>WIDE01000005.1:45716-199450 GCA_015039315.1 Clavulina sp. PMI_390
TGATTCCCCCTAGCCGACTTGAACGACTGACCTCGTCATTTCGTTGTTTGATACTAGTGACGCGCTCTACCACTGAGCTAAGGGGGACGAGATGCTCTGCACACTCTGCAAATGTTTGTCTAACTTTTCAGAAATTTTCGGCGTATTTTTGGGATTTTTTGGGAATTTTAGGGATTTTCGCAAATTTTTACGGAATTTCTCGCCCCCTACGCACAAAACCTGGTTGGAAAAGTTACCCCTTATATCCAACCCTCTTGGAGAGGACCCGCAGACAGCGGCCAGCCGTATTATCTATCTAGAAACGACGCAATGGTCGCACTGGCACACTGTTTTGGTTTGTTTATTCGCATCACCTCCTCCCAAGAAATAAATAGTCCAAGCGCCAGCAGTACCCAACAGGACGGCCAATAATAAACCCCTCTTCCTTCCCCCAGACGACTATCTCAACCAAGATTGTAAGTGTTTGTGTTTTCAAGCTCGATGCCTCCACCTTCCTTATTTAGACATATATCTCGGTTCAGGTCAACCCATTCTTGTTTCACAACTTTGGCATCGTTTATGCCGTTATTCTCGTGGAAATCCTCCTGTATTTCATCGGCCTAAAGGCATCTACCCCGCCCCCCACCTATACCCAGTAATACACATACTTCTCGTTCATCCCCCGTATCGATTCGGAGTCTTACTTTCGTGTCGCTCTCGCAGGGCTCTCTGATAGCTAGTCGTGCTCGTGCATTCAGCAAGCCCAAAAGAGACCAAGCCCAAGACCATTCATTAGAAAAGGCTACGATATCGACAATGAGTACTAACAAAAAAGTGAACAAAAAAAACGTAAGAGCAATCTGCTGGACCTTAGCCCACCATACTTCAGCCGAGGTTTGAACGTCTGCATTCTCGCCCCCTCTAGGGCCTGCGCCTAGTGGGGCCGCCAATCCTTCGGGGGAGGCGGGGATCTACCAAAAAAAAAAGGAGCAATCTGCTACTCTGGCACACGCCTGTTGAGCAAAGTGTCAGCACGGCCCCGAAGCTCGGGTGCCATTGTGCTATTCGAGAAATAGCAAGCGCGAAGGTAGGCCCGCTTGACCATCTGGGGCAACTCCCAGAAAGAGAGGTACTCTCGGCCAGGCTTGCCACCGTGAGATCCTTTTACATGCGCGTCCAGCGAATCGCTCATACGCTTGACACGAGCCTCGTCTACCAGCCACGATGGAATTTGGTTGGGGCGAAACTTTTGTTTCTGGTGGTACCACTGGTTCGGGGTAAATATGTCACGACCCTTAGTCCGAGTGGACAAAGCGATCTGAGTTTGCGGGCAGCCGTGGTTGCAGACGACTGTCCAGATGCGAAGGACCGGGTTACCGGGCTTGTAGTCCTGAACAAAGACCGGCGCGAGGTCCCTGTGGATGCTGCCGTCATGGGAGTCCGCATAGATCCAGTCCTCGTCTCGATCGTACGCCCGGCTGACATAAATGAGGATGTCGAGGGCTTGGTACTGGGCCGCTTGGACCTGACCAGGACGGTATATCACGAAAGCACCCCTCCATCGCGCCTCGCACTCGGCGTCCATCTCGGGGAGTTTTACACTTGGGGGGACATGTTCGCTGGCAGGCTCCATGACAAGTCCAGCCGCCTCGAGAACCTTGGTTGATGGAACTTGGAAATGCCGTCGAGAGCTCAGGATCTCAAACGGGGTGAGTACGCGAGCACGGCGAATGGTCTTTAGGCTCGCCACGCTAGCATTGCCCGAAGGAGGTGTGGCTTTCGGGCAATTATGGGTGCTGTTCTTGGTGACGACTGGTGTATCTCCACATAGAACGCATTCTGCGACCCACGGGATCGTCTCCTGAGGCTTGGGCGCGTCGAACTCGGGGTTAGCGAGTTTGGTGAGGACGGCTTGCTCTGCCGTTTTCACCTTGCTCCAGCAACCATCTGAGAATAGCGGTATGTCGTCCTCAGACCGACGATTGTCTCGACGGGTCTGGGTGCCTTTAGCATATTGTTGCTCGATTGCTTTGCGTCCCTCGTCTGTTAGGCTCCGTTGCTGGAGAACTATCTGGCCCTTCATCCCGTTGAAATGCTGGGTGATGTTCGTATCTTCCGGCAACTCATTAAGGTGCTCGATCAGCTCGGCACGATCGTGAATGAGCTGAGGAATAGGCGGGATGCCGCCACGTCGATCCACGATGTCGACTAGCTTCATAATGCCATCCACAAATGCTTTTCGCTTATCTGACCCTGGGGCGCCAAGAGCGTGCGGACGACGTGCATTGACTATTGGGTCGCAGTACGAGAAGCATGCATCTTAGAGAGATATAACACAGAAGGAGGCGTAAAGCTTACGGTTTTGTATTCCCTGGATGAGAGCCTGCGAGCGCCGTTCGCGAAATATGGCGAGCTCACCACGTTCCTCGGCTAGCTTCTCCTTGCGAATGAGCGCGTCTGTAGCCCGAAGGCGCTGAACTGTTTTTGTAAAGCGATAGATCTATATTGCAGAAAAAGTTAGACTGGCAGTTTGATACCTGAGTACGAGACTTGCCTCGTCCTTGCAGTAGCGGATGGCCTGCTCCAAGCCACACCTCACTGACTCTGCTTGAGTATCGTTCATGGCCTGAAGAAGTGCATCCTCCGTCCGTTCTTCTATTTTAGCGCACTTGGCACGAAGGATGAGGACTTTGAGTTCGATAAGGAGGGCAAGACGCTCGCGCGCCTTCAAAAGTCCAGGGTCGTACTTCCCGGCCCCAGTATGCCCTTTGATTATCGCGATAATCAGCAAACCCCCAAAAAGCTCGACAATGAACATGTGCCCAATCTTCTCGGTGAAACCGGCATCGTAGCAATCATCCCACTTCCGCCCTTCAAAGTGCTCCTTGACCCACGCGGCGATCTCGGCCGAGCTAAAGACGTTTTCACAATTTTCGTCGGTAAAGTCTTTGAAGAGGACATGTATCTCTGGGAAGTTTGGTACGTTGACAAGCCCGTGCTCAAAGGCATAGGTCACCTATGTGGTAATGGGCAAGGTGAGAAAATGCCGATGGACTACAAGAGTATGAGGACATACGTTGGCACCCAATAATCCAATGATGAGTGGTTTGCTTGCGTCAAGGACGGCAGCTGTCGCTACTACCTCGCGATGATAGTCGGGATGAGGAGCAGAGAGCGGGAAGATGTCCCAAAATCCCCAGCTTCTTTCAGCAAACTGCTGCTGGAGTTTATTGAACACCTTCGGAGCAGGCACATTGAGAGCTAACTGTCGAGCTCTCCCGGAGACCGTACACAGAAGCCTAGATGTTACACAAATCAACATTTACGCATGCAATTATATCCGAGAAATTTGACAAACTTTGCTGCCGGTCCAGCGGTAGCGGGATCGGTGAAGCTCGCACGGCCAGCAAGCTCCTCCTTGGTCCTATCGTCATAAATTCCCAGTTCCTCCACCCAGCCATGAGGGTTCAACCCTATACCGGTGATACTTGCGCGGATGTTGATTTCGGCCTGTTTCGCGAGTTCGTTGCCACTCTTTTCAACGTGCTGCTGGACACGCGTGCGAAGGATTTTGGCGAGGCGACGTCGGATATCCGCCAGCTGGGGGCTATTGGTCTCCTCAACGATGGCTGGAGGTTGGAAAGAGTAGTTCTCTTGTACCTGCATGTCAGAAATGCCTCAATCAGAAATATGCAAAAAAAAATTGATAGTGTTCATCCCAGCTTACCGTCTTCTCGCATTCGAGTACACTTTTAGGCATCGCGTCAAAGTCGGTCTTGCAAGATGCTGAACCTCCTTCCGCCCTGTTGAGCACGTATTGACCTCCTAATAGGCGAGTAACCTGTTCAAGCTCCTTGGCGTAGGGATGAGCGCGCAACTTCTGGGTCAAAGTTCCGTACGATGGGTTGTCGAGGGGTGTCGTAAGACCTTGCAATACGAATATTTCCGGAGGTGTTTTGAGAACACTAAGCATGTTCCCAAGTCGAGTATTAAGCTCTCCTCTGCTCAAGGAACTTGAATCCTCATCCTGTCGAATGAGGGGATCTCCTCGGCAGGTCTCGCCAATATATGGGATGTAAACTTTCTGCTTGGGGTCTAGGTGGCCGAGATATTCAAGTCACACTTGAGCGTAGGGAGCGTCGGCGCGGAACCGCTTGGCGTAGTCCTCAAACGCGCGGATTGCAGCTGCAACAGTGAGCTCCCACACTCGCGCGTAGACAAGCTGTACATCAAACTGTTTAGAGACCAAACCCCTTGACAATTTCGAGGCAGCGGGAGACTGGTTCCAGTCGAACAAAGGAGGGTCAGAGCCAAATTGAAGCATCGCTTGGACAGTTGGCTGATGATGCGAGACCTCGCGGAAAGCGCCGACAAGAGGTTTGAGTTCCGAAGCCTCAATCAAACAGTGCCAGTCTAACAGGCTCTCTACTTTTTCCTCATCGGTCATATCCATATTGTCAAGGGACAGGATGAATTCCCATGTAGCTTTATTGATGGCGCATGCCATGTCGCTCAATTCTTCTATTTCGGCAAGGGCATCAGCAAGGTTCTTGGCTCCCTGGCGAATCACGAATTCACGAGGAGAACCGGGTTGAGGACTTGGAAATGGTGAGGAATTGCTGGGCGGATCAGGTTTTGGGTTCTCTAAAGGTGCGACAGGCTCAGCTCGAGGCGCCGCGGCTGACTGATCTGAGGGTGGACTGGCTAAAGCAGGACCGGTGGTAGGCACTGGGGTAGGATGTGATGGATCAGTGCTTGAGGATGTCTTGTTTGCTTTGTTTTTGTTCACAACTTTCGTAGATGGCAACGGTTTCGACAGGCCGGCTGCGATCGAGAACGGCGACGGCCTTGTGTCAACAGAGATGGAAGGAAACTTTTTAATGATTGCAGCCTTGGGAGGACTAGGAGGGTCAGAGTTGATTAGGATTGAGTCACTCGATCTATTCCCATTTCCCGGCTCGACTTTGGACGGAGGAAGATTCTCCTTCACTTCTGTTGCAAGGGCACGAGTAGGTGCTCTCTGAGAGTAATGAGAACGAGCGAGGTTCGGGGGGCCCGAGACCTTCTCAATATTGGGTGTTGGCAGAGCAGGAGACGTGGTTACAGTTGCTGCAGCACGAGCATAAGGTTGGGAGGAGCTGGATGCACGTGAACCAGGTGCGAGAGAAAGATTGTTCGCGAGATGAGGCTCGCTTAGTTCTCCTAGTAAACATTTGCGGGCATGCTTATGAGATGGTAGGTCTTGGATAGATGAAAATACAGAGTCGCGTACCTTGCAGCTGCTGGTGTTGATTGGAGCTCTTAGCATTCTTCTTTTCGCTTGTGGCAGTTACTCGTTCCGGGAACGGTGCATTAGGGTTTGTCCTGCCATGCTTCTTCAGTGACGCGGTTGCATCGTCAGATAGCCATAGAGACTGTGTGGGTTGACGTGCTGTGGGAATAAGAATGAGAGGAGGTGGATCGTCAGCACCGCCGCTTCTCTGGGGCGCGTTGCGCTTCGTGGTAGTAGCATAAGTAGGATCAGCTGGTTTGGGATGAGCAGTTGTGTTCTTGATAGCAGTAGTAGGGTCAGCAGCATCATCGTGGGTCGTGATTGGGTTCGTGATGCTTCGTTTCGAAGTAGCCTTCAAGATGAGACGCGGGGACGCGGCCCCCGGATAGGATGGCGAAGCAGGCGGACTCGAATCGAGCTTGATGGGGTTGTCGTGGTCGCCGCCAGCGGAGCCTGGCACATGGGAACCCGCTGAGCGAGGTGAATATTTTAATTGAGGCTCTTTCGAGCGAGGAGGGAGTGCGGAGGGCCTCTTGGCAATAGGGCTGTAACGATTGTCGGATGCCGTCTTGTTGCGACGTGTAGGGCTGGCGAACGAGTCGACGTGATTCCTCGATCGTTGTGGGGCTGTAGGACTCGAAAGAATAGGTGTATCGGAGGACGAATCGATGACCGAGACAGTCTGGTTTGACGAGTGAGATTTTGGAGAAGATGAGAGAGAGAGGTCGATGACGGTGGAGGCTGTCGTTTTTGGTGCAGGTGTGATTTTGGTGTTTATCAAGGAGGAAGTTGAAGTGGAAGGGTAGTTAAATGATAGGGGATGGTTATTGCCTGAATGGGTGGAGGGAAAAAAGATTGAAGCAAGACGTGGTAATTCTAGCGGAATGATCCCTACGTAAGCTCTCAAGGTAGAACGAGCGAGACACAATATCTCACCATGAGTAAGCTTATTAGCGTGAGAGGACGTGTGATGACGTGAATTTGTAGGTGAGGGAGGTTGAGCAAGTGTTTTGGAAGCAGTCGCGCATGATTTTTTCTTTGATGAATTCGGGGATGAGCCAGCTATCGAACGCGTTGGCGGGCCACGAGTCGGTGAGGTTCAGTAACAAGAGCACGCTGAATGAGTTAGCGAACATGCCTGAATCTACAGATGGTCGTTTGAGGGGGATCTGAGGCACAACAGAGTCGGTATTTGATTGAGACCTCTGAGCCGATGCTGATTGGGCTTGCTCATGACCAGTAGCTGGATGTATGCAGGTTATGACTTAGTATATCAGACGGCTAGATGATCCCCCGACACATACGTTTCGATTGAGCAGCTTGGGGAGCAGACCGGGTAGGGGAGGACATTAGGACAAAAAGCGATCGGGGAAAGAGAGGTGGTTTTGGGTGAAGGACGGTTTTTGGGGGGATATTACGATAAGAAATGAAGGGAGGGTAACGAGACGAGACTAGGGATCGCCTAACGCGTCTCTACGACGCCGATCACGCGGTTTCAGCGAAGAAACGCGTAATAGAGGGCGAGGGGGGAAAGTCAATTAGGCGCGAGCCCAAGTTGTCGTTTGTTGATTGACATTCAGAGACATGAGTCCCGAGCCATAGCTCTGGCGTTGGCCAAACTGAACGAGGTGGAGGTATAGCCTCGTCGCCAAGTAGTAGATCAAAATCGAGGTCCAAATAATGGAGCGAGTTTGGAAAGTGTTGACTGCAACGTCGAGGTCGATCGCGCGCATCCAAGGCCCGAGTAGCCTGCTCACAGCGAAGATGTGACCCGTGGAGATGCTCTATAGTGGGAAGTTTCAATGAGAAGAGAAAAAAAAGAGTCAATTGTCTTTGGGCGTTTGGTGCGAATCACGAAGCTGTCATCCGCAATGCATCATCGCACTACCATATCCGGGACATGCAGAATCAATTTTCTCTTCAACCTCTGCCTCAACCTCTTGCCACCAACTCCGCCATGAGCATCGTCACAAAGCTAGTCATGAACGAATGATCCAACCATATAGAGTCCACGTCGAAAATTGAGGCGAATCCTTGAGTCACGAATAATGCGGCCGGTTCACAAAATCCTCTAGATATTCCTCTGATCCGCTTGAACGCTGGGGAACAACGAATAACGCGCGGAGAGCCCTGGAAGGGCGGGAGAAAGCGTGTTTTTCTACTGCAACATGGTCGTGAGATGAAGGTTCACCATGGGTGTTTGGCCCACACTCGCAAGAAAGGGAGCTATCAGATACCTCGTAAAAGCCATTTGGCCCTTCTCAGGGTTCCTTGAGTAGCTTGAGATCTGCATATAAAGTAAGATATCAATCGTTAACTTTCACTCTCTCAAATGGAGACCAGCAACTCCGACCCACCCAGCTGGAGCGATTCTAGCAGCGCTTGATCCATGGTGAATCGCAACGAGGCACTGATTACCTTGTTTTCCCTAATGCAGTAGTCTATTGAGAGACTAGTTTTGACCACGAACGCGGTACCTTGGTCGATGGAACCACAGTTGGCGGTTCGGTGTCAGCCGGGTTTGTCATCTCTGAGAGTGCATTCGATGCGAAGAAAGCTACCCCCTACCCCTCGGGACAACGCTTCTGAGTCTCTGCAAGTTCTTGGTGCTAGTCTGCCTTGGGACTGAGCCCGTTCAGGAATGGGTAACAACAAAGATGAGAGACAAAATCGAGGGTGGTGCCACATTCCCAGAAAGGCAGAGGGGAGCGATTGTTTCGCCACTATTTTAAATCCGACGCCATTGGGCGGTTGGGGGGAGATAATGGGCGTCGTCGTGTGGTGCGCATGTCAAGTCTGTCGCGCAAGATTCGCCAGATGCGAGGAATGCCAGGCATCGATGTCATCATGCAGACGAGGGATAGAGAGTTTTGTCATATATTTGCGCGGGAGATGCTTGTGGGTTCATGAAGTGTGGTAGTCAGCCAATGTCTCTGGTAAACATCGAGGTGTGGTCAGCAGAGAAGTTAGGCCCTTTCTGTTTGGCGGTGTTTCGGTGTTGCCAACTGCCGACCATCCTGCCCCTTTGAAAGTCTGGATCTCTGGACAACAACAACGGTTTTTCTCTCCTAATGAATTATTGATCATATGTAGTCCCAATCGATCATCTTACTCATACTAATAATGTCTCTCACGTCGCCCAAGTCTGTCGTCACGCCCTGCCTCATTTTGAGTCTTGGCTGGACGATGTTGTGGACGACGGATTGAACACTAAGAACTGAACGAATCTACTGTGGCCTTGACAGCAATGAGTAATTAACCTTGACGCTCAGATGATCCCACATCCAGGGCCGAAATATCGTGACACTCACTTGGAGGTCCACATAATCTGGATTGTGCAGTGCGACAATTATACAGGTTTGGATGGAAACAAAAGAAGCCGCCTTCCAGGGAGGCGGTATTATTGCGCAAGTGCGTATTTAAGCGGGCCGATTGCGTCACTGTGTCATCTCCCATGGAAGTTCCATCTATCTGTAAACAGTAGGATTAGGAGTCAAGAGATTTAAATACATATGAAGATACTCTACGTACTCAGCAAACCTTTTTTGGGCTTTCTACAATTTTTCGGCTAATTTTTGAGATTTTTAGACATTTTTAGAGATTTTTGACATTTTTTCAGAATTTTTCTCAAATTTCTGCACCTGCATGCACTAACCCCGTTTGGAAAAGTCATTTATTAGATCCAACTCACTTGGAGAAGACCTAGGGGAAGCGACTGACTTCATTGTCCATCCAGAAACCACGCCACAGGCACACTGTTTAGACTGGTTTGTCTACTTCAGTCCAGCCCATCACCACTCGATATGTGGACAACCAACAAACAAAAAGAATACCTCCTAATCACCTTCAAACAAAGGCAGATAAGAGTGATTCAACGAATTCGGCTCGGTGGAGACACCGACATTCATCAAGCCGCTCGTCTCATCAAACAGATGTTTCGGGTTTATTCTTCCCACACGTCCAAGCATTCTCATCATTTACAACGGGGCGACTGCCGCTGCGTGCTTCAAGCCATCGTATCCTGTCATCCTCGAAGGATTGGCTGCTCTTAGTACTTGGTTTTCGAGTTAGCCGAGATTCCACACGAGGTCGCTAGGGAGCGTGTTGTGGGCGCTCAGTGACATTTCGTATCTCTCGTAAGGCCGTATTCTCTTTGAGGAATCAAGACTTTCCATTTTCTTTTCTTTCGTTGCTTCCCTGAAGTAGTGTGAACGGTGGCCAGGGAACAGTCGAAAAAAAAGCTCACACTGCTTGTCGCCCGTTCCTGCGCCAAGCCCACGCCCAGTGGTTCGGTATCAATAGCGATCGAAGCTGTCGCCCAGTCATTCGCCGAAAAATGACGGTGGGGAATGAATCATTTGCAAGCAACGGGTGATTCCCATGGCCCGTCATTAGGATATACCGTCTTGCCACATTACTGCCTTTCGATTACTTCGCTCTCCCGACTCCTGACAACACGGTCCTGACTGTCTCTATATATGAAAAAACCTCCCCCACTTCTCTCGTACTCGCCTTCATGATAGTAGGGGAACCCAGTAAGGATCTGTATCTGGGAACCTGGCTTGTGGCCGAGATAGTGGCGACAGTGTTGTTTGGGATACTGACGGTTCAGGCAGGGGAAACCGATCGCTTCATCTACTATCGGATCTCACTAGTTTATTATAGTGCCTCGTGTATTGGAGTCGTTTCAAGCGAGACAAGTGGGGATTCAAGGCTCTTGTAAGTGTCAATACATCTGAGAACCATAGTATCATCTACATCACATCTCTTACAGGTCTTGATCGTATGGTACGAGTTTGGCTCCTAACAGCAAGTTTGAATGATGATTCGGTGCTGAATCTCGCTACCCGGTGCCGTTCTCGGGACTTAGGGTGTTGGATTTTGGCATGATAGCGTTTGCGGCATTGTGGACCTATCGAACTGTTGTATGTGGCTCATTCTTTTCTTTGGTTGTTGAATCTGACCCACAAGGTGTTTTGGTAGCTCGGACATTTCGCCAAAGACGATGTGAGGAGCCTGCGGAGATCTCAGTTGTGCGTCAGCTAACCTCTCCAACTATACCTGCTCCACTAATCCTGATCCATTCTCTAGAGGCATTGGTGTAAGTCCAATATGTCGTCATGCTCTTGGGCGACTCTTTCTCATGATGAAATTTCAGCTGGCGTGCATGGATATAGTAAGTCAGCGACAGTATTCTCTGCATCCACCACTGTCACCATAACACTTTTGTGAACTTGGCGGTGACTATAAACCTACCGCTAGTCCATCAATGGGCTTATTCTTCAGCTGTGCGTATTGTACGATCTTTCTACGCTTCCGCAGGAATTTTCTTATTCCCTCCGGTAGTTTCTATGCTCGGCGCGGCTATCTGTGTGGGTTGTCCTGGACGACATATCTGGTGTTTGCTTATCTTTCCCCCTCCTACAGTAAATAGATCAATATGGGCGACATCTCTCTTCGCTGTTGTCCTTGCTACGGTCTCTTTTATCTCTGGAATGGGTAAGTCAGGTCATCTTGCTACTTGACAATCAATGACTTATTCCTCATTCCTTCTCAGTCTTCTCGGTTCAAGTGTACGTTTCTTGTGGCTTTGTCTTCGCAGCGCGCCCATTCTTTTGACAAATCGACGTATCAGAATGATCATTCCAGATCAAGGAGGCCTCATAACCTATGCGGTAAGTTACTAGTATGGCCCCTCCTGGTTGCTTTAGTGGTCCAGCGGCTCATTTCACGTGACATTCTGCAGTGGTTGAAGGATTTTTGGTACATCTCAGAGGCTGCCACCGATCTCGTGGTGGCTCTGGCTGTCATATTCTCGCTCAGGAAAAGTAGCTCTCCTTACCCCCAGTATGTACCGCCAGAATCGCCCGTTTCGATTGTGACCGTCCTTAAAATAAGTGCTCGGCCTCTTTCTGTCTCAGCGAAACCAAGCAAGGGCTGCAAAAACTCATGGCCTATACCCTGAGCAATGGGATGCTAACCAGCTTCGTTGCCGTCGCTACTGTCGTACTGGTCAGCATCGCTTTCATTTAACACTTTCAGTGTACTCCTACCAATAGGGACAATACTCACTATCGCCAACAAATTTTCCACATTGGACCTTGCAGTCCTTCGCTGTACCTTGCTCGTGGATTCAATCAGGGCTTAGCTTCAGTACGTAGCCCACTCACTCTCTTACCTTCCATCAGCAAGTTTTATTCTGATGACCCAACCCTTCCCTCCAGTTTTGGCTCGACTATACTCGAATAGTCTGTTAGCCTCGCAAGTATCAGTATTTCAATCGGTATTTCTGGCTTGGTCTCAACTATGGTCATCCGTGCGATAGATTGAACCTGAGAGGGAGGTGGGTAAAGGCCCGGAAAGACAGCGAACCATCCATTGGACTTTCCACTGTGCACCATGTTGGAACTGTGAGTAATGCATATTATCATCGATCTCAAGCCTTGCTCGTTGGCATTATTAATTCACTACTCATGCCCCCAATCTGTGACATATAAATAGAATATACCTCGATTATCGGGGCAGTCTGGTCATCAAACGCCTCCTACAGCCTTATTTTCCGTGATCACACTGGGGGACCCTGACGGTTTTCAGCCGGCAGTCTCAGTGGATGGAGGACTCAAAGATGTACTCAATCTGACACCGCGCGCCTCTCGCCTCCTTGGCAAACGCCCTATCAGTGACGTATGTAGTATCACTTGTAAATTTCGCAAGAATCATCTCAGCTGGCTAATTGTGCCTTTACTGTGCTTTGCCACAGATCACACGGAACGAGAGCCCTGAGCTGTTGCTTTGACCGAGTAAGGGGCAGTGGTAGGCGCCCGATAAGTCTGATAATGTGGAGGTTGCTTCCATGTGGATTCGTCTTCAGGGAAGTAAGCCCGCGCCCTATCATACAAGATCCCAAGGGAATATCCCTCCACCCTACGCATTGTAGCCTTGAGAACGTCGCCTCCGAGGACCCGACATACAGGATTCCGTTTGCAGTGGTGCGATCAAGCAGGAGGCTGCCGCACAGGTCCACATCGTTCTCGAACTCATTACCCCCAAGGAGCTGGGAGCATGTTGAAGCCTTTGAGCGAGTCATGAACTTGTTTTGCTCTAAGACAGTCGTTGAGACAATAGGGGTTATGTAACGGTGAGATTCATTATCGTGTACACTATAGATTTGTGTATTACTGGCGGGAATATCCGTTTAGGAATAATGTACGTCTTCAACAAAGCAGTAACTGGTTCTTGACTAGGAGACCTTCGAATCATCCACAATAGACTCCATCACCCTTCAGAGCCACGAAAACCCACACCTCAAGGAAATATCTGATTACGAAGAGGTTACCACCGCTGACTGGCTGCTCATGAATGAGATTGAGGTATGAATGCCGTGAAACCAACTGCTTGCTAGATCCAGTAAGGTTCACAGGCTCGGCATCACCGTATCCTTGGAGAAGTCAGGTGTGATGCGTTGACGAAGGATGATGCAGGCGCTCACTGGCTGCGCTCCAGTCATGGGCGTCGAATCAAGACATGGAGATATGTCGGAGTGAGGTGGAAATGTCAACACAAGATGAACGTGGGGCGATTATGGAGTTCGGAATCTCGGTGCTGGACCAGTTGAGATCCTGGATTGTGGCCTTTCTCCCCTCGGCAGGTAGTGTCCTCGCGCCGAATCTTGGGAGTGCCAGCATGTAGGTAGGGCCAAGGGAATGGGGCTATGGTGGTGGCATTTGAGGCAAGTTAGGGTTGCAACGCGACGGGGAGGGTTGGCCGGACTGGTTGAGTAAGTAGGGGTCATCGGCGCCTGGGGGTTCCCCATGTACTTCGACAATGGTATCAAGGTTTTGTGAGACGTGCATAGCAGTTGTGCTTGTTCGTGATTCGTTCGTTGTGGGATGGGGTTTCCTCATAGACGAGCGATTCGATACAGAGGGGTGCTTGACCGATAACTCAACGTCATTTTCTGTAGTACTTTGCTCTTTTGATCGAGCGTAACTAGAAGGCGAGGTGATTTCCAGGGAGGGCCATGTAGTTCTATCCGTCGGCAGGCGATTCTCCCCAGCAAGCTGAGACCGTAGTCCTGCGCGAGAATTCAGGCTAGGAAAGACGGTATGGTTATGAGAGACATGAGAGACAGCAGCATAAGAGCAATGTCATACTTTGCCAGTGCGGAGGCTATGTAGATTCCTCCATATGGCTGAGAAGAAATTTAGGTGATGACGTGAAGAGCGGTCATGTTCACGTACTGCGCCTACTCCTAGCGACTTTGGCCCATCTCCCAATGCATTCTGGACGACAAATAAGAGAGAGCTATAAGAAGCTATCGAGCAAAGGAAGTAAAACTTACAGCAGCGAGTATCCCGATAGCAAAAATGCTAGTGAGAACCCCCGATGCAATCCCATACAAGATGATCCAGTTGAGCACACGATCAGTCCTGATGAAGTTATTCGACTGAGTTGTTAGCCCTCACGAGTCGGACGGCGATTGTTGCAGACTCACTGAATAAATCCCGTGCGTTGCCTCCGCATTGTGTCAGTAACACCAAATGCAATTGCAAGGTCTATAACGACCTAGAGGAATGATTGCGCCAAGCATTAGATCATAGTCTTACTGGTCTCACCATGGCCCTTACCGAGAGCGAGGTGACCGTAAAAACCTTGTCGGAGTGATGGGCCGCGTCAGGTGTTATATCGTCCAGAGCGTATGTGTTCTTGTTATCGTCTATGAAACAGCTGAGTTCGAAAGTGTTTTCGTAGAGTTTGTTACGGGGCTCACCAACAGCTACAGCTATGGATACCGAAGATCCAATTAGTGCTGTGATTCAGACTTGGTGCCGCAAACACCACGGACACACTCACCAAAGGACGTAGAGATAAGTAACGCCTATGGAGGTCAACTCGGTGAATATTTCGCGCGTGTTAAGGGTGATTCGCTCACAATAGTTGCGACGTAGATTCGATATCGGGATACTATGATGAGGCTGCCGGTCATCTATCTCTCTGCTCAGCAGAAATTCATAATGACTTACAAGCCCACAACCTGTATGCGAAAAAGGACTGAACGATAAAAGACGCCACGATCTGGAAGAATTAAAGGATGAGGAATTCGGGTGATCGTCTCCTCAATTGACGCCACCCACCAAATGGGTAGACCAATACTGCGCATCCCTGAGGATTGACTTTCAGTGATATAGCTCGAGAGTCGGCATGAAGACCGCTTTTTACTGACCATTCTAGATCATTATTAGCCAACTCTGCCACTGGTGGCGGAGGGGTAACCAGATGCTTGATAGTTTGGCGGTATACAGCGCGAGTCGAGATCGCTCTAAAGCAAGACAGCTTAGGAACGTTATGAATCGCCAAGATATGCGAACCTACACCTCTGCAAACTGCGCAAGCCTGCAAAATGGGTGATCAGTGTGTCCATCAAACCTAGCAGGCAACAAAAACGCTCGCACCAGAGAAACCACACCTTTATTATTTCCAAAAGGCATGTTAGCTACCCGGTGCAGTCCGACGTACGTGAGGTTCATTTGTCAGGCGTACCATGGTCTTCATAACCCATGAGTCTTTGCGAAATCGATTGAGGTATACCCAAGTTTGCACAGTAATGGCCCCAAATAGACTATAGGGTGATCGGTGGACAGTTCAGCACAGGGCAGGTGCTCCCAAAGATGTGCCTGTTGTGCTCACACGGACGAAAGAATGTTGCCAATGAAGAAGCTTCCAAGAATTGGAGGCGGAGGTGGAGGCTTGAACGGCGGCAAGCTCATCACTGGTGCTACAGCGCCTAGGAGGCGGCGAAAGAGGGCCAAAGACGCCAAAAAAAAGGAAGGAAAAAAGGAAATTGTCGGGCAGCAAACAGGCTGCCAAAGGTGACCGAAGGCGGGCAGGGCTCTGCAAATCCCGTTGCATTTGCAATTTTGAAATTATTCGGTCTCAAGGAAAGGGAGCGCAGCATTGCTTTTGGTCAAAAGTTGATGGGCGTTCATAACTGGTTCGTCGGGCTCTCGTGATCGCGGCTCAGTTACGAGATATAATCTCTAGAAGGCAGTCAACCAGCATTTGCAGTCAGGCCATTATCATGTGGCACTTTTCGCACGATCGTCCAACAACACTGTGACAGCTGCGACAAAGAGTCTGCACGACATGTTGGCAATTTCCAGCGGGTATGGTGCTAGCAAATATCCTATTTGTTCTGGAGGAACCCGTTGCGAGTCAAACGATCGCACTGAACCGGAATAACAGTTTGTGTAGGAGCTTCGGGCAATCTATAGCGAAGCTGAGGTAGAGTGAAATCAAATAATATACTAGTGTCCAAATGGATGTAGAGGGTAAGGGCTATCTCTGCAGGAGCATATAGTTTCCTATTTCGAGAGAAGGGGTAGTTGTGGACCTATTTCGGGCCGTATCGTGTTGGTGGTTTTGTCGAATGTGCTGCTGGTGTTGTTATCCAAATATATGTGATATCGGGTATAGTAAGATTCAAAACGCGTAAGGGGGGGGGGGGGGGTCACCGCAGAGCTTTATTCTGCTACCTCTCTTGATTGTGTGACTTCGTATAGGAACGAGGGTTGGCATAGCGGTACTTAAGGATATCTTTGCAATACCAGAGTCCCATTCTGCTATATCAGAACACGGAACGCCGAGAGGATATGAGAATTCTGTTGGGATACTAAAATGCGGAGGTCCAAAGAGCGATGCCAAAAATAGACACGAGTGTTTGGCAACAAGAATCAGCACTGGCTCCGCCAAACTACGAAAGCATAGTGGTTTGACGTAGCAACAAGGGCCAAGGGAGTCTTCTCTGGTGCTCAGCGCTGCGCACTCTCATCTTCCGCAGTGGATTAGACTTTCGAGGGGGTAGCCTATGGATGGCGGAGTAAGTAGGCCATCTTGATACGAGAGGAAGCTCGAGCTGGCGAGGCAAAGGAAGGTGACATTCGAGCAGAGAGATGGTTTAATTAATAGATTTCCAACTATTTGTGAAGCAGAGGGCAATAGCCTCCGTTGTGGTTAGACTGGGGGAGTCGGGGCCCGACAGTGAGGCTTGAGAACATTGTTCGATCACGTGCTCCGGAGTTGCTCTGCTTTCCGTACCCCCTGCTTCAGCTGTCTCCTTTCTCGACGTGGAACACTGCTCATTTGTCTTTTCTTCGCTATCACTACGTGTCTCGCCCCACGAAACCTGTCTTGTGTCGTATTCGACGTGACACGCAAAGTCTCGTCTATTCGGTGGCTTGGCCACAGAGTGCTGCTTCCGAGCTTGTGACGTTCTCCTTACGCGTTGGTCTCAAGTCACTGGATGGTTAGCAATTCTGTTGAACGTATAAAACTATGGACAAGTCGGAGGTTCTACTGGTTCGGACAGTGAGTCATTCGATGATTTCTCGTACGAGCTCGCATCTAGCTTACATCAACTGCACTGCATAATGGCGATTGAACCCCCGGAATCGTTCCACATTTCTCTATCAGCCATTGCGCTAAGCACACGATGCGAATCCTGATCGTGTCAGGAATCGTTATCACTGTTCTAGTCTATCCTGCCCTCTTCATGCAGCTGGAAGCCGCCCGCCAGTCCTCCTCGTCCCTATCTACCACACCCCTACCTTCCAATTCGCGTGCACAAAAGAGCCCATGGAGCTTCATCGCAGGTTCACGGTCTCACCACTATCAAGCGGGCGCCAATTCGGCACCCCCAGCCCGAGAACTATGGGAGGGTCACGACGCACTCCGAATACGAGATGATGCGACCGTTATTGCCCGCTGTGGGATACAGAGCACCATAGCTATTGAACATCTCTTTGTGCGGGGTTACGGTCTATCGAACGAATCCTCTGGTGCTTCATCCGACCGTCCAGATATTGTGCTAGGACCAGTTCCTGCTCTACATGAAGCAACAAGAATGCTAGACCGTATCCAATCCTCACTTCTGGCCGAAGCCGACCGTGATCAGCTTCTTGACTGCGTCCAGAACCCAGGTGGCCCAGCTCAATGCATCGTCGTTAGCCCGCTTGACAGTTGGCGCCGCTTGTACCTCGACGAGCATTCAACCTCGCCAGCTAACTCATTTGCATCCGCCCCAGCAGCCATGAGTGACAACTCTTTGCTCTATAATGCCTTACTGGCCCCTACTGACGTGGCTGGTATTCCGGTCCATACGGAATCCCTTATCTCGGGCAGCGGTGGCCCTTTTCTTGGCCCGCATGCGTCGGACAGCTCCGACGACGAGGACATATACGACCCAGAGTTCTTGGTTGTAACTTTTGCGTTCAAAGTGGATGCAGGCGAATGCCAAAGTACTGCGCGTCACGCCAAGTGGCTTGACTTGGTGAAAGAAGCCGCCGGTCCTGATGCAGCGATACATCCGACCGCCACGCTTCCCGACTTGTTTGCATTAGAGGTGCGCTTCCACTCCAAGTCTCTATCTTTGTCCTCGATTAACGAGAGCGTCTCTTTTCTCGTTTAGTACAACCCGAGCGGCACCCGAAGCCGAATATCCCGTTTCTCCGCACTCATTTACTTGACCTATGTGGTCGTATTCATTTATTTTTCCGGGCCACTTCGTCGTATCGACACTCTCCATTCTCGCTTCGGCATGGCTTTCACAGGCATCGTCGAAATTATCATTAGTACCCTTTGCAGTATCAGCGTGTGTGAGATTGTCGGCTTTCGACTGAACATGCTTCCTCCGTGAGTCACAAGGGTTGTATCACATTGACATTCATGCTGACCATCACGCTATTCAGAGAGATCCTCCCCATCCTGATTGTGTTTGTCGGTGCGGAGAATATGTTCACAGTGGTGAGCCCAAACAAGACAATCTTTACAAACTCTTTGTGACTGTTGCTCCCTAGATTGAGGACGTTGTGACCACAAAGATCACGCTCCCAGTCAAGGAACGCATCGCCATTGGCCTTAGCAAGTCAGGTACATCTAATACGATCAAGGTTGTCTCCTACAACGCGCTCCTGGGCACCATTGCCGTATTTTCCACTGGCGCAATCTTCCAGTTTTGCGTCTTCGCAATTGTCGTCCTTGTCGTTCACTGGATCCATATCAACACAATGTTCATCGCAGTTCTTGCCATTGACCTGCATCGCCTCGAGGTTTGTGCAATACCCATTGCTATGCTGAGATTAGAGTCTTATCGGTTGCTATAGCTTTCAGACCACCTAAACCAAAACACCCTCATGAAGTCAGCCGAGACCTCTAATGGTGTGGCTGCGCCGAAGTCATCCTCCCTATCAGCCCCTCGGGCGAACTCCTCAAGAGCTAGCGTCGCAAGATTCCGGGTTACACTGTCAATGAACGCCAGCCTATTCTTGGTTCGTACTATTCTTCCTCATACTAGGTTATATGCTCATACGCCCTTCTATTACTTAGATGCTAGCTGTGGCTTTTGCGTTGTATTACACGACAACGGGAACAAAGCTGGACCCTATCGAGCCTTCCCCTGTTGCTACACACTCGCGGCCTCCTAAGACGGCTGGGGTCCAGACCAATGCCCCTAATCGCGACCCCGCAGCTCAGATATGGGCGGTCTTCAACCCTGCTGGCGATACTTTCCTACACGTCAAGGTCGAACCTCCAGTCTTCATTACATTCTCCCCGCAAAGCGCCCCAACCACTCGGGAGCGCCTTACCGGGAGAAGGTATCGTCGATACCTCCGCCAACGCCTCTTTGGCCCAATCATCCGTCTATGCAAGACAACGATCATTCCGAGTTTTGTGACCAACTTTGTACTGTGGCTGGTGCTACGTTACCTGATGCAGGATGCTGATCTTGCTGATGCACAAAGCCATCGTGCAGACGGGGAAGGTGTCGCATTATTAGATCGTGGGGGTGAAAGCGCAACTCAAAGGGTACCCTCCCTGACTAGTGGTATCGACCCCACGAAAGGTGATAGGGTTCTCTATCGCCAGCTCGACCGAGCTTGTGCTCACGACATCGCTCTCGTTGCGAGTAGCAGTGATGGGTCCATCATCGCCGCTATCAGCACGGAAAACGAACTAGCAGTATGGTTTGAGCGAGAGGGCCGACGGTGCACTATTGACTGTGCCCCCTTTTTGCGACACGAGTCAGTGCAGCCAGCTCGTAACCATTTATCAAATGGTGTTACCGCTCCCATACGCAAAAACCACCCCACCCATCTCGTGCTGGATTCACGAGGAGCCTGGTGTGCCGTTGCCACCGACGGTGGAATGATTGCGATCTTGTCGCTTGCAAGAAGCAATGTGTCTCTGAAACGCAGGACTATTGTCTCGCCAATAGTGCAGACTTCATCAAGTGTTCCCTCTATTCGAAGTATTCTATTTGCCTTAGACTCCCCCTCTCCCATCACCACTCCGTTTGGAGGCTCTGGTTCAATCGTACCTTCGACAAGGAGCATAGGCCCACTATCGCTCATCATCACCTCAAGGGATGGGAACCAGTTCGTCTGGTCGTTCTTCACATCCCCGATCCCTACGCCTATAAGCCACGTGCCAACATGGGACTTGACATCTTCTTCAGCCTTGGATTTCATCTCACCAAGGCGTGTTCAGCCAAGGGCCTTATCCGGTGAGACAGCATACCCCCTTCTTTGCACGAAGGTCGTGCGTCTCCAGGGACAGGCTTCTCCCGTCAGTGCATCACTCTCTGCACTCAACACTGTCATCATCAGCGACGACCGCACTTGCGAGACGATCTGTATTGTGGATGATTTGCAAGACCTTCAGGTTGAGGCTGCAAGAATCACGGAACTCCCAGTCAGCGTGTGCCGGACCTGCGGGCTCACACAGTCTCCAATCATCCGGCTTGGCATATCCACGCCTACTGAGGTGCATGTTTATCATGTTGTATCCAATGAACCTTCCACATGTAATTGCGCGCCCACGAGCGCCATCGGAGCCCCGCTTACGTCTAATCGTTCTAGACGTGCAAGCCATGCCATCACTTCCACCTCATCATCCAAGGGCAAACGACGAACCTCGAATACCTCAACCTCTAGTCAAGATGGCTCCTCATCGCCAACAGCTGGGTACCCCGTATCTGGCCATGGTGTTCTCGCCAGGCGAGACAAAACTAGGGACTCGGATCCTGACCTATCTGGGTTCCTACTACCACCGACATCATCTGATCTGCCTCCTCTCGAGTACCCGACTCCCTCACAGAGGATTTTCAAGATGACAGTCATTCCTTGTGAACGGGGGCTCTTTGAACTGTCAGGGGAGATGGTTATTGGAGTTCGTAAAAGGACATCTGCAAATAGTTCGCCCAGGACTGTCGACGCCTATGTTGCATCCTTGCGCGGCCCCTCCGGTGCATCCGCTCGCCGCGTTAGCCCTTATGATTCATGGGAGGTATGGGTTCTCGATAGCTCCAATGTCCTTCGCGCCTCTTGCATCGCGGACCTCCCGCGTGCCCCACGAACTCTGTCATCCATCGACGAAAATGGGTTCAACACAGGTCTATTTTTCAAGCCTCCTTCATCACCATCCTCGCCCTCCGAGTTTACACCCACAAGTCCGGCAGGCTTCCCTTTCCCTCCCCCTCCTGTTCGCGTCTATCCAAGAATTCCGTTCACTCGCCCGTCCGCACTGGCCCTCACTGCCTCGGGTGACGAGGCCATAGTGGGCTTTGGGAATACTGCTCTGTCTATCTCGCTTCCTCGTCGACCCTATGTAACCAAAACCCAACCCTCTACTCCACGCGCTTCGTTTGAAAGCATTCACGGACCGAACTCGTCATTTGGGTATGGTACTGGGGTTAACGGTGCTTATCATTCCCTTTAGGTCACGTTTGCTCCACAAGGGAACACTCTCCAGCTGTCAAGCTAGTGCATCCATTGGTTGATTTCTCGCGCGCTGTACTCATTTTGTTATTTAGACAATTCTTGTATATCCCCTTTCCCCCTCACCTTCACTCTTCGCATAATAATCTGCTACAGACCTCGTTGCTCGCGTTTCTGCTAATTGTGTAGGTTCGTTGTATCCACATGTATCGATCGCGGCTCCATAATGCATCAAACTCCTTTTCGACCCCAATTACCAAGGATATATCAAGGTATATTGTGTTGGATACCTCTCCTATCAACGCCGGTTCCAACCATCACGATGACACGCAACGAGGAGAGACCCCAGTTTTGTGACACCTCGCAACTGTCACGTTCTCCAAAATTTTGCTGCTGGGTCCAGCTCATCAAAGGTTTGAGTCTTTTGAACCTCCCAGAAGATTCAAATGTATACTAATCGAGGAGGGAACCTCTTTCCCCTTCAATGTTGTTAGATGAGTGTGACGGAGTTGTCTCAGCTAGCAACCTCTAGGGATCTTGTTCCCCACATCCACAGACTCCCCTCAGAGGTTCTTGCTGAGATATTGGATTTTAGCCTCGGAGATCAGTCTGAGTCTTCTGATGGCCAGTTGACAACTCTCCAATGTGTCTGTCGTCACTGGAGTCAAGTTGCTCTTGCACCTCGCCTTTGGAGCTCGGTGGTGCACAAGAGCAGTGACTCAACCCCCCAAGGTGTTCAGTACCTTCAGGCAAGGCTGATGAATGCCAAAAGGGCTCCGCTGTCTTTCATCGTTGATGGACCCGAAATGGAGGAGCAATCGGCTTCCGAGGATGCCGAGTCTGGCGATTCCACCTTCACTCCAGACCTCGTTGCCGAAGCCAATTTCCAGCAGGTAGCCAGGCTATTGTCGGATCATCTCGATCACGCCCGCTACCTGAAATTGCACCTTCATTCCGAGGAATCAGTCGCTTCCGTCTTTCCTCTCCCCGGCTCCGAGGAACAGTTGAAGGAAATCGACGTTCACGTCCCAACTCTTGAAAAACCATTCACTCTTTTTACATCAACGGCCCGATGTGCACCTAGGGTCGTATCCATTCATGCCCCTTCAGTCGACGCTTCATCTCTCAAATTCAGCTCTTCTGAGCTTCAGTCTTTGCGACTCGGTAGTTCTGCCCATCTGGGTTATAGATGGGTCGATGTTATCAAATCAGCAGCTTCTCTGGAGAAGCTTTCTATTCTCAGTTCCGAGAGCGCCAATGCCTCCTCGACCGCTCCAACCAGTCCAATCATGACTCCTTCGTTGCGAGAACTCGAAATTTCGGGCCACTACCTCCAATCCTTGCTCCCAGTATGGCACGCCCCTCAGCTCACTCATATTACAATTTCCCCGTCTTTATGCGACCTTCCTCTCCCTAAATCAGTCCATTTCCCTGCACTCAGGACGTTGACTATCCATGCTAGGAAAACAAGCGCCCCCCATCCATCGTTCGCAAAGGTGGTCGAACTCTTACCTTCGCTCGAAGCGCTCGAGATTCCTTGTTACGGGGAATTTGCAACTACCACCCTCTCGGTCCTTCAGGGTGATTCGATCTGCCCCAAGTTATCCATTCTGCGTTTGCGGAATGCCAATCATGCACCGGACATCCTGCCCGCCGCTGGTGACGTTCTCCAGCGACGCCCGGAGTTAATCCTACGCATTCACGCCTTGATTGGTGCAGGCAAGCTTGCCGCTGATCTTACGCATGCACATCCTGGTCGTGTTCACGCAGAAGTCACTGCCACCCCACTTTCTCGGCTCGTGGTCCCCAAAGAATCATATTAGATGAGCCCTTTTTTTTCTTGCCTTCTAGAACTAACATCATCGGTCTGGCCTCTTCCATCTCGATGTTCCTCCTTTTGACAAACTTTCGATCGATCCCCAGAGACATTTCATATAAATAGACCTTAGTACACCTAGACACTTAGATCCTTAGATCCTTAGACTGTTAGACATAGACCGTGGTTTCCTTTTTGATCCACATAGATAAGCTCTTTATGCTGGCTTTGTTGTTGCTCTTGTTTTTAGATCTTTCTTTCGTTCATCTTGGTTTGTTTGCGCACGATCATGATACCCGTAATCGCAATCTCATTCTTGTCCAGCTGCCGTCCAATCATAGAGTTACCCATAACAAGCTTTGGGACATCATATTACCCCGACATCTGTTCTTGCATCTGCGTAACTGAATGTCTTTGGGGCTCTGGAGGCGGGCAACTCATCCGTTGACGGCACCGCCAGCCTGCTCTCGCCATGTTGACTACTCGCATATCCTCACCTCGCCGTGCCAATCAATGAGTAGCTTTCGGACCCTCCATGCAAGCCGAGCCGAAAATGAGTGCGAAGTGGAAGGACAGGCGTCTCCGGAGCCGTTAGGGTCGACGTCGACAGTCTGAGGCGGGCGGATGCTGTAGACTGACAGGAAAGCGGCAATCACGCGACTCTTCCGGTTCTATAGCAGATCATTCTCCTTTCGGGCTCGAGAGTGCGACGAGGTGCTGCAAAGCCACTGAGAGGTGGCGAATCCAGAGGAATTCAGTGCGTGCCATTCGTGGCTCTATTGCTGTCTTCGCTACTTGTGGTCTGTGGAGGATGATTCACCAAGCCAAGAACAGAAGCGGCTTACCTACAATCGAAGCCTCAAAGGCACACAGCCTTTTTACGCCACTGGCAGCTTAAATGACAAGGATCGACATTGGTGATATGAGAAATTGTGTTTGACCAAGCAGGCCAGTGATGTTGATATCCGTAAACGTTAGTATGAGACCACGAGGACAGCAGGAGAGAAATTACGGCGGACCGTATCATAAGTTGTAAGCACGCTACGGGATGATCAGAATCTCCAGGTACAATTCATGATATTCTCAATTTTTACGGCACATTAGCGTACCTGATTCTAAAGTATCAAGAACACCCCACACACCAACGAGGCATCGAGTCGACAAGCCACCAAAAGCTCCCGTCGAGCAGTACATGATCGTAAGGGTAGGCAATCACCTCTGCAAACGGGCATTCTTCTCGACATTAGAAGTTTCCCTTGCATTCTTGGTCATCTATCACTCGAACAAATGAGATCTAGACTAGCCGGCGGGAGAAGCGCGCAGGGAAAAGGGCACAGTAATCTGGCCAGATCGCGTAGTTTCACAAACTCATTGTGGCTTCAGCGACGACAGGTATCAAAATGATCATTGACGTCGCACTGGTAGTAAGCGGAATCATACTCATGAGGACCACGAGGACTGGGAGCTCGCTCGACATGTTCTCAGAAGATGCGTGCACATTTACCAGGATTGAACCCAGGTGGGGATAGAAGGTTGTTGTTGCTATGATGATTTGCCCACTGAGGGCTAAGATTGAGCCTTGCAGTCGCAAGGGATCTGACTCACCAGCCTATATCACAACATCTGCGCCACCTGCTCAAGCGCCACCCAAGGCGCCCTTTCCGGCAGGCATTCGACACTGATGATAGTGGACTCAGAAATACATGCGAGGATGGTATCCAAACTCCCACGACAGGATGATTATTAAGCTGACGAGGTCGTAGTCACTGGGAAGAGGGTATTGCCAGAGGGAAAGCCATCACCATCGGAGGAAGAGGAACAACGATTATGCTCAGACGTGGGGGAATGGCTGCCTTACTCTCACAAGCAGGGTATGATTTGTCGAAAGGCATCCAGGCCCCTTCGTGGCAAAGTCTCCGCCATCCAACGCGCCTCGTCATCATGGAATGGTGACAGCCATCGGCCAGGGCCGTTTTGCAGAAATTGTTCGACCGACGGCTCGCCTGTTGCGTGTTTCGATATGAGGACAGTACCGCGGCCGCCGGACGGCGCAAAAGGCGAGTGAGGCACCAAATAGGGGTTCCACAAGCTTAATCCCTATGTTTGAGGTTGATTGTTGCTATCAATGGTCAAATGAACCGAACAGTAGCACTTGCGCTACCGTCTGTATATGCAATATCGATACCTCACGGCTGATCGCCGAGTCTGTGAAAGATTCCGGGGACGAGGTAGAATTATTAAGAGATCTTGGACCTTCTCGTGGGATGCCTCACTTCCTGCAAAGATTGATCCGGTCGCACACTTTGTTGCTCACGGACAAGCAGAACACACAATCATTTATCATGGGGATCGGACGCGATCCTGAGATACAGTTGGATACGACGACTGAGAAAAACGTGAAGCACGAGCCGAAAAAGAAAAGGAGTCTCCATCGTTCAAAGACATTGGGAGTACTGAGGACCCATAGTAAGTGACGGTCGAGGAATCATATATCGAGGAGGAAGGGGCTCACGTAGGCATTCTCATATGTGCAGGTGCCAGAGGCGCATACCGTTCCACCTGAGGCGCCACGTAAAAGGTTAGCATCATTTGCTTAGCTATAAGTTAAGACAGTATACTGACCAGTCCAACCGATTCCACCGCATTGGCCGTACTATGAAAAGGATTGATTTCAATCAAAAAGCCCCACATCCGCGCGGAGAACTCACCAGCGCGACAGTTCCAGTCCCAGTGGAGCCGGCTGAGGATGTGGTGCTGGACGCTTTCGTGCTAGTGGTGCTGGATGCCTTTGTCGTGGTGGAAGCTCCATCGCATACACAAGTTTCCCAGTCAGCGACAGCCGCGGATGGGCACGCGACCTGGGTATAGGAGACAACAGGATTATCTATGAAAACGAGAGAGACGTCATGTTACTAAAGCGTTTATGGAATCGGCACTCCGATAGCCGCTTAGACAGACGGAGAAGTCTGAGGCTCACCCCACGAACCGTCCACTAGGCCTTCGGACATGACTGATCACGATTGATGAGGTCAATGGTTGGGTCATGAATGGATCAAGCACCCCCCATAGCACTCACTGTCGAAATGGGCTGAGTATCCATATTGGTTAGTACCCCCAACTACGGGACACCATTGGGCATTCCCGTTATTCGGGCATAACTGTGGCGGGTAGAAGTTTGGCCATCAGGAAGGAAGGCAGGGTGCTTGAGGCGGACATACGTTTGTAACCATTACAATGATGGTCTGATTGGCTCCAGCCGTTGTGCCGCACCCAGAGCATGCCGAATAGCCTTGATTGGTGAGCTAGCCATCAAGATAGAGCGAGGCGAAGATCGTGCAGTGAGGGAGTTTGAGAAATCACCGCCTCAAAGTGGACATAGAGGGCTGCAAACGAACCTGGTAGCAGGTGCCGCATCCGGCACCGCACCAAGACGAACCGCCAGTATCGAAGAATACTTGAGAAGCGCTGTATCCGCATCGACGATATAGTAACCCGAGTCCATCGATCGCGTCGGCGTCCGATCACAACCAAGGGATCGCAAACATCGGATTATTGCAAGCCAAAAATAAAGTCAAATATCATGAGTAAGGTCCTAGTCATAATAGGCTTCGTGCTCGAGAGCCAAACCCTGACGCCCAGATATGGGCTCGAGGGATGGGCAGGCGTCAAGCCTCAAGGAGAGGTCCGAACACGCACGCCGCTGTATAGACTCCTGTGGAAATGCCCAGCTGCCAGCTGAATGCACCAGAGGTGGTGCCACATCCGCACGCGCCTGACAGAGCCAATTGATGGATCGGGGGGGCAGGAGTGGTGCGAGGGAGAGGGGGGGAGGTTGATCGGAATGAGCTGCCACAGTATTTGTGGCGGCGTTGGAGCACATACCTTCTTGGCCGTCGTAATACCTCTACGAAGGATAGGAGGTATACCAAATATTTTCATGTATGAGATGGACAAAAATTATTAGTCCAGCCAGCAAATGACGTACGGTTGTCGTAGCCAGAGCCGCCAAGGCGGGACTAGCGACAGAAACAAGACCGATGAGAGCATACAGAAGCTTCATCCTGACAGAGGGACAGAACGTAGAGCTTCAATTGTTCCATGAGCTCTCAGTCTTATGGATGTCGGAGGAGGTTTGGAGAAAACTCGTCGAAATGACAACGCCACGTCGAGCAAGAAGCGATATATTTATCCCTACCGCCATCCAAAGAATAGCGACGTTTTTCCCTATCGCGTGGATGATTCATTATTAGAAACGCTGCCAGCATCGAGGGGGAAACAGCGGTGTGTGACACGCCTGTCAGGAACCAATCATCACGCTGAACTGGGTCACACACAGCCCCTCCCAAATTTCTTTTTGCTCGCCTCCCGGACTTTCAAGGTTTCTGGTCTCCGATATTCACCTGACATCTGAAATCGGCTTTTTGCCTCTCCATTGATCTTGGGAGAGGAATCGACGGAGGATGATGAGCCAGATGCCGACTCGATGTAGAAACAATTCTATCAATATCGCAACATTCCGTTCGCCTCCTGCCGATTCGGCCAAAGAGCTCTGTATAGTCACATGTGCGGCGTGGTGACTCCTCGTCAAGCCCTTTTGACTCCCTAGCCGCGAAGTTAAAAATTTTCGGCATCCTCGTGTTGCAGCCACTAGCACGACCCTGCTGCCGACGTCGGAATGATTACTAAACTTTCTTCTCGATAATCTGCTTTGTCTGTCAATGTAATCAGTCAAATATGGACGTTGACGATTTGCACACCAAATTTGCAAGTCTCCGTCTTGTACATGTCGTCATCAGGTTCTGTTTGTCGGGGTCAGAAGATGATCCCTCTCTCTCTCACCCTCCCAGCTTCCCCTACCCTTCCCCCCCTCTACGAGTTATCCCGCAGCAACCTCCGCAGGCGTTGATTGAGACATGGCGCTCATTTGGGTTGCAGCACAGCCCTGGTGTTATTGAATTGTCCCTTCGTTCCTTGCCCTCCTGAATCGCCAGCAACGCGAGCCATCTGCCAGAAATCAAGCTTCGTAGTCTTCGGCCATTTGTTATTTCTTAGACCTTTGCCGCTTCCGAAGCCGTGTGGCTGACAGTTTTTTTTTGCATTCATCGCCATCAATCCGCATTTGTACACCGATCCAGAAACCTCGAGTCAATATTGTTTATTTATTTATTTTTCTTCCCTATCGTTATAACGAATAGGGGTTGTGCCCTTGAAAGAAAGCATAGAACCAGCCTCTTCTTCGCCTCACAATGTCTCGGTTGCTGATGTTACGGGTCCGGCCGTCTCCGTGACCTCCTCATTCTTATATATTCCGTTTAGCTTTCCTGCAACCTCTCAAATGGGAGGCGAGATTCGGTATCGAGGTGCCGCCTATATCTGCATAGAGGCTTCTCGATCCCCCGGAGTTATCTGCCACCTCAAGCCGCGCCATCCCTTTTTGTCGATCTGATTGTCAAGTTGATTTGGGCGTGCTCGCACGCATTTCCGCCATATTGCTCTCCTCTCTTTTGTTATATCGTGCCGCTTCTTTTGAGTTTAGTCCTTCCGCTCTCACCACTAAAAATGGCTGACCGTATCAGATCATATCTTGGAGATCTAGGCCCATCACCCCCCACCTCCCTGCAGGCTGAAACCACCCAAAACTCTGGCTCCGCTTGTCGGTCATCGGACATCGGTCTTGCAGTTCTTCTGACCTCTCTCGATCCTCGGGGCTCGATGTCTCACTGGCCGCGCCACCACCGGTTGTGCAAGAGCATAAGATGGCAGGCCATCCTCCTGGACCCTTTCCCCCATCTCCCACCACCCCTCACTTCCTGTTGTATTCCTTGAACTCCCTAATAGTTTTCAGGTCTAAATACCACCACCTCCTTACTCTACTCTACTCTAGACCATGTCCTTCAACGCCACCAGTTCTAGCACTGGGAAAATGGCGAGTGTTTTGGCCCACAGTATCTGTCATTTTGAACGCACCTGCTCACGGTGGTCTATCCGGTTACTTGCTCTTGGCTTTGACCATTTCCGCATTGGCCGCCTATCAGTTCGTGGCTTTGTCGACCCAATGCGTAGGTATCGGGGCTAATGGCACGGTCCCGATGGTTGCTCGTGTCTCACTTGTGGAGTTGAGTTGCCAATTTCGTTTACACCCTCTATCGCTCAGCATCATTGACGAAACTTGGCTCCCTTCTTCGATGATCCCATTGCTCCCCAACTCCGATCGCGATCTTCGACCCCGAATGCCTTATTCTTTTTATGCTTCTTCACCATTTGTGTCCTGTGTGGATCCACGCACTGTGTGACAATAATCACTTTACGAATTCGCATACTCCCTCTCGACAACGGCTCGACGCATGTCCTGGCTATCACAGCTTCCGAGGCCAAATTATCCTGGATACGTACATTCGCCCTACGAACCCCGTCTTCTCTTATCGAACGACCCAGACCGGCATTGAGCCCCACCATCTTGGTAAGTTAGCCCAAGACCCCCAGTTCATTCTGTTCGCTTCTGTACTTTTATACTAGCTCTCCGAAATTACCTCAGTGGTCTTCCCTGTTTAGTTCTTGCCGCTTCACTTGATTCTGGGGTATTGTTCACTCGCATGGCTCATTCACTGACTTGCTCTTACTTCATCTATCACATATTATGGGTCAAAGAAAATGCTCCCCCATTCGAGCAAGTTAAGGCCATCGTTGAAGCTTCCATCAGAGGGAAGACGGTAGTTGGACACACACTCTGGGAGGATTTCGAGGTTCGTCCCCAGGCTAATCCGTCATTTCTCCTTTCATCTCTCCCCTATCCCCATTATTTGGACTGAGCGCCCCGCGGTGGGTGACGTTAAGCGCCGACAAGATTTTCGCTCCATTCTTGGCTTTTTTGGCGGGCTGTCTCACAGCTCGACTCCGAGTCATCGTGTCACATTGATTGGCAGTCTTGTTCCGCACCGTCTGATCTGCCCTGCGTGAGTGACCGAGCGCGTGAGGTGATATGATCTACCGCATGGCCGCTCGCAATGGACATCCTTCTTTTACCCCCGAGGCTCGGCCCAGCCCCACGATGTTGGGTCCCGCTTCGGTTCGGTCCATGACTTCTTCCCGCTCGCTTCTATAAATCCATTTTCTTGTACCGGGGCTAGCCCTCCTCCCTTCCTGCTAGCGCTTTTGTATGGCTGCACATGCTGACCATGCCGCTATCTCGTTTGATCAAATTTCACAGGTCATGGGGTTGCGTCATCCTGCGTATGGTACGTAACTCCCTCACGCACAACATTACTTTTCTCTATACTGGCCTATTTTTTCTCTGCCCGAGTTCCTGGGTCTACTGTCCCCGAGTCCTTGCGTTCCTGCGGCCCATTGGTTCGAGAGAATCAGGGAGGCTCTCGGCTCGGCGCGCGCCGTTCGTTGATTGGGCTGAGTGAGAAGTCTCACTAAAGGGCCTCGAGCCTCCATCAGCCTGGTACCGAGTAGCTCGCCACACTTCAGATAACGCTGATTGATGATCGTCCACCACGTCTGTTCCTCGGTGCACCTCGATCTCAATTCTACCTCCCCCTTCGAGTTCTTCCGCCTTGCCTGTCAAACTCTATTCTTCCCCCCTTTGGTTATCAAGCTGACTTTCCACCTCTGTGCCCATCCTGCTGCATCCATCTCATCGACCGATCTCGATTGTTCTAGACACGCGCGATACCGCACTCTATCTTCCTTATCGCGAAGCCTTGAAAATGATGAACAGGGTGATAGGACTTCCAACCCTTGTGTTTCGTTTCATGCAGCATTCGATCGCGGTCCAGCGCCAGGACAGTGTGAGTCATTTCATCGGATCTTAATTTTCTCTAATGCGTGTTCCTTGCAGGAACTTTTCTCTTTTTCTTTTGGACGGACTGAATAACTTACTGAGACTGGTCTGGAACATTCTAGCTGGAGAACGCACGGGCCTTGATCGACCTCTACCGGTAAGTTTATGTTGCCCCGAATAGCGAATTTTAGTAGCCGGTACTTGTGCTCATATTTGGCATCTGTCCTGTCTGTTCCTTGTAGCTCCAGCGCGGATGTATGGGAAGGATATATTAACAATGGTACTTGTAAGTAACATTTATCAGTGTATCCCGATCTCGAAGTGAGGGCGTCGAGATTCGGTGATGATCTGCCAGAGAACTGAACAGACTTATTGACTCACTATTTGTCATTACTCTTTCCATCATCCGATCTCCCTCCAGGGCCCTGTGCCCTCCACCCGGAGAAGTACGCAGGAGTGTACCTCTGAAGAGTCGCTCCCGTCGCTTCTGGTTACCTTTTTTCCGGTTTCCCGCTTTCTTGCTTTCTTGCTTTCTTGCTGTCACGCTGCACTTCTCGCTTTCGTTCTCATATAACCAAAAAAAAAAAAAAGGAAGTCACCCCCGGCCCCTTGCGTCTTCGTCGTCGTGGCGTTTCTGGCGACTCGGGTCTCGCAATCGTGCTTCGCGCGTGCTTTCCATCTCATTTACGGCTTCTTGTTCATCCTTCATCTCCATATTCGTTCTCATCTTGCATAGTACCTTTCATTCATCCAGCATCATTTCATCACTATGGACATTTCAAGTCGCCGGTTCGAGCAAGCACTGGGCTGGCAGGATGTGTTCTTGCTCTCCAAAATGTCCAATTCATTCTCACCATAGCATCGTACCCTATATCAGATAACTATAGTTCAGCATGATCTGCCACGAATAGTTGCTTTTTTTGCCTCTTACTCGAACCCGCGTGTTGCCAGTGTTCTCGTCCTATTGCCTAATTGATATAATCTTCTTGCAACTGTGTGCGTGATCCCCTCAGATATCGATTGATAGTGAAACCCTGTAGCGATGACTGATCATGGGGCACATGGGAACTCGCGTAGAACTCTGTGTGCTCTCGGGGGTCTGGGATTCGCATGCCGTCCTTAGGCCCAGGTGACTAAGGTGTACTTATCGCCGCGGGCGCTGACGCCATTATTATCGCCTTTATTTGTTGACTCCGGAGACGCGTTTTTACTCGAGCTTCCCAGCTCACTCAGCCCCCAAGACTTATAAGCCGGAGTGGCCGAGGGGCTAGCGCAACACTGGCGTCACTTCGCTCTCTCATTCCCCTGCGCTCTGCCACGGCTAGCCTGGGGCGATCAATACCTGCTCAGCGCCTTTACAATGTACGCATATTCTTTTTGGCAAACCATCCTGCAGCAAAGCTGGGCGCTAAATGATGCGGTGAATTATTGAAACTCTTGTTTGGTTTGTCGTTGGATTATGGTGTTTTTTTTTCGGGTCCTTTGGGCGTGTGACAGATCTCGAGATCCCTAACATCGACAGTATCGACGGCCATGGCACCTGTCACAACTGCTTCTGAGGGCGAATACGACGTGGTAGTCATTGGAGGAGGTTCTGCGGGGTCGGCATCGTCGGTTAGTTAACACTGTTTCTGTTAGGAGGCCCCATCATCGGGGGCGGCGAGCAGCGGGCCTCCCTCGTCAACACTCTCACTGACATGCCGCATTTGTCCTACGATCCCTCCTAACACGGTTGGCATCGTCTATCTCTGCATGATTTATATCATTTGGTGAATAGAGACGTGTGGCTAAGTATGGAAAGAAGGTCGCTGTGGTAGAATTTACCGGCGCTCTCGGCGGCACATGTGTCAACGTTGGATGCGTACCCAAGAAGGTATTGTGAATATATAACTGTGTCGTTCTCTTCAGTTGTCTAATTCCCAAATTTGTTTTTGCTTTTTCATGCGCGCCGATCTAACTGACTCGTCGCACATCGGTGGCTCTGGCAATCTGGGCCCAATCACCTCTTAATGCACTACATCTCATATAACAATCCCCCTATCTTACGCTCTCCCACCTTCTGCCCGACGATTTCCCTCGTCCGTGCCTCACCGCTGGGTTGGGTCACTCGGAATGATCGTGCTGGACGACCGCTGTCCCTGATGCTGTGCTGAATGCTCGATTGCTGCGGTTGGTTCCTGCTGCTGCACAACTGCGTGTGATGTCGCCCGCACAATCGTTTTTGTCCTAATTTGGATGCTTCTACTCATTTCTCGATATGCTTTGCTCAATCTTTCCCTGGGTTCCATGCTCAAATCATCGATCTCATCCTCCTGGCCGATCCTCACCCCTCCTTCTCTTCGCTAGCTCATGTGGCACGCTGCCGATGCTGCCGAGCGCATGCAAGCTGCTTCTGGATACGGCTTTCAGCAAATGACCGCACTCAAATCCCCCAAATTTGACTGGGCTACCTTCAAGCCCGCGCGGGATGCTTACATTCGGAAGCTGAACGGCATTTACGAAAACAATTTCCACAAAGAGGGTGTTGAATACCACGTCGGATGGGCCACGATCAAATCCCCCAACGAAGTCGAGGTCAAGCGCCAGGATGGGAGTACCTACACTCTACCCACCAAGAACATCTTTGTCGCCGTAGGCGGAAAACCCACTATTCCCAGCGAAGAGGAAGTCCCAGGAGCAAACCTTGGTGTCGATTCGGATGGCTTCTTTGCGCTGGAGAGCCAGCCCAAGAGCGTCGCTGTTGTTGGTGCAGGCTACATTGCTGTCGAGCTTGCGGGTATCTTCCACACGCTCGGCAGCGAGACGCACCTGCTCATCCGTGGTGAGAAAGTTCTCCGCAAGTTCGATACGGACCTGCAGAACTCGCTCACTGCTTGGATGGAGCACACGGGCGTCAACCTGCACAAGAAGACAGATGTCGCACGGGTCGAAGGCAGCAAGAAAGGCGGTCCAGTGACTGTGCACTTCAAGTCTGGCCAGAGCGTTACCGTCGATCTGCTTGTGTGGGCCGTGGGTCGTCAAGCGAACACTGCTAATGTGGGCTTGGAGAATGCTGGTGTCAAGACGAAGCCTAGCGGGGACATCATCGTCGACGAGTTCCAGAACACGAATGTACCCAACATCTTTGCATTCGGCGATGTCTCTGGTGAAGCTCTTCTCACTCCCGTGGCCATTGCTGCTGGTCGAAGGCTCGGCAACAGGCTTTACGGCGGTGAGAAGTACAAGAGCCAGAAACTTGACTATGAAAACATCCCCACTGTCGTCTTTTCGTGAGTGTCTTGTACTTTGCATCCCCGTCGATCGAAACGATCGCTGGTTTTGCCTACATTATTTCTTCTGGTTCATCTAATCGACCCCTTGACTTCCCCTGACAGGCATCCCCCCATCGGTACTGTTGGTCTCACCGAGGCAGAGGCGAGGAAGAAGTATGGCGATGATGCCATCAAGATTTGTACGTATCCCTATATTCTCTCCCTCATCATGTCCTGGAATCCCCTCCCCCCTCTCCTCTCGAACTGTCCCACCTTTTCCTTCGTTCCCCGAATTGCCACTCAACTTCTCGTTCTCCTTTACAGACAAGTCCAACTTCCGCGCACTCTACTTTGCTTTCCACGAGCCAGAGCACAAGGAACCTTCCATGTACAAACTTGTCTGCGTTGGACCCGAGGAGAAGGTTGTAGGTGTCCATATCTTTGGCATGGGATCAGACGAGGTTCTGCAGGGCTTCGCTGTCGCGGTCAAGATGGGCGGTGAGTGCTCGCATCTAAATGACTGTTTCTTGTCTTCTCTTGACTCATCTGCGCTTCTTCGCCCCACGTGTAGCTACCAAGGAGGACTTTGACAACACTGTGGCTATCCACCCGACTTCTGCTGAAGGTTCGTAGCCCTACACTCTGCTATCCTCGCTCTATGCCCCCCGTCACAATATCGAGCTGATAGTGTTCTTCTAGAAATGGTCACCATGACTTGATAGCCCACGCCAGCCATTAGGCGAACGTACCTCCGGTTCATAGTCTCCTTTCTCCAGAGCAAACACTCCCTGCTCATTCCGTTGTAACAAACGCTAGTACTGTTATCATTCGAAGTGTCTTTTTCCACCATGTAATGGGATTTTCTGATCAGGATGATGCCTCATTAAATGACTGCTGGTCGCCAGGGAAGGGATTACATGATCAGAATGCAGGGTTCAGTGACAAGGTTGGAGAGTTTCATGACTCGTATCCAGACGGCAGAAGAACATTTAAAACAACCCATGTAGACGCTAAGATAGAACATGAAATTAACTGAGTAATATATAGATGTATAACCTTTTGGGCAATTAATTCTAACACGGTCCGCTGGCCCAATGGCAAGGCGTCTGACTACGATTTGATTCGTCAGCGTACATCAGGAGATTGTCGGTTCGATCCCGGCGTGGATCATCCTTTTTACATACAATCTTTGTACCATTTTGCTACGCGTTTTGTGTCTGTGCCCGAGCAGGAGAGCTCGCAGTGGCTATCAAACAAGCCCAAACACAGTTCAGAGCCAAATGCGAGAGGCAGAAGTAAGCTCAGGACTATGTTTAATAGAAAAATTTGGATTGTATGGTTTCTTTTATTTTCTAACAAGTTCGTCGCAATGCCTGTTTGATTAAGTTGTATGATATGGGTGCAGCCGACTCGCAGAATGGCACAAAATCCCCGTGTGAGTGACGGGCGCTGTCTGGATTCTAGTCGCTGGGGAAGCCGTAAGTCCACCACCTCTTCATGAAGTTAATATTTTTGATTTGGTGTGCATTTTGTAGTAATATCTACAAGCTCGGCACTGCGCACGTCGATATGATTTGCCACTTCGTCACGGTGCGTCACACAATGTAACGCATCTCGTTTCTTCCCAAACTGTCGCATTTCCCCCTCCCGCACAACTTTCTGTCATGAAGGCGTGTCAAGGGCGTTATTTGGTAGAGTTTTCGGGCTTGTGTATGTTTTACTGAGTCGAACGGCGTAGCAACGACCTTAAGGCCACATCAGAGGACTGCCCAACTGGCAAACTGTTCCGAGCACTGCTCGATGTGAATAAGACAACCTCTGACCATGGGCCTCTCACATTTTCGAGCTGCGTTCATGTAGATTAAATGCAACTGATCGGACTCTATTCCCACATAAGCAATCTCTGAGCAGTTTAATCCCAGAGAAGTGGAGCGAAACGTCTTGTGATACACTAGCAAAGGTCTCTCATACATGCATGGGAGCGCGCCACAGTATTCGGTAGCTCTTCAAGGATAGCTGTTGATACTCAATCGTGCAAACGTCACGAAGGATATGACGTATGTTTCCTGGAAATGCCACCGAACTTCAGATGTATTCTCAGCAACAGTGGATCCTGAGCCCGATCCCCCTCCTCAGACCTCCATACTCCTTACAAGTCTAACCCAAAACGCCCCCTAAGCTGTTGTTACTATGGCTTCTGTCTCCCCTTTGAAACCGAGCGACCCTGCAAGCCTTCCTGATTATGAAAAAGAGGAAGTGGGTAACATTCCATCATTGAATTCCTGCTGCGGGAGAACTTACACATATCCTACATGTCTCGGATCCACTGCCGAAACCTGCCTGGTTATTATATCATCCATCACTTGTTCGCTTGCCTTTGCACCTCCAACACTCTTGAATGACGTCACTTTCCAGCAAGCACCATGGATAATCAGGAAATTAGGTCAGCCCTAGTGCATTGGAACGCATATAGGATGAATTCTGAGACTATTTCGACGCTAAAGTCGGCTCTATGATGGGTCGAGTCGTGGTCTCGAGCCTAGCAACTCTCAAAGCGACTGGAACGAACGTCATTTGCCTCTCAGTCGTGAGTTTCCACATCCACTGGAGCGATCCCGCATTCTGAATTACATGATTTTCGAGTGGGGAGATTCCTCTCCACTGATCTTGCCCTGCATCATGTGGCGGGACATACTCCTCCATACTGTGGTGGCTGCGACGGTGAGTGGTCTTCGTCCAGTTTACTCATCCAAAAGTATCGAAACTGAGCCCTCGCAATAGGGAGGGACCGCAGCTATTGCCGCGCCCGCTATGTCACCCCTGATGGAGACAGCTGCTTCTTCCATCGGAAGCAGCATTGTCGTCGAGATGGGTCTTCACGCAGGATTCGAGCTTAGCAACAATGTGAGAGACGGATGTTTTGAGACAGATGTCAAGCAACAAACAACTCCCTAATAGGTTGCTGATGATCTGCTCGGGGATCAAGTGGACCACATTATTCCAGTATACTCAAACAGACTCGAAACAACTGGGGTCAAGACCCTACTCATTACAGCACCTTATAAGCATAATCAACTTGACGCGGCACTCGGATACTTTCGAGCTTCGGTCCATGCTGGGGATGCCAAGGAAGGGCTGTTTTCTTCTCTCAGTGACTATTTATCCATCGAGAAGGGATGGTGGAATCCAGTTCTGTACGCATCGGGCCGTAGACCATGCATTCCGAGGAGGTTCGAGTCCCAGCCACGCCGAGATCTCCGCATCCTACTTATTCACGTCACGTAGCATGAAACCAGATGTGATTTTCTGTCATGGACCATTCCACCAATCGGACTACGCAGTCGCTCGACAATTAGTTCACGAGAGTGCTCTCGTGCTCTCATTTGCACAACCTGCCGAGCCAGTCCCGCCACCAGCCGCTCCAATAGATCCCGAATCAACTTCAGAATCAGTCACGGCAGACGTCTCAGAATCGACGGGGAAAGATCGTCAGACGCTTAGTAGTTACCTACGAAAGGGCCAGGACACTGCTGGGAGCTATCTCAAAGTAGGACAGGAGAAGCTGCACGGGATAGGTCACTCGCAGCCAAAGTCTACCCCGCTTCTTACAGGGGAGGAGAATAAGCCCAACTCTGCTCCTTCGTCTGACCCTCAGGCGTCTCCGTCTCCGGATGCCGAGCCCGTGCCAACTGACCCTCCTACCGACCCTCCCGTCATTGGCGCATCCCCTACCTCCCCGCCGCTCCGCCGACTCGCCATCCTCCTTGTTGGTATTAGCCCTCATCGCAAGCTTTGGGCTACATCCGCTCGTCCAGGCGAGTCCGTCATTTCGTACGGCCTCCTCAATGGGGCGCCAACTATTGTTGTTCCCGCTAAGGACGGTTGCCCGCTCATGGCATGGGATACTCTCACATTGAAGCATCTTCATAAAATCGAAGCAGTCGAAGGGGCCAAATTTGATGGCATCGTGGATGTGCTGATGGAATATGTCGGTTGCTGTGCTGATTGGGAGAGGTTCGAATTCCCCGAAATAAAGGAGAAGAATGTCAATGGAAACGGGACGAGCGGTGGTGGCAAGGATGTTGGCGTTGAGGAAAGAGCACAATCGCTCATCAAGGAGGCGCTTGCAGCTTTGGTCGCCGCTGCGATTCGGAGCAAAGATAGCAAGGAGGTGAAGAAGCACATTGATGTGGATCGTGCAGGGATTGTCATGCTCAGGCTGCCTTGAGCTCATTCAAGGATAAAATACTTGGCCACCATGTTTAACCATGCCAAATGATCGACCAACTGGCTACATATACCGAACGGAAAGTGGATGGTGACTTGTCTATATGATATATACTGTTCCAGCTCCTCGATGTCACCCTTTACCGCTCTCATATAATTTCGAATGCGAGAATAAGTACAACGAAGAGAAATTTTGCCAAGCGACAGACTCGATGAGAGTACAGGAGTTTGTCCGCAATACGGTGGCCTCAGAAACGATTCTATTACCTATCAATGATAGTTTTCCATGTTGGAGCGAGCCTTGCCCTTGACGTCGCCAGGCATGACGAAGGCTCATCATCCAGCCGACAACAGTCGCCATTAGGCAAGAGACAGTTGAGCGAATACAAGCGCCCGAGGGACTGTATGGGGTCAGTCCTAATAAATACTGCCAGGCCCCTTGATGAAACGCTTCCAATTCAATGGCGAAAAAGTGTAGCGAACAAGCTCTGGCTGGTGCAAATCGTGGTTCGTAACGTCTTGTCACAAATCAGGATCGCGTGACGACTCGGAGCATCCATCTGCAAGCCTTACCGTTCTACTCTCGAACTTTCCACTTGTCTCGCACTGGATTGTGTCTCATTGTCAAAGGAGAATTTATCGGCTTCATTTTTGGTCCTGAACTTGGATATCATCTATGACGTCTACGTTGACGGAACGCGATGCTAAGGAGCAGGCAGCCAGGGACCTACGGAGCGTCCTGCTTGCGACTAACGCCCATCCACCTCCTTACTTGCTTACGGCGGATGCTGACGAACTATGGAGGCGGCTGAGGCAGGTCATCTCTTGGCAGGACTCTACAGACTCCGATGTTATAGAGAGACGTGAAGCCTATTTCCATAAAATGGTCGACGCTGGGGTAGTAGGGAAGCTTGTGGACATCTTACACAAGTTTGCGCATCTTACATTCGAGGGCCCCTACATAGATCCCAAGTCCTCTAACGAAGTTCCTGTATGTCGTGTGCGCTTCTAGCGTTGTGAGGTACCTGGCATCATCATCCTGACCGGCTACCCTTGTGCACGCTGTACGGCTTCAATAGGAAAAAACGTGGTATTTTGCGCTATTCAACCTTTCCGAACTCACAGGATGCTGGAGGTCAGATTACTCGATCGCTCCCCTCAGCGAGTGGAAGAAGCATGCTGTTCAGATGATCCAGGCTTACCGTGCAAGCAAGCTTTTCAAGCCAATTGAGGGAGAGGTAGAACACAATCTGCTCTCACGATACCGGAACCTGGCTCTGGATACCCTGTATAATCTCATGCTCCAGCCATTCGAGCGTAGGAAGCCAGATCGGTGAGTATATCTCAAGCTGGTGGAGTATTGCTGATTTATCCTACAACTACTACTAGCGAGGACGTTCGTATCCTTCTTGCCGCAATACCGTTTCTTGTCGAGCTACGAACTACATTCCTCAGGTCTCCTCGATTGGAGGAGACGCGTCGCGTTGCGCTGTCCAGCGCCTTGTTCCTGCACAAAGCTATGCAAGGGCTGATCATCCACCACTCCAAAAGCAGCCCCGTCAGCATTGCGGTTCTGGGAGAATCCACCTTCTCCGATATCTACCGCCATTGCATCCTTGCTGCAGATGACTCTCCCGACAACGTTGCCAGTCGGGTCGAGCAAATGGATGTTATGTATGTCACATGCAATGCCTATAGCCAGCCGAGCGTGGAGCTCCTTGACGCGATTGTGGAGCACAAGGTTGTCGCTGTCATGACAAAGCTGATGCGGGACATCAAAGAGGACACACAGAGGTACCCTGCTGCAGGGCCCGGGACGGAGCAACTTTGGAAAAAGTGGTTTGGGCGGATGGTTACATTTTGGCTCGATATCATGGATCGTGGGACTGCTTTACGGCGAGGAGAAGTTGCGGAGCAAACAGTTGATGCAAATCTACTTTATCTTTTGGAGTGGTGGACCGTCGAATCTCCACAGAAATTGTTCCGTGCGTTCATCTGACCTTTCTGGACTCTCTCCCATCGCCCGCGGCTTACTCCATACATACGGGTAGGAGAGCTTGATCTAGGCCTCATGAAGTGTATCACGGCGATGGTATACTCACGCTCGCAAGAATATAAGTCTAGGCTACTTCACCAATGTCGATCTATCGCCAATAGGGTCGGCTATTCGGCTGCTCCTGAGCGAGCAAAAGAGTGGAAGCGGCTAGCAGATACGCACGAGCGCCTTGGGGTAGCCAAGGTGAATGTTCCGCTCGAAAAAGACCAGACATGTCGTCGTCCGATGTGCGATTATCCCGACCTCGCGGAGATGCGTTGCGCTCGATGCAAAGAGGTGTACTACTGTACTCGCGAATGTCAAAAACTGTGAGTGCTTTCTGGTGTCTTCACTGATGATTCATTCCTAATATTGAATTTAACTTTCTCTATTCCAGAGACTGGAAGTCCCACAAGGCGAAATGCAAGGAAAAGAAATGAGTTTTACTCTGCCCGAAGGAATGCTGAGGTTGAGTAGGAGATTAGCGGTGGTTATCTACGGATCGATTAATAATTTCTACTCAAGCTGCTACAATACTAGCACTCTGAGCTAAAGCTACTTTCAGTTCCAATCAGCACACAAAAAGATCCGGCTCTGCATTTCCGCTCGATCACGAGGACCGTGAGACCCCTCAAGGCAGTCCTGCGTCCAAGACTGAACAGCATCACCGCTCATGGCTTCCAACGTCGAAACGACAGCGTCGGTGAACCCGAGCTCAGGCTCAAGTCGTTCAACCCTGGCCGCCTCCCTTGATATTGCGCGTGAAGCTGTCAAGCTTGACACTGCGGGCAACGACCCTGAGGCCGCAGTGGCTGCCTACCACCAGAGTGTAGAGCTTTTACGAAGGGTTTTCGAAAAAGAGCATCGACGGCCTATTAGCTCGTCAAATCTGGAGTCTAGGTTTGCTTCGGGCGAGGAATTGACCTCTCGCGAGGACGAGCTCCGAAGGCTGAAACACATTGTCCGTCTCAAAAAATCCTCAATTTTTACCTTGCGCTCTACATTACTAACAATAAGCTATGTCCAGCACGACTTGTACGCTGAACGGATGAATATTCTTTCCACGATTTATCGTATCAACATCCTGGCTGTCAACGCCAATTCAGTTGCAAGCGGAACTTGTTCGTGAGTCACGTTTCCCGCCGCTCTCCCCTGAACCGTCGTCCCACATCCCTGACGAGCCCCCCAACCGCCCCTGGTCTTGCTTCCATTATTGTGAACGTATCAAGTACTACAAGTGAGTGGCATATTATAGTGAAAGCGCGGACCAAAATGTTGAAGCTCACCAACTGGGACAACAGACGTCATGGCCGCAACCCCAAACACCGCAACCGCCCCCAACAACATGGATGATAACTCGCAGCAAAGCGTTTCTTCCTATGCGCACGTGAACCATATTGTCGACAAAGAAGGGTGAGTTGCAAGCTCTATAATTCATTGCTTGGTCTCCATCTCATCGAACGCCGTCAATCTTCCTCGAATCCCCCGTACTCTGATATATATATCTTGATGAACCACAAACCTTGCGACCCTAACACCCTCAACCCCTCCCCTGTCCTCATCCACAATGAAACTTGTACGCTCTCCCGTCGGTCGACACACTTTTAACCCTCACCTGCGCTCGCGCTATAGACACAGCATCCACAACCACCAACTTGACGACCACAATGCAGTTCCCCGTCCAAGCTCTATTCCCGTCCCCTCTTTCACTGGTAGTTTCGCTCCATCCATCCACACCACCAACCGAACCGTGGAAGTAATGGTCGATGTGAAGTACTCGACTAGCCCACAGGACTTGTATAACCTCATGTTTGACTCGTATGTTTCTCCGTGGCGTCTTCTATCTTGGGTATTTTGCCCACCTTGACATCCAATCCGTTACCTTTAGGGATTTCCTGGTCCACTTTTTGGAGGACAATCAGAAAGTGTGGGGTAAGGCACCCCCAAACCCTATCGGCTCCGTGTCCGAAGTGTCGATCTGCCACGTATCTAATGTCACTGTAATCTCGCAGATCTGGAATTCAAAGACTGGGAAAAACGAAACGGTGATCCGAACCTGCTCATGCGAGACTTCCACTATACTCGGCCTAATTCCGGTCTTGGGCCGAAGGAGGTCTATTGTGAAGGTACATATCCCCTCACATCGATTTGGGTCAGCTGGTTTGTCCTGCATATGTACTGATGTCAATCTGTGTAGAACATGAGGAGAACCAGCATCGTGATGATCAGTATATTGAGACGGAGACGACGACTCATACTCCCTACGTGACTTACGGCAAGGCTTTCCACGTCATCACACACACCAAGATTGCTCGCGCAAACACTGCCGATGAGAACCAGGGCTCTATACTCAATGTTGTGCTCGAAATTGTGTGGACTGGATGGTGCCCCATCAAGGGTGTGTGTCGCCACAGTCATGTTTCTTCGTATCATCTTGTGAACTAAAATATGCTTTCATTTTCAGGCATGATCGAGGGTCGCGTTATCGATGGGCAGAAGCAGTATTCAGCAGACATGGACTCAGCGGTGCGGGACGAGCTCAAGCTACGTCTGAGCCGAGGCTCAGTGAAGTCATCGTCGATGCGCTCCCCTCGATCGTCCCCGAAAACCTCGCCGCGTACTGTCCGATTCTCGGTGGACCGCAAGTCTTACTCGCCTGAGAGCACTGCGGATGAGAAGTCGGATATTGAGCGCGAGCCGTCGTGGATGGAGAAGCAGCAGGCGCCCACTGGCCCATACATCGGCCTGCAAAATCATTTGCAGCAGCAGACCTGGGCCAACCGGATACGGCTGTTCATCCTTTTGGTTCTTGTTTCGTATGCGCTGGCACTTCTCGTGCTGCGCGTCTGGGGCTGAGTGCCCACTTGACCATGGACTTTTTTCTTGAGCTTTTCTCTCCCCTTCCCATCCCCATGCTTGTTTCTTTCGCGTTGGTGCCCCACATTTCTTGAGCATCCCTAAGCACTTCCATCTGCCTAGTATCTAGGACACAATCCTTTCATGTCATAAGCTTTCATCGATCAATACATTGGAATAAGATCATCGAGCTATCGTAACAAGCCTGGTACACATCCAAGATATAGGGAGAGAGTATAAGGAACCAACAAAAAGAGAAGAAAACTATGGCAATAGAGTAGATCACGATCTTAAGATCTCTTCGATCTGCAGGGCTACTAATCCATATAATCGTCATCGTCATGCCGTTGCCGGCCGCCCCCAAACCGCCTCCCATCATCGTCTTCATCTCCACCTCTTCGACCTATGCTATCGATGAAGATACCTTGGAGCTCTGCGTCGGGGTATTCAGCCCCTCGGACAGCGATGGCATACGCAGCTGCGAGGTAGATAAATCAGAAAAAGGAAAAATGCCCTCGAATGAGAATGGAGGCAATATCCTCACCTGTCTCGATTTTCTTCAAGGACTCGATTGTAACATGCTGCTTCTTGCCCAGGCCACGCACATATGGAGTCAAGGGTTCCCAGCCTGGGGAGTGATAAGGTACCAAGGTGTCCGCGAGTTAGTATACGCCTTTCCATATGGTGGAGAGCAGATCGCTTCTGGTCATCGAGAACAGATATTTGAGGGACTTACCGCCTGAGCAGGCGCGAACGAAGCGGCAGACTTCTGCCACTTTGGCTTTCCGTCCGCCAACCATGCTTGCGGCTGATATCGCGAATCGCATCAGCTCGCCACTGAGATCGGACACACCCAAGAGGTAATCTTCGCGCGACATCGGGATATTCTAAAGGCGAAGTTTTCTTGAGTCGTCAGGGGCACGGAGTATTAGATAGTGTCAACCGACCTCGAGGAAAGCAAGAACTTGTGGATAGGTTATTAATATACCATGTTCCAGATAGTGAGTGAAAGAGAGCGCTTCGAGGAATTCCTGTAGTCCAGGTGATCTGGCTCTTGCAATGAGCACATGCATATATGCGGAGGAGTGAGGGAGTCCAAAGTATACTAACATCGCTCGATCAAAGCGCTCTAACTCTTGCCCCTCCAACTCCGCGGCGATCTTGGCAAAGAGAGGCCTCAAGGTCTCAAACTTTTGGCGCGCTTGTTGTGCTGCTCGCAATTCAGCTTGCCTGACGGGATCGACAGGCGGAATCTCTTGATTCGAGGAGGCATTAGTTTCATTGGATTTTCCTCCTGGGCTCGCTGCAACTCGGTGGAGTAGGAATATGATTCGCTTCGACTGGATCGTGAGGTCCCGAGAGAGCTTAACAAGTCGTTCATAACGGTCGTTCTGCTCGTCAATCTGTTCTCTGAAGGATTCAAACATGGAGAGAATAGTTTCTCTTGATTCGAGCCCGCCCGCTGGCACAGCTGATTGCTGCGTGTTGGGAACGTTATCCGCAACTGATGAATCTGCCATGTCTTTGACTCAGTTTTGCCAAAATTATCCTGAAGTTTTGGGAGGGAAGCCCTTTGCTACTAATCAAATGAGATTCCCGGAAAGTAGATTAGCTTTGTGTGTTGAAGATCAGATGGCAACCGGTCGAGGGACCCACGGAGAGTGATTGACAACAAGGCTTGGCTAAAAACCGCGAATTCTCTCATTCCGTATCACGTGGTACCAAGCTCTCCGCCACCAAACTCATTTCACAAACCGCCACCTCAGCCAGAACACAATATTTCTGAAGCTCTCTTCGATAGCGTCGACGAAAACCTTTCAAACTCCAGCCAGCACCCGCCACTCGCTCGGCTGAAGGTGTGACGTAGTGGTGACCCGGAGCGTCACAGCCAATTTGCACTCCTCTCCATCAACACACAGACCGTCCCTCCTTGCTTTATCCGCATTTTCGACTAAGAAACGTGCTTGTTTGTGGGTCTGAACGATGCCTCGACCCCAATCGTTTGCTTCTCCGTACGCGCACCGGCCAGGATGTCCTATGTGTGGCATTGTTGCGACGCCATACCAGCGCAATGACATCCTTGCCGCGGGCACGAGCAGTCGTGGTACGGCCTCTCCGCCACCGCTTTCACGCCCTGCTTCTCTCATCGGTCGTGCTCTTAACTCAGCGAGCCCTGATTCTGAAACTGGTTCTGTCCGCTCCGGAAACGGCGCCAACCTCACGTATGGTGGACTGCCAGTGGACGCAACGGCGCACTCAAGCACGACCAACGTTATCGTCCACAAAGACTCCAATATCACAGCGTATGTGGAGAAAAAATTTCCAGTCTCGAGCAAAGGCCACATCATCCTTGTTCTCAAGTATGTTCTTACCACACTCCGTCACGCTGTGCAGGAGCATCCATCAGAATTCTTACGCCGCTGCTTTCCCTATACTCCAGTCTCCACGTCCCCAACATATACAGTCTTGTGAGCCCTCATGACGATCAGCGTCTGTTTCCGTTGTTGCTTTAAATAGAATTATCTCACCCCTTGATACAGTCTCCTAATGACCTCCCACTCTTGAGCCACATTCAAGCTGTCGCCAATCAACTGCTCTACTCTCTCAACCCCCCACCTGTCCCGTCCTCTCCTGGTCCCAGATCGAATGCAGAGGAAAGGAGATCTCACCACGTTCCTCTCAACGCTTCCTCCTCGTCACAAGACCAGAACTATCGCGTCGGGTTCATCACACCTCCTTGGAAGGACAACAAGATCCCCATTACGGACCATTTGCACTGCCATGCGTTCATAGGCACCCCAGATCTTGCTGGCTGGTGGCGAGGGGTCGCCTACAGTGGCGTGGCTTGGTATCCCATTCAAGATCTAATAGCAGAAATTCGGTGAGTCCTCCTGCCTATATACAAGATATAACACTCCAAGACTCATCATGCAACTTTAAAATGACTCCTGACTGATACCTTTCTAAAAAAAAATCTTCCGTTGCTCTGCGCTGCGCTTCGTCATATGATCGCGTCATATATTGCGTTTCACCGTCCCGGGTGCCGCCTTGTATCCATCCTCGTCTCGCGTCGTCATCCAGGGAGAGTGTGTCTAACAACCGGATAAAATCTGGGTACGAAAACCGTGGAAATGCGCCAATCGACATGGTGCCTGGCGCAGGTTCCGTGAGCGGTACTGCCGATGGCCGCCCTGAACAGTTCCTCCCTCTCCCGCTCAACGCCAACAAGCCCAACATGAGTCCGGCCCCAACCCCCAATCCTACCCAGATGAACATTGGGTCTTCCACTTCTTTGTTGGGTGGCCAAGATTCATCTTCCAGTTCCGTCAACCTCAGAGGAATCCCTTCCCTCCGCGTTTCGACTTCTGGCGTTGAGCATTTTGATCAGACAATGCTCGCAGACCCGAACGCGACCCCAACTGGCCTTCGCTCTGGATATGCAGTATCTCCAGCTGTGGCCGGAGGTGGCAGCGTGGACCTCGGCTCGTTCCGCTCCGTACCCGGTTCGGATGCCGAGTTTTTTGAGCCTTCATCGGCGCAGCCAGCACAAAGGCAGAACTCGACAGGGAGTTCCGGTGCGCAACACAAGCCGCGAGAGAGCTTTGACGAGGCTGCGTGGGAGGGCATGGATGGCTCGCCTGGAGGCACGTTTGAAGGCGATGAAGGTCAAGCGGGGCCGGGGCCAAACACCATCAAGGCGCTTCATGCGGTTGCGTCGTCTTAAAGGCAAATTCTTTCATCCTTCGCGTCGCCGTTCGTGCCATCTGTTGTCATCACTTATACCCCTCCGCCCCATCAGAGTTTTGCTAGCGCTCATACGCGTGCCCAAAGTAGTCTGCATCCTACCCCGATTTCCTCTTCCCTGTGTTCCCTCATTAATTCTAGCTTTCAATCACCAGGGGCTCTATAACAAGTCCCTTCGGACCACCAGTATCTATCGGCGGATGTCACGTGGCTGCGTTTGTCGTCTGTCATCCGTTTTTCATCCATCCTACAATCCATCTATGATCCCAAATCAAAGAACCGTGCGCTCCTCATTTCTTGGTGTAGCAATACTAATATCATCATCGTTATCGTGTGCGGATAAGCTAGAGTTGAAATCTGAAGCGATGCACCTGAGCGGCGATCAAATTTGGCTTGGCATGCGACTGCGCAGGCCCAGCCAAGAATTGCTTCTCTAATTGCCCATCGCTTGAATGCTTGGGCCTCTGAATATTCTTGGCAAAGTATGACCATCACAGTCTAATGCCCCCAAGCTCCCAGGCTCCGCAGTCGTTGCTTGGAGGTTTCAACCATCTCCCAACATGATTGTTTCGACACCAACCATGTCTTTTGACATCATTGTTGATATCAATCGCGCACAATGAACTGCATGAGAACATTTGGCATGCGCAGCAGAGCAAAGACCGTCCTCGTTGGCTTTTTTTGGCTCCCGAAAAAAGTTTTTCTTCCCATACTATTTCCAAAGCGCCAGTCCCCTTTGCACTCATCAGCTCTATTCTCCGCTTCCAGAAGATCCCTACGCGGTGGACTCAAGTGATGATAACAATGACGCAGGTGCGGGCCACAGGCACGCCTTGGCATGCAAGCTTGACATCCGATTTGCCAATCGCGCGGGCTCCAAAATGCTTGGGTTGGATAATTGTTTTAGACAAGTGAGTTAAGATTGGCTGGCCTTTTTGCTGCGTGGCTTAGAGAGCCGAGTACTTTCCCATAGTGTCTTGGCTTAGACTCCGCCCACCAGCCCATATTTATCCACTTGATTGACAGATTGTGGCCCTCCCCCGCTCTCCCGCTCTCTCCCGCCATCTCAGCCACCAATGGCCGCCAGCGACATGAAGATACCATCAGACCGCGCGCCTCCTGGCTTCGCCATCTCCAGCCCTCCACGACGCCATGAAAACCATATCACCACCTCCACTAACGAACCACCCTCCCCTAACCAAACTCCAAAACCTTTGATAGGTCATACTCTGGCACCGGTAAATACATCGATGTTCTATCATCTTCTTTGCTCCAATTCACTCAATCACGAATTCGATCCAGATGCCCCCAAGCCTTCAAGAGATTATGGACGCATGGGCGACGTACCAGGGGAAGGAAAAGAGCCCAGAGATGCTACTGGACCTCTTGAGAGCAAAGAGTGCGGAAGAGAACGTGAGCTTGAAACTGTCCGTTGATGGTGCTACCTATATTAACGCGACGAATCTTCCTTCTCCATATCGCGTAGCGTATCATTGCCCTAGCGAATCTACAAATGATCCAGATGCAGACGACTATGCTTCAAATACGTGCTGCGGTTGGAGGGTTGGCAGCGTCTACGCCCCCACCTTCCACATCGTCGCCTAAAGCTTCCGGTCCCATCCATTCTTCACGCCATCCTGAAGTGCTTGCCCAAGCAGGGAAGACACCACAACCTGTGGCAAGGGTATTACCCCGCGACTCTGGTTCTAGCCCATCTCCGTGCGGATCCCGAGCGCAGTCGCAAAGTCGGTCATTATCCCGGTCTCCTTCTCTGGGCTCTCCTACTCCGCCTGCACATCCTGTCTCAAGATCCTCTGATGACGATGAGCGATACATGAGAGCCTCTTCATCACGTCGAGTAATGGCGGCCCCTTATCCGCCACGCATACCGATCATTCCTCCAATGAAGAGGTCTCCACCCCCACCCCCAGAGGTGGAATATTCACCACCACCATCCTCTTCGCGCTCAACACGCAAGCGAGTCTCCTTGTCGCCGCCTCCTCTCGCAAGTCAAGGAGCTAGCGCTGTCAATTCTAATAATCCGGCTTACATTCTTTCACGAAAACCACTCGCTCAGCTCGTATCCACGCCTTCAAAATCCTCTGCGCTGTATGCGTCGAGTCGGAGGCGGCCAACGCCAGCTGAAGAACAAGCTGAATCGCTCTCGTCAAGCTAGCGGAATGGGAGTTGGACGATGGTACGACAAGCTCTCGACGGATGACAGCCAGTGTGCCTTTTACACGTTCCAATTGAGAGTAATCGCCCATGGGACCGATATCCTTCAATGTTTCCGATAATACCCGATCAGATAGTAATACGCCCGAAGAGACAACCGCTGTACTCTTACACGTGTTCATGTATTTGTATATTACAGAGAGTGAGATCGAAGTACAACACTGGTCCGACATTTGATGGGAGCTGGCACTCGACACAATATATAATAGAAGCCTCGAGCTATCGCATGTTTCTGGCATTGCTAGCGGCTTCATAATGAGTGAGCCTCGCAAATGGTCTTTGAGTCCTGTCGCCTCCACTCTTCTTCACGCCTGGTGTTGTAATTGACGACTCGACACAAACAGAGTGAATCAAAGGTCTGTGATTCCTCCCCCCCTCCAAAACACACCAAAGCCAAATGCTACGAAGACAATTCATGCCGTTGCTCGCACAAAAACAAAGCTTCCGATCTAGTTATGCCCCATTTGTTGTCATCACCCGTATCCACTAGCCTAGCGTTGGGGCAACTGCTCGTAGCCTCGTACCGACACGCAAAGTGGATCTTACCCAATTTTCTCTCTTATCAGGAGCAATAATCTCGCCCTTCAAGGAGGTTCGGCTTCATAAAGAGCTTCATAAGGTCGCCTTTTGTTCACATCTCGTAAGACGTTGCCTCCCTGCATTCCTCATTCATGGGCTGTTCACGAACTCAATGATTTACTCGCAATGCAATCAAAGAAGCGTACGCCTCTTGTTCCCTGGCTGATCACTACTAATAACATCTCCCCGTTGTGAGGATAGCCCCCGAAATGAAACATTCTGATATGGAGACTAGTGGCCCATAGAACTTGGCTTGGCAGACGACGAAGCGGCTCATGCTTGAGCACCCGCAACTCATTAAACTGCATTCGGGTTCGTGTGCACTTTCACCGTCGTCCTCGATATCAATAGTGGGTTAATATCAGCACAAAATGTTTTGTATGTGTGTTGGCTTTGTCGAAAAAAGTTTTTCTCCCTTGCTAAATTAGCTGAGCCTCAAGGTTCTTTATGTAAGTGTAATCCGCTCTCTACTCCCCAAAACTATCAATTTGTGTACGTGGAGCCTCAGAGACTAGAGGACAGCCACGATACCGGAGCAGGAACAGACGGTGTGCAGCCTAGCCAGCAAGTCTAGGGTGATTATGATTTGCCAACGAGTGGTTTACAAGTGTCTGCATTGGATAAATGCTTTGTAAACGAGTGCGAATTAGCAAGCCTTTCGTTTGCGTGGCGTGAAGCCCCGAGTCTTTTTTCCGACCGCGCCTGGCTTAGTGTCTGTGCACTAGCTCGTATATAACTGATTGACTGAGGCACCAAAAGCTCCCTCCGTTCTCCGTCCTCTTGCAACACTCAACGATGGAAGCTGACAGTACCAGGATCCCCGCCGATCGTGCTCCTCCCGAGTTTACATTCTCTCCTCCAAGATTGACAGAGACCTCCCCCGAGTCGCCTTCTCATGGTCCAATATCTTCCCAAAACGCCATGGGACCATTGTCGAGCCATTCCATGGCGCAGGTCAGCGTCAGCTTCGTGTCATTTTCAAACTTAATCCGCTAACTGCTGGTTTGGTTCAGATGCCCCCAAGTCTTCAAGACATCATGGTCACATGGAGAGCATGTAGAGGGAGTGACAGGGACCCTGAGGTGCTGCTGAACTTGCTGAGAGCAAAAAGTGCGGAAGAGAACGTGAGCTACATCATTCTTGTCCATCTCATAGCATGCTACTAACGCGATGAATACGCGCTCCACCGGACCTCAGCGAATCATCGCCCTGGCGAACGTCCAGATGATACAGGCGCGGGGATTCATCCTCCAAATGTGTACTGCGCGTGGAGATATCCTAGGTCACAAACCCCCGTACTCCGAATATTCCACCTCTTCAGGCACTTTATCAGAGTCTGATATGGCCATGCAGATGAAAAAAATGGCTCAAGCAGCAGCAAAATTGTATGTCAACGAAGCGCCTGGTCCTGCAGCGGCGACATCCCGATCACAATGCAGAAGCAGGGCCCCGTCCATGTCCTCTTCTACAAGCCACTCTAACCGTTCACATCCACCTACTTCAAGGAATCCCGATAACGACAGCAAACATACGAGTGCTTCATCCCGGAGAGCTATCGCTGCTCCCTACCCACCACGCATACCAACGATCCCCCTAATGAGGGGCTCTTCGTCACCGCATGTAGGGACACAGCTACCAGCCTTGCCCTCTGTCCCGGTTTCAACGCGCAAGCAAAGCCCCCCATCCTCCGCTCGACCATTGAGTGAGGGAGATAATGGCATCGATTCCAGGACCCTCACGTACCTCCTTTCACGTAAGCCAATGGCACAGCTCATATCCACACCTTCGAAGTCATCTGTCTTGTATGCGCCCAGCCGGAGACGGCCAATGCCTGCCGAGGAATACTCTGAATCGCTCTCGTCAGGCCAGCGAGGTGGGGCAGTAGGGTAATTCGACCGCTATCGATGGTTGATAGCCTTGCGTATTATTCAAGGGTGCTAATGAGAGACCACCAATGGGCTTACGTCTCTCAAGATATTTTCCACCATACGTCAATCAAAGATAGGGAAATGTATACGTTCATACAAAGGGACTCATCGTACTCGTACACATCATGTTTATGTATGCCTGTACATTGCAGAAAACAAGACAATAGTGCAAAACGAATGATATCTGATGAAAGCTATCCGGCTGATCTAAACTATGGTGAACAAATTCTGCGGCTAATCATGCCTTGCTGGCGCTATTTGTGCTTCCAGAAATGAGTAGCTCCCTCAAGTACTCTCCAATCTCTGGCATCTCGATATTCTTCAATGCTTCTGAGGACGACGGGCTTGTCGGAGATGAGGGTGTGCTGGAGCTGGGTGGAGTTGTAGATGTGGAAGCCTTTCCTGCTCCATATCTCCGCCTCAGCCCCTCCCCGCCCGGCGCCTCCGCCTCGCGCTCCGCCTTTCGCCGATCGATATCAGCAACGATCTGAGTAAACGAAAGGAAAAGGACCTCGGCTTGGGCGAGGGTGGAGTCGAGTTCGATTGTCATACTGAGCTCGTTGCAGTATTTTAGGACTTCGTCGAACTGCACGGGGAAGTAGAGTTGGCCATATGTACGTCAGTTATCCATAAGGAAGTTCAAGACTCATTATGAAAACACGCACCTCAACAAGATAGCGCAGTATGACATCACGATGCGAGACAAGCACGGCGAGAGCCACAAATAGCACGAAACGAGTGGAGTAATAGTCAGTCCACAACACCTGTACGTGTATGCCGCAGTTAGGACAAAATAGGGCCGTCAGTGAGTTTCTCGGGCTATTGCATATTTAGCGCAGTCGATGACTGACCTCCCAAAGCCGCAGCACCTCATCGAATGGAAACTCCCTCTTGAAGGCAATGAGCACCCAGCGGAAGCAGAAGAACAGATTCAGAGACTCCGTTTTCTCGAAGTGTCGGTAGAGCTCTGGATCCATCACAGTGAGGAGCTGCTGAAGGGTGGAGAGCTGTTTCTTCATCCCCGACTGATCACGGAGGAAGTTGGTTTTCTGTTTCCAAGGGAAGTGAATGCGACATTATTGTGATCAGCGTGACAAGTAGTACCAGCTTAGGACAAGGAAGAAGGGACATACCATGCGATCCATAACAGACACAAAGCACCAAAAAGTGAGTGTCTCGTCCCCGCCGCAAACAACGTAGAGTGGAGCACACAAGTCCGACATGCCCTGCACATAACCTATCAGCCACAAAGAAAAAACCATGCATCAGTTCCTTGCATATCATTCATAGAGGTTGTCCACCCCCAAGGCCCAAGCATAAGAAGACTCTTGCTCGCCTCGCCACATACCCAGCTCTTTCTCATAGAAATTGTATGTCAGCAGGATCTGCGCCATCTTATCGACATGCTCATTGGACCGGCTTTGTGCACTGTCTTCGTCTTGCAGGGGCTGAGGCATCCCGTCTGGACCTGGCGGCACCATGAACAGTGGTTGTGTGCGGTCTGTTCGTCGGCAGTCGACATCGATCCGATGGCGCTCCTAGATAGGGTTGTAGGTCGAATAGGAGTGCATATTCGTGAGAATAACGTATTTCACGGCAGGACGAGTTCGACGAGGAAACAAGATGGATAAACGAACCTCTGCGACATCCTCGCGATTGAAGACCTCTTGGGATTCTTCCCATTCACGCCTGATCTGGCGATAACTCTCCCTGTTGGCCCCGAAGAATAAAAACGTAGGAGCGAACGTTAAACGATTGCCTCTCTTCCCATCTTCCACGACATTTATTAGCAAGAAACTGACTGTTTTTCCTTCAAGACCCTCTCTCTCGTTTCGTTGTTGGCGTTCCAAGGAAGAACACCCAGCAAATACGGCCACGCTTTTCTCCTTGTCGCAGGGTGGAAGCCCTGTAATCAAATATGAATAATTGTCGAAAGTCCGCGGCTTCAGGTATCAACAACTCACCCGTCGGAACACCTCCCCGCGGAACTGTTCAAAGGAGATCGTGGGCTCTCCTGTCGCGGGATTGAACCAAGTGTCCCAGGTAGCATTATCGACTGGTCTGTGTGGATCTCTTGTTGGCTTAGGGGTCGGGAGATTCACATTCGCCTGATGGACCCAGAACGGTTAGCAATGTTCAGCCGATCCAGCGTGGTCATCATAATAGGCGGGAAGACCCAGGCTGAACGGAGAGTGGATGAACTTACAGCAATCAGCTCGAACACCCCGAGGTCCGATTTCTCGACACCTTTGCCCTCCCCAGGTCCGTGTGGGATCGCAAAAGCTTCATTTTGCCTCGCTCGTTCCCCTTCCTCCGCCACCACCTGTCGCGGAGAGAAAGATACGAGTCAGAGAATCAGCATATGACATATCACAAACGTCATGGAAGAATCATTTATACGTACCCTCGCCCATTTCGCTAGATATATCCTTGCGCTCTCAAACTCTCCCATACCTCCCTTGTTGACCCAGCTCTCCCACTCGCCAGGCGCATGTACAAATGTTCGCACAGGGTCAGGCAAATGAGGGACGATGGGCTTGGCGAGTGGGTGGGATAGGATATTTTGCGCGGCCGTTCGCGTCGCCTGGGTGAGCTGGGCAAACGACGACAGCAGAGCGTTCCTTGGGGAATTAGAGCTCGAGGGTCGCGAGGAATGTGATGATGGAAGAGTTTGGTGGAGGAGAGAGGTGCGTTTTGCTGATGATGACAAAGCCCCGCCGCTACTGCTTGGGCCAGCGACGTTGACGGGTGCACTAGGCGGATAGCGCGTCGTGTTTTCCATTTCTCTGGCAGCACCTGGCCGTCTCATGGGCGGTATAGGTGAGCTTTGGTGGCCAAAAGAGCCAGAGCTTTTCATAAAGATGTCGTCGACAGCCGCGTCGTCGAAGACAGGAGTGGAGTGCGCTTCAATGTCGACGCGACTAGGGTCGATAAGGAAGAGGTTAGGCATGAGAGAGGAACGCAGCAGGTGAGCGTAGGAGCGCAGTCGTTGGAGTAGGAGCTCGCCGCCCCAGGAGGGCGCATTTGGGGAGGCGCGTTGTTCGGCTTGGAAGGAGCGAGATTCATCGTCGTGGAAGTAGATGGTCGGAAGGGTGGAGCCATTGATGAGGTTGAGGGATATTGAGCCGTCTGTAGGAAGAATGCGTTCAATAGTTGTGCGATAAAGTACAATGTATGGGAACGCACGCCATGATGAGAAGGTGGGTGGTGTGGCAGTGAGGGAATAGATGGATGTAACTGCGACAGAGAATGCGTAGTACTCTCCCTGCGGGGACGGCACGTCAACCAAGACCATGTCTAAAGTTTTATTAGAAATCAACATGACGGGGATGGGTGATGCACTGGGGTGGCTTCTCACCATCGTCCTCAACATCTGCGTCTTGGGGCCTTGGTCCCTTTTGTGCTTTGATGAACTTGTTGAAGTCCGCTCGACCATCGAGGAGGCTTTCAGGTATCCAGGACAGGAGGTAAGTTGGGCTGATGGATTCCTGGATATCAAGGATTGACGCATGTGTCGCGATCTGAGTCGTCAGAGTTGCTCCAAGGCGGTGACGACATGTCAACTCACACGCTTGACGATGGCAACAAAGCCAGGGATATTATCACGAGAGTATGCTGAGGGGCCAGTATAATCAGAAAGTAGTCCGGCATGTTATGACCTAGCATATGTTCCAAGTCATACGCACCTGTTGGGTGGATATAACTCCTTAACGAGTAGAGCAGGCGGTGTTTGTTATCCTCAAAGTGTTCATGAGGGTCCCGATCACGATGGGTTTCACCATCGGATGTCATCATTGCAGGAGAGTCCTGCTTAATCTCAACCATGTCCTGAAGTGCAGCCATGAAGAAGGAGCACAAGGTGCGAGAGGGCCCAGTGAGCGATCGACGCGTGAACGGATGACTCGACAATATAATAAGAGTACCAACAGAAAACCCAGATGACGCGTCACTTGGACTGGAGGCAAGCGCAAGAGTAGAAAGTTCTGGCGAGTGGTGGATGCGGGTGGGCTGCGCCATTTGTTGGGCTCGGCGACGCAGTGGCACTGCGCTTCGGCGGCGGAAAGGGAACACCTTGCTTTCCCACGAGATACAGCCATTCAAAATGTATTGCCTTGATCAAGAACCAGATCCGCAAACATGCAACAGCTTTAGCGCAATTCTCGTGCAGGACTGTTCCATTATATCTGGGTATTCTAAAATGCCATGCATGAAGTCAATATTCTATATAGTGTTATGCTGCATACGTCGCATTATCAGAACATGGCAACGCATACATCTCTAGAGACTGCCACAAATCTAGCGCTGGAGACTAGCACTCAGATGAAAGAGAACAAACGGAAAAGATAAAAAGAGAAAGAAAATCAGATATGAAGTGGCACTTGACGAAGTAAATGAAGAAAACTGCATGTAGCGGTGCGACAACGTCCAAAAAAGCTTTGGCGAGAAACCCCGTCTCTCCCAGGGCGGGAAAAACTACGCAAAAATGTTCCCCAACAGGGAGTCGAACCCTGGCCTCAGCTGGACCCTTGGAACGCTTTTCCATCAAGGGGACCTGACAGAGAAACACTCCAAATGAGAGAGCTGCATCATAGCCGTTAGACGATTGAGGAATTGATGATGAAATGCATCCATTTGGCTATAATGATTGTTGTGGTAATGTACTTGGTCCTTTCACGCAAGAGTAAATAGAATATCAAGCTTAGAGAGCTGTTAGTGTTGATTATAATTGCGGATGGGCGAGGAGGCTGATGTCATCTGTTTACATTCATTCAGGCCATGGATCTAAACAGTACCCATTGCAAGCCCACATTTAGTCGATGGCCTATATTCCTAGTATAGCAGTAGGTCTTGTTTTCCTTTGTGCGAGTAGTTCGAGAGCTGGAACGAAATCTACGGTCCTGAGAAAGGGCTTGGTAATTGCGCCAGTGTGGCAGTCATAGAACTAGTGGCAAAATATCCCTCCTTGATAGCCGTTTCATATACAACGCATTGGATTATACAAAGGGTTGCGATCTTTTCCGGCGCACAGGGGCGGGTTCTTCATCTTCGTCCTCATCGGCGCTATCCTCGTCCTCCTCTTCGTCCTCTCCATCTTCGTTGACAACATCCATGCCATCCCAGTCTTCGTCCTCCTCTTCGCTCTCGTCACCATCATCTTCGCTATCGTCATCGCCTCCATCATTAGCTCCGAAACGATGTTCCCCTTCACCTATACTGCTGGCTACCCCGTCCCAAACTACAGCCGTTGGCGTACTCTTCACAAAAATCTTGAGAGGCGTCTTGTCATTATCGCTTCTTTTTTCGACTACAGGCTTGTCGGAGGGCGACGCAGGGAAGGGGTAGGCGAGATGTAGTCGGAAAAAACGATCGAGGGCAACAGATGCAAAACATGAGCCAGAGTTGAGGGACGTTGATTGGATAGGCGCGAAAGAGTTGATCGCGCCGGATATACCTAAAGAGAGAAAGATGTAATGTTCACGAGAAGTAAGAGCAAGATTGAGTCAGCGACTGATGGTACGTTCAGAGGGAGGGATGGTAGGAGGGTGTTGACCAACCCTTGTAGCCCGTCATGATTTTGCCTGTTCGGGTGTCGACTGAGTACAAGCCCGACTGTGTGTCTGATACGAGGATCTCACTAATATGGGTGGGGAGTAATATTGATGTAAGCAAGGGTAAAACGCCGTTGCCAAGAAGATGGCCTGGTGGTTCACACTCACTGCTCCGAGCACCCTCTTTGTACTTTCTGCACACTCTTGAACTGCGTCCAGTTGGCTACGGGTCGCCGTGCAGCACGTGTATCGTATCGTCTTACATGCCCGAGGCGTGAGCCGGTGATAAGATGATGTGATGGACCTTTGTCGGTACTCGAGCGATCGAGGAACGCGAGCGATGACACATGGACCGGTTGGCGCAGCTGGAGATTATCATTCGGCAACTGCGGTTGGGTCTAGTTCAGCACGATGCTCAAACGGAGGGCTGGCACACAAGAAGAGGGACTTGCATTCTTTGCTCGCCAGACTTCGCCAGGAAGTAAATCGTTCGAGCTAGGCTTCTTCCGCTTTTTGGATTCTCCAGCGGCATCCCCGACAGCTGAGACTGGTGCAGGTGCAGATAGAGCAGCCTCCGCATCCCAGACAGACAGGTCGACTTCGTCTCCGCCGTACGCGAAAAACTTCTCGTTTGGGCTGAGCTGGAAGTCACAAAGTCGCATCGGAAGCGTCGCCTTAATCGAGTCTGAGGTAGATCGCGGAGTCATGCGTAGATTTCCAGATGTCGTGCATGTGTACACCCCACTAAAAGACAGCGATAAATTCTTCTTAGCCAGGTAGGTGCGTGCTGTGTAAAGTGCAACTTACCTCTCAGCTAGGCCAAGTCCTATATAGGAAGCAGATGCTTTCATCCTGGGCTCTTTCCACTCTTTTATTGTTTCGATTTCATCTTTGTCTGATACTGTATGCAGGGCCACCGCCCCAGAAGCTTGTGCAACAGCGAGCTCACCAAAAGGTACGAAAACCAAGCGTCAGACCAAGCAAAGACCTATATTTAACGAGAAAAATTCACTCAAGTTCCCCTTCATGTATTTTCCTTATTGCCAGTCGATTTATGGCACTCGATTTCCCCGCCTCTGCTGTGGGTTTCAGCAAAATGACAGGCTCTGGGGTGTTAGAAGTCGTATCTGAGCCTGGTGGGGGCAGATCGGCACGCAAAGATTTCAGGAAGCCATTTTCGTCGCCGATGAAGAAGCGCATAAGGACTCTAGCTGAGTCGAAATGTAGAAAAGTGGCCGAGGTAAAGTTTGGGCCTTTGTTTGGTCGTGTTATGAGTTGCCTCGGTGTCCCACCAACGATGGCAGGAACGAGCAAGGCAAGCGACTATGACCCAATATTCAAAGATATCGACAAGCTTGAAGGGCTCTACTTTGGATCGACGGCTTCCGCGAAGAGAGCTTCCACCTCCAAGTCAAAAGCACAGACTGTCTCGGTCCAATCGTCTCTAGATGTTCTCCTTGCTTCGCTGCTTGATGCGAAACAGCAGCTGGAATCTGGGAACAAAACTGTCGCAGATGTAGCTTCGATTGTGTCGTCATCAATTGAGACATCCAAAACGCAAATTGAAGAACGTCAGAAGGAGATCTACAATGCTCTCAACAGGATTGGTAAGGGTCTGGACAAGGTAAGGTGTAGCGTTGCTTGAATTGATTTATACTGAGACGAATATTTTTCCTGGTGTTGCAGAAATTCCCCGAGCCCTTACCGAATTATGGTCCTCTGTTCCAGTCTCCAAGCAACACAGCAGCCCTCAACCGTGTCATTGCTATGCATCTACTTCGAACTGGATCCTATGATGTAGCGGAAACGTTTATCAATGTATGCTTTCAGGTCATTTTTACAAATGGGACGATCTTAATTTCCCTCATATTTAGGAAGCCGGTGTCGATCTCGGCCCTCACAACATCGCACAGTTCAACGACCTCAATGCTATCATTACCTCCCTACGAACCTCAGATCTAGATCCAGCACTCAAGTAAGGGGGAATCATCATTGGTTAAGCTTATTACTGACCCTCAATTCAAGGTGGTGTCAAGTCAATACTAAATGGTTGGAAGAACGCCGATCGACTCTAGAGTTCAACCTACATCGATCCAAGTACATCCAGATTCTCACTCAAAGCACAAATGCAGGGCCTGCGCTCGCTTATGCCCGAAGATACTTTCCTTCCTTGTATGGGCATCACACGCCTGAGCTCCTTCGCTTGATGGCTGCTCCTGCGTTTTTGCCTCTATCAAGGTTACTCACCTCCCCCTATGCCGACCTCCTGAACGACGAGCTTCACGCGGGTCTCGAGTCCGAATTCTCGAGAGAATACTGTGCGCGACTCAAGCTGAGCAGACAGCTTCCGCTGAGAGTGGTGGGAGATCTTGGAGGTGGTGGTGCACTTCAGAAGATTGAGAAAGGGAAACGGGTCATGTTCGAGAAGAAGACAGAATGGACGGCGGAAGATGAACTACCAGTACGCCTCTTTCCGAACCTATCTAATACGTGTATGCTCACTATGCATTATATAGGTCGAAATCCCTGTGCCCCCTGAGAATCGTTATCACTCGATATTCGCCTGTCCTGTCTCAAAGGAGCAAGCGACCGAAATGAATCCACCGATGATGTTGTCGTGCGGACATGTCCTAAACAAAGACAGCGTACAGAAGCTGATGAAGAATGGAACGTAAGCAACCTCCTCCGCTTTCATGTTCTGACATGTATTCATTGTTGGAGTCTTTAAATCAGCCGCGTCAAGTGCCCGTATTGCCCAGTTGAATCTACCACACCCGCACAACGGGTTTACTTCTAATTTTGCCCACCCCTGCATCGCATCCCCGACATTCTGCCTGAATCGCTCCCACATTGTATTTGTGCCCAAGATACCCCTCATTTCATCTGTATTTCTAGACACAATGATGATGAATTCTTCGTCCCGTCTGATCCCGGCGCTACCTGGAGTGATGTGCTTCCTTGTCTTGACACTTAGGCGAGACTAGTTGTCTCGGGCCGCCGGCCCGCTGCTTCATTTTGTTGGTGGGGTCAGGATGGATGGTGTGATGAGAAGAATGGGCAGGTGAGAGTTCCCATGTCGACTACGCCATACGTCACGAACTAGTTCACTGATTCACCCTTCTTGTGGTGAGATGCTGGGGTGGATATATAGCCGCCAGATGTCTTCCTAAGCCTCGCGCTAGGACCCCCAGCTCGCTACCGCCAGTGAAACGTTCCTGACGCGATGCTGAGTGTCTTGGCGTTGGCTTCTTGGCTCACGGCCATTGCGCCGATCACCACTTATGCCAAGGTTTACCGAAACCCGATTCTCCCAGGCTTCCACCCCGATCCATCATGCACTTTTGTGCCGGAATGGAATGATACCTTTTTTTGTGCTACCAGCTCGTTTAACGCTGCCCCTGGGATTCCCATATTCGCGTCAAAGGACCTCCAAAATTTTAAGCAGATTGGGAACGTATTGACACGCGATTTCCGTGCGTAAAAGCCCCGAAATTTTGCTAGCCCTGGAGACACTGATGATTTTGATCCCTATTAGAGCTCCCCGGCTTGGCTACTACGAACGGCTCCACGAGTGGTATCTGGGCTCCAACCATTCGATATCATGATGATACGTTCTTCCTCGTCACCACTCTAGTGTACGACAACAGAACAGCGAACGATACATCTCGTTGGTTCAACGTGAGATTAATCCGTTATGACCGCTTCCAACTGATAACTCACCTTTGTTAACCCGTAGACTATATTCAACACTGTCAACCCGTATGACTCCAGCCTTTGGTCGGACGCCGTGTACTTTGAGTTCGAGGGATATGACACTTCCCCATTCTGGGATGAGCAAGGGAACGCGTATATAGTGGGCAGCCATGCGTGGAAAATTTACGAGGCTATCCTAGGTTTCCAGATTGGTAAGTGTGTTCTGAGCCAGCTCCTCCACGTTGGTGTTCTGAACGCTACCGCTAGAATTGAACACAGGAGCACGGCTAAGTCCAATGTACGACCTCTGGAATGGTACCGATCCAGGACAGACAGACGGCATTGTAAGTATATCCTCTAACTACGATCGCTTTGAGCCCTCGAAGGATTAATTTTTATTCCTACCGCAAAGGCGCCAGAGGCTCCCCACCTCTTCCAACGGCCGGACGGATACTATCTTTCAATTGCACAAGGCGGGACTGGCCTTGGGCATATGGTGAACTTTGCCAGGTCCCCTACACTTTTTGGGCAGTATTACGAGGGAGACCCTCATAATCCTGTTCTGAGCAATGCCAACACGACCGATTACTGTGAGTGTAACAAGCAACCTTGTCGTCCCTAACTGGTCTTAACCCAAAATGTTGTTTTGCACAGTCCAAACGGTTGGTCATGCTGACTTCTTCCAAGATGCGCGAGGGAACTGGTACGCGCCTTAACATCTCCGCTGCTCGCTTCACTAAACCTTCTCTGTATGTACCCTATAGGTGGGCCGTTGCTCTGGCTACACGTTCGGGACCTGAGTACAAATATTATCCCATGGGTCGCGAGACTACCCTCACGCCCGCTCAATGGCTGAACGGAAGCTTCCCTACTGCTAAGAATGTGTCGCTTTATGAGGATGGCACACTACCCCCAGTGGACTTGAGCGTACCTGGCGACGGGTGAGTCTACGACTGATTCTGCCCAGCGGATTCGCAGATTGCTTATTCTTCTCCTCTTAGCTACTGGGTAGCATCTCCTATCGAGGCTTTGACATTCCCTGCGGGTTCCTCTCTTCCGAACCACTTCATCCATCAACGCTGGCCGGATCCATCAGCGTACATTACTGGAGCATCCATCTTGGGACATAAGAACGCACTAGCCCTCATTCCTAGTGTGCTGAACCTCACTGGCCACGATGCCGCCACGGCTCCGACGCCCCAGACTTTCGTCGGGCGCAGACAAGAGCACATCGAGTTTGTGTTTAGTGTTGCCATGAGCTTCGCGAGCGCCGTCGACGGAGCGGAAGCAGGGATCACCATCTTCGTCAATCGTGAGGACCAAGCTCCTTTGTTGTCTTTGCTGAGCATTTACTTATGTATGGCGCGGTGTTGTCGCGTGTTCAGAGGCCCGTCATTTCGATCTCGGAGTTGTATCGCTCAGTCCCTCATCGGCCGCCGCCGCCGGCTACACTGGTACCCCCGTTAACACCACTTCAACCTCGCGATATATCCGCCTTCGTACTATCACCGCTAACTCGACCAACGCTGGTGCTAGCGATCCATACTCGCACCCCGCCATCCTTCCTCTCCCGCCCTCTGCCAACCTCTCCGATCCCATTCGTTTGGAAGTTACGGCTGTCAACTACACAACCTATAAATTCAGTTATGCGTCAGGAACTACTCCGATCGCCACATCTTGGACGACTGTTGGGTGGTCGAACTCGAGTCAAGTAAGTGGTGGATATATGGGCACCATCGCTGGTGTCTTTGCAACAGGCAACGGAGCAAATGTGACGACTCCTGCATATTTCTGGGACTGGAGTTACATTGCAAACGATCTGGTCTGGTAATGTGCCCGCATGTATGTGGATTATATAGTTTGCGGCTCTGTCCAATCGTATTTCACGTAGTTGTTTGGTCGTGGCAATGATATTCGTAGCGATGAACCGTAAAGTGGAATAAAGGTCGATTCTCAATGACGATAATGAATAAAATGCTACAAGCCTTCCAGCCAGGAGTGCAAATTTGCCAACCCATCATCAGCCACCTCCCCCTTCTCGGTAGCAGCCTCTAACTTCTCCTTGGTTTGCTTGTCAACAAAACCACCAGCAATAGTTACCTCCCCACCTTCCCACTTGGCGAAGGAGAAAGGCCCATCACCCATCGTTTCCAAACCGCCTTGAATTGCGCCTTCATCTGCCTCATTATCGTTTTCGCCCAGCCCTCCAACTCCGACACCAGTGAGTGAAGACTGACGGCGTTTCTCGAGCTCGCGCTCGAGGACCATACGCACCCGTTCAGCGGCAACTGTTTCGCGAGGAGACGAAGAAGACGCCGAGACGAGGTCGGCTTTGTTCGCCATGATGAGGATGGAGGGTGTATGAGCCGAAGGTGGAAGCTGGGTGATAGCATGCAGAACAGAGTGAAGGTGTCTAATTTGGTTGGGAAGAGAGATGTCAGCTTTAAAAGTTCATTGCGCTCCTGCGGTCATACGCACTCAGCTACAGTGGCACCATTACGAGCAATGGTACTGGAGTCTACTACAAAGACAATGCCTTTTGCCCCATCAAGAGCCTCGGTGAATTGGGCACGTATTCTTGGGTGCCCAGGAATATCCGCGAGGTTGTAAGGTTTCGACGCGCCCTCAGGAGTGAAGACAGTCTGGTTTGTTTGAAGTGACGTATGAGTGGGGAGGAATTGACCGTAGGTTAACTTGAGGAAGATGGAGGGAAAGATGTTATTGGAGAGCAACAAAGACATAAGAGAGGGGACCTAGGGCGTACCCGGGTCAAAATAGCGGTCTTTCCTGAGTCAGAGGGGCCAAGGAGCAGAATGCTATTGCCACTCTTGACTTTCCCCGGGGTTCTTGAGCGGAAGAGTGTCACCAGCACTGGAAAGAAAAATTAGGTAAAAGTTCTCAGCAGTCCTGCGATTATGTCTTACGTATAGACGCTAGTGCGACCACCAGGGCTAGCGCGGGGTAAAGCCATTGCGATTGCCTCAAAGCAGGGGGCAGGAAATCCATTGCGTGGAGCACCAACAAGTGCAAACACAACCCAAAAAGGGAATATATTGCAGACGGTTTCGGAGCAGGTATCAGATGAGAAAGCGCCACTATTTGATTCGTTATGAGTCGGGTTTAATCTATCGATCGCCTTTTCACCGTACAGAATGCGGAGTTTATTCGGCTTCTAACGCATCGAAGCGAGAAGCGGAGTCTTCAGGCAACGAGCTCGGACCTCCCTGCCTTCGGAGTTGAAGAGGAAGAATCGAGGTCTATGCGTCAATCCTATGAGCTAAGTAATAAGACGATGAGGGACCGTCTGGGAGGAGAGGAATGATCGGCTGGATGCTGGCTGACAATGTGTCGTACTATATGTTGTTGCCGGACTCATGCCAAAATCCATTACAACAGTATATGGAGAATTACTACAAGCCTTTGAACCAAAGACGCAAATGTGCTAACCCATCATCATCAACCCCTTCGGGCCCAGTAGCCGTCTCCACTTTCTGCACATCGACGAACCCGCCGGCGACAGTGACCTCCCCAAATTGCCAATTAGCAAAAGAGAAAGGCATGTCACTTGTCGTTTCCGACCCCTCTTGACTCGTGCCTTCGTTCGCTTTGCTGATATTTCCGCGGAGCCCTCCGTCAGCAGTGAGGGAAATTGGGCGTAGCTTCTCAAGCTCGTGCTCAAGGACTGTCCGCACACGCTCAGCGGCGACTGCTTCGCGAGGGGACAGCGGAGAAGCGGGGATAAGGTCTGATTTATTCGCCAGGATGAAGATGGATGGCGTGATAATAGAGGATGGGAGCTGAGCGATGCTGTGCAGAACCGAGTGAAGGTGTCTAATAACAACAGAATGAAGACATTAGCACGGATGTTCCTCTACTTTTTAATAGCTTCGACTTACTCAGCTACGCTGGGGCCATCATCGGTAATGGTACTGGAGTCTACCACAAGGACAACACCTTTCGAACAGTGAAGGCTCTCTGCAAATTTGGCGCGTAATTTTGGGTGTCCAGGAATATCTGAAAGTACTAAGTACTTCGAGGCCCCCCGGGGATTGAATATTGCCTGATTTCTGTAGAGCGATGGACGAGTAGAGTCGAATTTATCGTAGGCCAACTTAGAGCAGAAGAGAGCGTGTTATTGGAGCAAATTCGAGGATTCCAGGGGCAGTCGCAGCATACTCGATTGAGGATAGCAGTCTTCCCAGAGTCAGGAAGGCCTAATAGTAATACGGTATTGCCGTTCTTGCGTTTCTGGGGCTGTGCTAAACTGAAGAGCCCTACCAGCACTGGAAAGGAAGTTTGGCTAGAAGCTCTCTAATGTTTTCGCCAAGCCTTACGTGTGCCTGTCACTGGTATCACAAATCCTAGTACGGGACCAAGCCATGGCGATTGTCTCAAACCAAGGGGTACGATATTTAGAGAGTTGAGCATCAATAGGAGCAAATACAACCCAAAAAGGAAATGTATTTACACAACGCTCAGGTCGCATCAGAAAGGCAAAGATTGAAACCAGCAAGAGAAATCATCGGTATCGTGTGGATGAGAGCGAAGCACCTAGTTCAAACTCCAATCACTCCATTTCGGGCGACGAAGCTGCCACCAAAACTGAGTCATGGTTCCTGGGTACAAGGCTGGACAGAAAGCAAGTTAACTAGAGGTAAACTCATCCATGTTTTCTCGCTCACCAAAGTTCTTTGAGCCAAAGTCGTTATAGTACGAAGAGCATGTCGACCACACGGTGGCGCGAACCTTCTCTTGAAGCCAGGCGTTATACCCCTGATACGAATGCTTCTTAACCTCCACAGTTGTGACTTTTGCGTCCTTTTTGAGGATGGGCTCGATAATTTCCATCAAATAGTCTACCTGAACAGGAATAAGGACAATAGTTTTCAGGGTTTTCGCGCCTTGTACGCAATTGTATTTAGGACTCACTGTTACTTCTTCGGCGAACAACACAGAGGTATGGCCAGTAGCAGTATTTGGCCCGAGAAGAATAAAGTGATTAGGGAAACCGGGAACCGCAGTACCATAGTAAGCTGTCGGCCCCCCTTGCTGCTCCCACTCTTCCTTCAACAAAGTCCCAGATCGCCCAGTAATAGGGAAGACAGTATGGATCGAGTTCTTGAAGCCAGTGGCCATGACAAGAACATCTAAATTGATATGCTTGCCATTTTCCAGGTGGACACCATGCGGAGAAGCCTTCAAAACGGGAGATGTTTCCAAAGATACATTGGATTGGCCTAAGCATTCGTAGTACCCAGGGTCGCGGATAATACGGCGACAACCAATGCCTGTGCGAAAGGGGTTAAAGGCGGACGGAATAAATGGTAATACGCATGACGAACTCAGATCGGGGACGAGCTCGGCCTGAAGTGATTTCGGTGCTTTTCGCCTCATTCTACTCAAATACCACTGTTGGATCGGTTAGAAATAGTGACATCTCTGTGCTGGGGCTGCGAATGAGGACTTACGCCTTCGTTTAAGGGGCGGAGGAATGAAAGAAAATCAGGCATGGTAACGTAAAGCATATCTTGCTATAGGGAGGAGTGAGGTTCATGGGACCTTTGACACAATACTACGATCCATTTCATACCTGAAAATGCACCCAGTTCCGAACGGTACGCTGCAAGTACGGAAGGTATTGAAAAGCCCACTTGACTATTTTGGGATATTGGACCTGGTTCTATTATACCCTGTCAGCAACTCGCAAATATGGACCCTGAGTGGCGCGACGCACTCGTTCAATGATCCACTGGGGCGTCCGCGCAAAATTCACCACCTTGATCTCTGGGTCTTTCGAGAGGGCAGCCACGATCTGACATCCAGTGGCCCCATTCCCAACAATGCCCACACATTTATTCTTCAAATCAATATCACTCCGCCATGCAGCAGAATGGAAAACTGCCCCCTCGAAATCATCGAGACCAGGGAACTCTTTTGCGGTGGGAAGTTTAGGCACCGACCAGGCCCCACCAATAGCTTGAATCAGAACATCTGCGAACACAGTCTCCAGTTCACCGGTCGGCGTCGCAGTGGACCCTGAGAAAGGTGTTTTGGGGTTTGGCTGCATTCGCTCAATGGTGAGGGTGTACCCGTGCCGCGATTCATTCCATACTGCGTTCACAAGTTTGGAATTTAGCCGCAGATGAGGCCGGAGATTGTTTCGATTGACGACGTCTTTCTGATACTGCCAGAGCTCTGGCTGGCTCGAGAAGCGTTCTGACCAATTCGGGTTAGGTTCTGATGAGATAGAGTAATACTGAGCTGAGATGTCGACAGAACATCCCTAGGATTGTGGTTAAGGCGAATCGGTTTGATTTTTCTAGTGGTAGAACAATGGGTGCACTAACCGGGTAAGTATTATCCTAGAGGGAGTGAGTTGATAAGCGTCACTTTGGAGCCACATGTGATGTTGCTTACCCTCCAGGTTCCCCCCACTTCGCTAGCCATCTCGTAAATCTGTACGTAGAGCCTGTGAGTGGAGGCAATTACCAACTACAGCTGCTCATCAACGTGCCGTAAAATTCGTGATGCCGAGTTTCTGGAGTCGAAGACCTGTTACGATGCCCCCGAATCTGCGAGGCAGGACGGGTAGTCAGTATTAACTGACTATCTCTCTCTGAAACCGCGATAGTACTTGCTTACCCGGCGCCGATGACAGCTACATGCTTGTCAGAGTCCCATTGCGGGGCCAGGAGAGGGAACATCATTGAAAGATGAGGGAGGAACAGCAGAGCCTAAGTATCACATACATATATCCATCAGGTGCGCCAGCTCATTATGCGCGCAATGTCGAATCTCATGTAAATTGGTGCGAGGATTATCGTAGCATTGAGATATCGGGATAGCTTGAATGGGACTGCGAGAAGTCTCATTACCTTCTGTTTACTTTGGAGCGGCGTAAAATGTTCTAGCCAACTATAGGCAGCATTCTTCCGAGCATAAGTAGGTGGCGGAGCTGCACAATGGTATATTTGCTAAATCCAGTCGAATGAATCCCCATTGGAGTATGGTAGCTCGCGGAGAAACCTCCACCCAGCCATGTGCATCTGAAGACAAATGAAACCAATTGTAGCGTTCAAAAGGTATGTATTCATGAGATGATCCCCAAGAACTTAGGGTTAGGCTAGACCTAGCGCGAAGGAGAGCTAATCAAGCATGACGATAAAAGTACTCTTCCTTGATGGGTAGTGTGGTTAGTTCAAAAGTACCACGCGAGTTAGTGAATTAGAGAGAAAGAGGCAGTGGGACTGGGGATATGAAAGCGACTGCGGGTAGTACAATGGTATGACCTTTTGTGTTTTCCGTAGCTTCGGTCTCCGCTCCGGACAGAGATTGGGTTCTGCGGGGGGAACGGACCCGAGGAAGGAGCCCGTAAGTGCCAGCCCTTGCCCTCCGTGGTTGTTTACCTGCGCCTCAAATTGGCCTGTGCGCCGAGTTATACAAGCTTAGGCTAACTTCATCGTCGTCCTCGTGCTCAGGCGGTCTACTCTGGCTAACAGGATTCAGCTGAGTAATCCGAAGTGACAGGAGAGTGAATCGAAGTCTATTCGCCAGTGATTGTGACCAAACTGAACAGAAAATCAACACCGGAACAACCGATCCTGTATTCAAGTGGTCATATCACCATATGCACTAATGTGTAGCAAATTATGGGTCGGATATGAGGTCCCGGGCCCCAAGGGCCTAAATACCTCTAAATAGAATCACTATCATCACGTCCACCAGGCCTCTTGACCAGAACCCCCTCATCCGGCGTCCTCCTCATCCATCCCCTTATTGTGTACCCCCATCTCAACACGTCCAGAACAATATCCGGAGACTTGCGCCCCAAAGGGATACAATTAAGCGAGAACCCTCGCTGGATTGAGGTTCTTACTGGTTCAAGATTCTGCGCAATGACCTCGGTTGTCATCGCGCGAGGTAGCTACCGGGACATGTTTTCAAGCAATATCTTACCATTGTCGAGGGTGGCCGAACCAGGATGTTCCTCGAGATAGCAAAATCTATTTGAGCTCTGACTTTGGCCCATGCCCTTTGCTGGCTCCATGTATGCACACCTCTATGTGTCGCACTATCGCACACATATTGCGCTTGTCCTACATCTTCCTCCTCAGGAGTGGCATTGGCGTCTACTTTATAAGATTCAAGCCAGACGAAGCGTACGCCAGCATCGGTCGTCCCTTGATGTCACATATCAAAAGGCCCGTGTGGGGTTATCTCTCCAAGAACAGTCGCATTACAGGGAAGAATGAGTATCCAGGAGACCCTCTGATACTGTAAGAGTGCGGAGGTTTGTGCCCAGAAATTAACCCGGACCTCTCTGTTTATGTGGATGGAGCAGAAATGAAGCGGGGTCGTCTCGACGCGAGCCACTCGGTAAGGTCGTTCAGACATTTAATTAATAAAGATTTGCCAAAAGTTCCTTGATGATCTCACTACGCCTTACATGCACCCACCGCTGATATCATGAGACCTAGCATGGGTCAAAGTCATGGGATCATCTCGCACCCAGGGCAAGATAATCCAACGAGTCAAGCATCGATAGAGGCATAGAGTGTGCACAATCACGTAAAGAAAGGCCCTATCATCCCAAAGACAGATAATGGTATCTAGCTCAAACTCCAATCAGCCCAGTTTGGGCGACGCAGGTGCCACCAGAATTGCGTCAAGGTTCCCGGGTACAAAGCTGGGAAGAAAGACAGTTAGTAATGGCTAAAGGAATGCTACCTTCACCACTCACCGAAGTTTTTGGAGCCAAAGTTATTATAGTATGATGTGCACGTCGACCACACAGTAGCACCTATTTTTTCTTGGAGCCAAGCGTTGTACCCCTGATACGAATCCTTTTTGACCTCCACGGAGGCAACTTTTGCGCCTTTTTTCAGAACAGGTTGAATCATTTCCATCACATAGTCGGCCTGAACGAAATGAGTAAGGTCAGAACCCCTGCAGGTTGTACACATTCACGTTTGCGTCTCACCGTTACTTCTTCAGTGAACAGGAAAGAGCTATGGCCTGCAGCGGTGTTCGGTCCCAGAAGCATGAAGTGATTTGGGAACCCAGGGACCGCGGTGCCGTAGTAAGCCGCTGGGCCGCCCTGTTGCTCCCACTCCTGCTTCAAGGACACTCCAGACCGCCCTGTAAGCGGGAAGACTGTCTGGATAGAACTCTCGAAGCCAGTAGCCATGACAAGGACATCCACATCAACCTGTTTGCCATTCTCCAGCTGAACGCCCCGTGGTGAGACGTTGGCGATGGGAGATGTCTCAAGAGAAACATTCGGTTTGCCAAGGGATTCGTAGTATCCAGGATCGCGGATGACACGGCGACAGCCAAAGGCTATGGGAGGAGGTTAGAGAGACGGAGATAGGTAGAATGTCGCACGCACAACGAACCAAGATCGGGGGCAAGTTCAGCATGAAGCGACTTTGGTGCTTTGCGCCGCATTCTGTTCAAATACCACTATTGCATGGGTTAGTATGATAATGCAAGCGTGGGAGTTATAGGTGGAGACTGACGCCTGCTCCGTATGGGCGGAGGAATGAAGCGAAGTCAGGAACAACAATGTAAAGCATGTCGTGCTGTAGAACCAAGTTAGTTTCCATCAAATCCATCAAATATGATGCGACAATGGACTGCATACCTGGAAATGTACCCAATTCCGAACGGTTCGTTGCAAGTACGGAATATATTCAAAGGCCCATTTGACTATTTGGGGATACTGGACCTGAGGCTATTTCGAAGGTCAGCTATTTGTGGAAGGGGTCCAGAGTGGCATAAACATACTCGTTCAACAAACCATTGAGGGGTCCGCGCAAAGTTAACAACCTTGACGTCAGGGTCTTTCGAGAGCGCGGACACGATTTGGCACCCCGTGGCGGCATTCCCAACGACGCCCACCCGTTTACCCTTGAGATCAATATCGCTTCGCCATGCGGCAGAATGGAATATTGGGCCCTCAAAATCGTCTAGCCCAGGGAAGTCCTTCGCGGTGGGAATCTTGGGTATTGTCCAAGCCCCACCGATCGCTTGAATCAGAACATCGGCGAATACAGTTTCCAATTCCCCTGTCGGCGTCGCGGTGGACCCTGAGAATGGTGTTTTGGGGTTCGGCTGCATTCGTTCAATGGTGAGGGTATAGCCGTGCCGTGATTCATTCCACACTGCATCCACAAGTTTCGAGTTTAGCCGCAGATGAGGCCGGAGGTTATTTCGATTAACGACGTCCTTCTGATATTGCCACAGCTCGGGTTGTCCCGCGAAGCGTTCTGACCAGTTAGGGTTGGGTTCTGATGAGATGGAGTAGTACTGGGCTGAGACGTCGACAGAGCATCCCTAGAATAGAGCCCATGACAGGTGAGATCCAATGACGCGTTTGGAGAGAGGAGAATGTGCCCACTGGGTAAGCGTTATCCTGGAAGCGCCGAACTGATAAGCAATATTTCAGGACCACAAACGGTGATGCTTACCCTCCAGGTACCCCCCACCTCGCTAGCCTTTTCGTAAATCTGTGCGATAGAACATGAGAGCGGGTCCTCGTATCGTTGGTCGCAACCTTACCGTAAAGTTCGTGATGCCAAGTTTCTGAAGTCGAAGAGCCGTTACGATGCCTCCGAAGCTACAGGGTCAGAGCAGTCAGAAGTGTCTGGCCAATCACTCCGAAGCTTCGCTACAGTCTGCCTACCCCGCACCGATGACAGCGACGTGCTTGTCAGAGTTCCATTGGGAATTAGAGGAGGAGAACATGACAGAAGAGTGGGGGAGGAGAACAACAAGACTCAGGGATCATTTATCCATCAGACGCGCCAGGTCATTTGGTGGACGATGTCCAGTCTCACGGAGATGAATGAGGGGATTATCACATTACACGCATCACGATGGCTTTTGTGGAGCCACAAGGGGTCTCACTGCAATTCCGCTATCTTGGGAGGGCCCAAAACGTTCTTGCAATTTGCGAGAATTCTTCCGAGCATGAGCAGGCGGTAAGGCTGCCCATATTCCCAAGAATCTGGTCGAACGAATCTTCGGTGGAGCATGGTGGCTCACGGGGAAGCTTAAGATCAACCATGTGGATCCCTGGAGAGATTGAAACCATGTTTAAAAGTATTCAAGCGGTATCTCCGCAAACCCACGAGTGACATCTGGGATCGCGCAAATGTGTGAGCCTGGTAACGGAGTGCTAGTCACACTTTCTTGTCACATCCCAAAATTTTGAGCGCATGGCGTCTGTCGCATTCGAGATCCCAGCTGCCCCTTCGGGTTGGACTCCCCCACAAGCTGGACCTTCAAAGATCTCTGGTGCGTGAGAACAACGCCGATGTCAATCGCCATTGATCGATTGATCCATTCGCTCGCGTTCAGCTCCCAAGGCCCGGGCTCTGCTGCCTGTTGGGCCAGCCTACTATGCCTACGCCCGTAGAAAGGTTCATAACGTTACTTTCGACCAGGAAGAGCAGGAAGCTGCTGATAAAGCCAAAGCCGCTGCTGCTGAGGCCGCAGAAAACATCGAGGATGATCTTGGGGTTGGTGACGAGGAGGAATCCCTAGAATTGCTTGCTCGCGACGCAAAAGACTGGAAGGTGCGTAGGAAAACTGCTTCGCTATGCTCTGTGACTAACTTCAATTGTCTTTCCTTTCGCTCGTTATCTGTATCTTTATCCCTGTTCCTGCTCCTCAGAACCAAGACCACTATGCGGTCCTTGGTCTTTCTAAATTCCGCTACAAAGCTAACATTGACCAAATCCGTATCGCACGTACGTCCGATCTTGCTTTTCATACCCCCGAGCCCCTCAACCTAACTCATTTACCCTCAATCCAGATCGCAAAAAAGTTCTCAAGCACCATCCTGACAAGAAGGCCAACTCTGGTGATTCCGACAACGACAACTTCTTCAAGTGCATCCAAAAGGCCCTCGAGATTCTTTCCAATCCCGAACGCCGACGACAGTTTGACTCTGTCGACCCTTGGTACCAAAGATTTGAGGATGATTTCGATGCCGCGGAGCTGCAGAAGAAGACAGCAAAGGACAGTGATGCATTCTTCCGCAAGTTTGGCCCTATCTTCGAGCGAGAAGCCAGGTTTTCCAAACAGCAACCTGTGCCCCTACTTGGTCCCATTGACGCCTCCAAAGCCGATGTTGAGGGCTTCTACGACTTCTGGTACAACTTTGACTCTTGGAGGAGTTTCGAGTACCTTGACAAGGAGGTGAACGAGGGAAGTGACAGGTACGCTACTTTACTTCCAAAACCTAGTCCTCTTCCCCCTTGCTAACCATCTTCTCACTTTTCGCTACGTTCCTTCCCTCCACACTTATCGATCGACTTACCTTTAGTCGTGACGACAAGCGATACACCGAGAAAAAGAACAAGTCCGACCGTGCTCGCAGAAAGAAGGATGACAACACCCGTGTGCGCACTCTCGTCGACCTTGCTCTCGGCCTCGATCCCCGCATCAGGCGAATCAAGCAGGAAGAGAAGGAGGAGCGAGAACGAAAGAAGAACAAGGGGAAGCCAACCCCGGCGCAGCAGAAGGCAGAGGAGGAGAGGTTGAGGAAGGAGGCGGAGGAGCAGGCCAAGGCAGCAGCTGAAGCAGATGCTGCTGCGAAGGCTGAAGCCAAGAAAGCCAAAGCCGCTGCTGCGAACGCAGCCAAAAAGGCACGGAGAGCGGAGAGAGCTGCCACTGGTGCCGATTAGACTGTTCCCTGTTTCTGTATATCTTCCAGATTTATTGCAATCTTCAGCACACTCTCGTGCTTTTGCTTTGCTTCAATCCATCTCCACTGTGGCCTCCGCCTCTCAATCCAATCACCAATGCTGACATCTAGCTTGGCGCAATAATGAACGATATCTAGCCCGACCCAGTTTGTGCGGTGCTCAATGATAAATGGACGGGACAAGTGGCGCTTGCATCACACTGTTAGAGCAAGCCAGACAGCACAAATATTGTGGAAGAATCGCATCATATTATAGGGATAGTAGTACGATAGCCCCAAACAGACATGGAGGGGATGGTAGAATATGAACAACGCAGTGAGATAGCAAAAATGTGCAGGAAACTGATTAGTCGCGTCGTCCATGAGAACAGGACCCACGACATGCCCAGATTCCACCAACTCGGTCTACTCCTCCTTCATGCTCTCGGCCTTGACTCTGCAGGCGTCGACATCGGCGCACTGCAAAGAGACCTGAAGCGGAGAGATTAAAACATGAAGAGGGAGAGACCGTGGGCGCTCACACCTTTATACCCACGCGCCGTGGGAAGGCGCTTATGTGGGACTGTATATAGTGGCTGTTTGTTCGAGTGTTGTTCTCTCAAAGTTGATCACCTCGCCGGCTGATATTTGCTTTTGCTGGACTCAACACCTCCATCCAGGAATTGTGAGCCGCTATATCGCGAAGGGAGAGTAAGCTGCTCGTTCTCCAAGTTCACCTGGGCGCGCTCCATGCCCACGGCGACCCGTTAGGACGCTACAACCCATCGTGTCTATTCCAATATGTTTTGAATTCTTTTTTTCTGTACACTAGAGCCTATATTATCTCCATCAATATCATTCACATTACCCCCTTCATTTGGAATCCTTCACTATTTATTTGCTGACAGTGCAGAATTGTCGCATTGTTCTTGCCGCCGAGAGTCAGCCCTCCCAGCCCCAATTCTGTTGCGCGCCTGTGGTTCTTTCTAGAGGAAGGAGTTACAATATGCGACATTCTCGTAGTGGAGACAGATTTCAACTGGTAAATTGCCTGCTTCTATCTCCATGATTTGCGCAAGTGTATGACTAGCCATTCTTGCCAATACTAAGAACTCGCCAGTCGCAGTGCAACACTCGAACGCGTCGAAACCATCTGCCTGGGTATAGCTGGAGTCCGCGGTTGGTACCGCTGTGAACGAGCCCATGGATGCAATAGAGGCTTCCATTTCCAGAAACGCCGCATTGATCTCAACACCGTGTCGCATTTCATCGTGGTGGGACTCGGCACTCAGCGTTTTTGTGGCTTCACGACATGCCATAACGAGGTCTATTTCAACAGCTTCTTCGATGCTTTACTACACTGATTGCATGTGAGGAAGGAGGGATCCATGATCTCGCATGAACACGACAAAGGTGGATCCCATTCGAATTCACAGTCATCCGAGTCGCTGCTAATCTTTATCTCCTTCATAGTGGTGGCGATCCCCCCGTGACGGTCGCTCGCAATCTCGGCTGCACATTCACCACCCAGTTTCAAATCCAAAGGCACCCGAGGATCCGGTGCGCAAAAGTTACTCATAATTGGGCGTCATGCTGTTGGCGAGACGTCCCTTTTCCCTCTTTCCTCTTCCATCCTACCCGATACCTCCCGACTCTGGAAGTCTCAGCGGCACCTGCTCTCAAATTTCCAACAACGACTCGCCTCCACAATTTAGTTTCCACGCCATGAGTCTCGAGTTTGACGACATGCCCGGCATGGGGATGGGCGTGATGAGCAAAGACCTTTCTGTTGGAGCCTTGCTAGTTTGCGAAATAGCTTCTGCCATATTGTTTGGAGTTTTGACTGTTCAGGTGAGCGAATCTGAGATTGGAGGACGGACGTCAGATCGGCCAGCCTGGTAGATCTTGTCTGACAGTATAATGAATTTGTCTCCGCGGGGTCGCGGGCCTTGTGGTCATTCGTGATTCGGCAGTGCGGTATCTACTTTGACCGGTACAAGCAGGACAAGAAGGGGCTCAGAACTCTGGTACGTTTTTTTTTTCCACTGAACAGGGCTGACTGACAAGCTAAGCGTATTGGCAGGTCTATACGATATGGTAACACGGTGTCCGCTGTAAACGGAGACACTGCTTTACTAACGTCATGATTAATTCATGCTATCCTGAAGGTTCCTGGAGTTTCTGCACCAAATGTTCTCGGCGTGGTGGACTTATCAAATTGGAGTACGTTGGACTGAGAGCATCTTTGGTCGTCCACCTACTGACCAGGTTGTGTCCCCCATAGATTCAAGAATTTGGTAACATGATGTTCATGATGAAGTCTGGATGGTAAGGCAACTGTTTAACGTAAAGGTTCTGTATCTGATGCCTCCATGCAACGACCCCGACGTGATGCAGGCGCGTTGGAGTAGGTTTTCATTGATGCTAAGTTATCCCGTACACGACACCCGCTAATATGTCCTGATCGAAGGCAGAGAGTGCCGCCATGGTGAGTCTGCCTGACTAATCTGAGTTGCCCATGAATTCATAACAGGATCGACCGTTCTCTGCGTAGACATTAACTGCGCTGATAGTTCAACTGTACGTCACATCAATCCTTAGGAGGGTCAAGAAGAGCTACTAACTTTTCATGGCTCCAGGTTCTATGCACGACGTGGATACCTGCGTACGTTATTCACTTTGCGACAACCTCTCTGCAGATCTTCTTATCATGATGGGCTTAGTAAATCGATCGCTATGGCCGATCTCTCTGTTGGTGACAATCCTGGCCTTCGTGGCCTTCGGTGCTGGGATGGGTAAGTTCCGCTCGCTTCGTGCAGTTCCGCTCAGCCATTTGACGACCGATCATCTTCTCTTAGCCGCCAGCATCGAAATGTGAGTATTCCCATTCAAACGACACGGTAACTATTTGATTGCTTACATGGAGTGAATGGCACAGGATAACACTGCCATACTTCGGAGACTTCATGTACTATATGGTGCGCTCTCGATCTACCTTCTCAACATCCCCCTCATGAAAACATTGATATTGGGATGCAGTGGCTCCAAGAGATCTGGTTCTCTTCAGAAGCTGCGACCGATCTCCTCGTCGCACTCATTGTGGTTTATTCCCTAGGAGCAGTAAAGAAGTCTGGGTACTCTAGGTCGGTCCTCTTGAAGAGCTTGAAACACCATGGCTCACATCTCTGTCATACGCTGTGGGGAAATAGCACCGAAAGTGGACTCTGGCGTCTCATCATGTATACCATTTCGAACGGGGTACTGACAAGCATCCTGGCGTTTGCTGTTATCGCACTGGTCTGTAAACTCCTGCGGAATTTTCCGGTGCCGCACTGCGTCATTCATGGGAATGGCTTTTGACTAATTGTCGTTCGTCCCACCTAGTTCAAGCTCTTGCCGAACACATTGACACACCCTGGAGTCGCGTTCCGTAAGTAATGGCGTGCGCCTCAAGCCATTCGATTGGCCACCTCGCACAAATGCTGAATTTTGTTATACACAGTTCTCTCCCGTGTTTATTCAAACAGTCTACTTGCCTCGTGAGTCCAATTCAGATGTTCATAGTGTCTGGACTGAGCTTTACGGGCTATTTGCCTCTTGTAACAGACTCAATCTCAGAGGGACATGGATCAAGGACAAGAAAACCAATCAGACCTCAGCTGAGTTTTCTCCGGAACGCTTTGTGGGAACTGTGAGTGATTTTTGGGCATTTCAAGAGGAACGTTTCTACAGACCTAAATCCTATCACCCCTTTTCATGCCGCATAATATGGACTGGTAGAGAAAGACCCAACCATCGTCAAAGCAGCTTGTTTTTGCGGTTCCCTCAAGACCAGCCGTCTCTTTCATAACTCTAAGCGATCCTGAAGGGTTTCCTGTGTCAAGTTTCGATGACGGTCCAGTGTCAATCCCATCTTCCCGACTAGAGTCCAACTCTCTCCAATCCATAAATGAAGAAGACGATGTAAGATTTCATGCCTTGTAGATTTATTGGCGAAGGTACTGAATAAGATCTCATTCTTGGCATCTTCAGGGCCTTTTCAGATCCCCCATCTGACGACACGGTACCAAGAGAGAAGCGTAGGCTACATCTTGCAGTTTTTCTGTGGTCCACATGAATAGCCAAATAACGAAACCAATCTCCTTATGGCTCGCTATTGAACTTTAGCAGGTATCCTATGCAGACTGGGGTGAACCCTGCCCCATCAGAGGACCTTTGCACCATCCATCCTCGTATATCCACCCACAACTCAATCGCGATTCTATATCCAAACTATCCTCTAAGGACCCACACCTTTCGTATAACCAGCCCTCCGTGCTGGAATCGCGTTGCACGCAGATATCTGTACAGCTCCCGCGGCAAAGGGGCGACAAGGTGGAGTTGAACACCAGAATTGGATGTGTGCAACTACCCCCAACATGACAAGAATTTTTTTGACATGTAATTGTCTCGTTGGGAGTCTGAGCTCTGCTGAGGTCGCTCATCGTTCAAGTAGATAGAGTAAACACAACAGGAAATCTTCCCTCATAACCTCACTTTCTGTTATGAATCATATCTGATACACCTTGGTGGCGCCTAGACGGAGGCTGACAGGGCATTAAGATGAAGGCGATTGTCAAAGGCTTGGCGGCCATTATTCAGTCATACCTGCATGCTCATCAGCCCTGGTGCTATCGCCCACAGGCCTAAACAGATTTGAAACTCTGTTCTCGTCATCATGGAACAACTTCCGTGTGCGTGACTCTAGGAACACCGGTACCGAAGCTTTGATCTTCATAAGCCCACGATTCTTGTGACTCTAGATTCTTATTGGCTTGGCCTGATCCTGCGTGCCAGGGACTCTTTACACAATTCATTCTCGGCATTTCCGGCTTGAACTTGCTCGATGGTTCGCCCATGCTCCCTGGCGACAGCCATCCCTCTGTAGCTCAACGGGTGCAAACAATCGTCACCGAATGACTTTCGTGGCGGACCAGCCCTCCTGCCTTATACTTGCGTCCAGCTATTTGATTGTTCCCGTCCTACCAAATCTTGGTTGTCCTCGGCTTCACCTACAAAAAGATCCCCTCATGGCGGGAGTGGACAAGTTCAATAAGGACTCGTACATTGGGGCCTGGCTTGTGTGCGAGATCGTGTCAACTGTGTTATTTGGGATACTAACCATTCAGGTGATTGAATCCTCCTTGAGGGGCGTTGCTTGTTGGGTATCATTAGCGTACTATAGTGTATACTGTACTTGAGCCAATTCAAGCGAGACAACTGGGGTTTCAAGGCTCTGGTAAGTTTCATGGATATGCAAATATCGAACGACCGACTCACTTTGCGCCCTTCGCAGGTCTTGACTGTATGGTAAGGCTTCGTCTTCCGCCGACAGTCATAGGTGTTGATCTGACTGAAGCCTCGAACTCTGCGGGTAGGGTTCTCGACTTCGGCACCGTAGCTTTTGGGGCAGCGTGGACCTACCTAGCCATTGTATGTCGTCCATTACCCAGCGGCTTCTTCACGACTGTCTACCATTGGCCATGAAGCTCAGGAATTTTGGTGACGATATGGGAATTTTACGGAGCTCGCAGTGGTGCGTCGGCTGGGCGACTGCTTCCCCGTGCTGTGACTTACACCAACCATTTAGGGCCATTGGTGTAAGCTTTATGCATGATTTTGTGTCGAGCCCATATTAATAATCAAAGGATGGAGCTCAGCCAGCCTGCATTGACATAGTAAGTCAGTGGCCAGATTTCTGCATTTACCACTCTATCGTGCGGACAAACCATTCAAGACTGTGAGCCTGACGATAAGAAATATCCCTTCATTAGTCTATCAATGGGCTTCTGGCTCAGCTGTATGTCTGACACCAGTTCCTTATATCGTTTGACGGGCGTGCTCATTCGCTCTGCAAGTTTCTACGCTCGACGCGGGTATCTACGTGGGTGCCCTGAAACCCTTCAATGGAGTTTTGCTTAAATTGTTGTCCCCAATAGTGGATAAAAAATTATGGCCTATATCTCTGGCTGCTGCTTGCTACATTGTCATTCGTTTGTGGTGTTGGTATGGGCTATCCTCTCGCTCCCTTCACAACTCGATGTTCATCCGCTATGTGTATTTCCAGTCTTCGCAGTCCGCGTGTGAGCCTATTCCGAAAACCTGGAGTCGTGAGATCTGAGCAACTGCTGTTATAGGAGAATTCTCCTCCAGGAGGGTGGCCTCGCGACTTGGGCGGTCAGTCTCAGCCTCGATCATAAATAATCAAGTTTGTGATATTGGAGTGGCGTAATAAACGCTAACCGATTATCCTCCTGCAGTGGTTAAATTATCTCTGGTTCTTCTCAGCGGCTACCACTGATCTCTTGGTTGCTTTCATCGTCGTATTCTCACTTGGAGGAAGCAACTATTCATACTCACGGTACGTGCCCAACTGTTGAAGTTCTTTTCCACTTACTCATGTATCAGGGCATGCTGCAACGGCTTGCTTCCATGCCAGTGACACCAAGCGCGGATTACGAAAGCTCATATTCTACACCATCAGTAATGGGATCCTAACTAGCGTGTTTGCCGTGGCGGGTGTTGCGCTGGTTGGTTGTGCTCTTGTTAGGTTCTCACGTAACCTCCTAACGAAGCGTATTTCCTAGTCCTTCGCCGCACCTCACTCGTGGATACAACCAGGGCTTGGCTTTGGTATGTGGGTTATGGGTTCTACCATCTATTGACATGAAATCCTCCTTATTGGACCCTAATCGTTCCCATATAGTTTTAGCTCGACTCTACTCAAACAGTCTCTTAGCTTCGCAAGCATCACTTCCTCATGAAATCAGGGTCAAGAACTACTAATCGCTTTGTATTCCGCAGTTTAAACCTCAGGGGGAGGTGGGTGAAGGACCTGAAGCCCATGCAATCCTCGAGTAGACTAGCCACAGCGCATTACGTCGGGACTGTGAGTGGTGGGAATTAACCTCGATTCACTGGCAAAGTCTAATTAGTTCTCCGCTATTATCCTGCTTGACAACCCCCCCTGGATAGAAACAACCTCAAACGTTAGGACACTCGAACCGTCAAGCGCCAGCCAGGGCTTTGATCTCAGCTATTACACTGGCTGACCCTGACGGCTTTCACGCAGCGAATCTAGCGGACGAGCGATCCGTAGGCAGGTTGGGATCTGCGTCGGCCGTTTTTCGTTCACAAGGTCAGCAACTCGTCGACCACGTAAGAGATTCTTTATATTATTCGTATGTCAACATTCTGACCGCAAGCTTACTATTTCAGACGCAGAATGCTCGCGAACGAAGTCTTGAGCTAATAGGTTGAAGACCCTCGATGATTCGGTACTCCTATACGTCATGGTTTCCACCGATTTCTGATGCGTTAATTGGCTTTGTGCATTGTTGATCGTCTCTAACTTCGCTCGTGGCCTTCAGACCTACACTCATTCCAGTGCAGTTTGCTGGCTAGTCGCTCCTGTTCGTGTCTTGCATTGCGCTCTCCAGTCTCCTCTATGCGCTTTCCATGGGACCGAGAAGCAACAACCTAGTAGCACGCGCTAATATTGCTTAGGGGCTGATTGCGGGCTGCCACGGGAAGCACATTCATTGGGCTTGCAGAAATCAATGTTCCGGGTCTTTACTGGTTGATCAAGAATGTCACTTTGTTAGTTTGGTATAGTCAACATTACCGTAACAGCATAGAGAAATTCGAAGTGGTTGCTAGCTTTTGGTAGTGCGTGCGAACCATAAACCCAGGAGTCTTCAGCGGTGTGGAGTGCAGCGGGGAGCACAATTTCACCGAAAGTAACGCCTGCAGGTCACGTTCCTGGCTGTTCATAGATCTCAGAGCTATCGCACGCGCTGGGCGATCTGAGCCCACTTGGAGGACGAGAAAATAAGAAAATCAGTTTATTCCTGACCTCGGGTGTTATTCGCGGGGTCTGAATTACTGTAAGCCACAACCGTGCGACAGGGCTGACTCATATTGCAAGTATTCAGTTAACCCACCTCACTTCATCTAAGTCTATGCAAACTTCGTGGGAGCGTGGTGAAGCTGTTATAGATTTCTTTGCATCTGAGCCAGGCGACGGCGCCGTCTCCTGCTGTCTCTCACCGTCATTTCAGAGTTACTAGGCACTCTTTTCTCTCCCCCCACCACCCTCTGGATCGCCCTGGCCCTCGGCGGCCACGCTTGACCAGCTGAGGTTGACACTTTTGCTGTAACGAGCGGGTCGCTGGTGGCCATTGGGGTCTACGCTATTCACAAATGCCCGGCCCACCAATCAACAAGAACCTTTGGATGGGAGCTTGGCTTGTATGCCAGATAGTGGCAGCCGTGCTATTTGGAATCCTAACTGTTCAGGTGGGTCGCAGTACATTTGCGGTTGTTGTAAAACTAACTGCCGAAGTTTATCAGTGCATGTTCTACTTCGATCGCTTCAAGCAAGATAAGCGAGGCTTCAAGGTTCTTGTGAGCCTTCCCGTCCATCTTTCTAGGGAATGCAGGTACTGATGTGACTGATCCATAGGTCGCCACAATATGGCAAGCATTTCCCATATAATAGGCCTGATAAGTCGCATATTGAGACATCGGACTCGGCAACCACTTTTCCCGATTCGCTTCCTAGGACCCTTGATTTCTTAATCCAAATCTTTTCGCTCTGTTGGATAACAATCGTTGTAGTAAGCCTGGGCTTTTTTCTGGCCGTCTGGAACGATCTCACCACAGGATTTTTCTTGTAGAGCCGGCATTATGGTGATATGGGGTATATGGGAAGATCCCCATGGTTCGTTAATTGGCCCTCTATCCGCTAAACATGACTCATGTCAATTGATACCTTTCCAACGTGTAGGGCCATCGCCGTAGGTGCAATGTTTCATAATGCTTGGATTTCGCTGATGACCACAACATAAAGCCGGTGTGTATAGTTGTGGTAAGTCCACAGCTCTCAAGTACTATTGCGGCCAGTCGGTGAAGACGTCAAGGCGACGATGTTAATTGTGCTTTCCCACTAGTCTATCAACGGACTTCTAGCCCAGCTGTATGTCATAGATCTTTCGGTTTATGACGCCCAATTAACCCTCGGATCGCTTCCCTAGCTTCTTCGCTCGGCGGGGATATTTATGTTAGCCCTTTGCACTCACATTGCCAACCATCGTTCGGCCATCCCCTGACTCCGTTCTCCCCGACAGTGAATAAAGCAATGTGGCCGCTGTCTTTATTATCGGCCATTCTTGCTTTGTTATCATTTAGTTTCGGGATAGGTATGGCCGCTTTAACCTTTCCTACGACTGGAATCTCATTCAATCCTTTCGCAGCTTTTTCTATTCAACTGTGAGCTCCCTTATTCCAGTGTCTGGTTCTAGCCGCTGAACACGGACCGTTCAAGAGTTACTATACCCCATGAGGGTGTTCTCAATACTGTAAGTTAATTCACCACGTCTCTTACGAATCTAGTTTACTATATCAACATAGCATTCCTCATCTGACTATTTTCTCCATCTCATAGTGGTTGAAGGATTTCTGGTTTACCGCGGAAGCTGCTACCGATATCTTGGTCGCTTTGATCGTGGTGTATTCGCTAAGAGCGGGGAAATTTGCTAATTCCTAGTGAGTAATTATTTGCCCTCACCACGACGGCTTAGCTTGGACATCTCATCTTATGGGACCGTTCGTCTTTGTTAGTAATGGAAAGCAAGGGTTACGGAGGCTCGTTGTGTACACAATCAGTAATGGGCTTGTGACCAGCGTGGTCGCAGTCGTAATCCTTGTGCTGGTTCGTCCTTACTTCCCATGTGCCTATGGCACACGCGCCGTTTTGTTCTTATGTTTCCAACTCGCTCCTTGGCAAACAATTTAGTTCCTTGTCATACCTAACTCATGGACCCATCGGGGACTTACTTTTGGTGAGCTACTTGACGTTTTTACGCAGGAAAGTTGCTCTGGATCGTATCCACTGACACATACTCTAGTTCTGATCCAGCTGTATTCCAACAGCCTATTAGCCTCGTAAGTGCCAATGGGCTCGATTCCAAACCGGCTTTCCCTACCGTTTTGTTGCTCTCTAGATTGAACCTACGAGGATCTTGGATCAAGGGTCAAAAGCCTAACTACTCGGAAGGAATCGCCCCCGAATGCCATGCGAGATTTGTAAGCACATGAGCCGACAAGTCTCCAATCAACACCTCATCAACTCTCCGTTAGCACAACATGGCTCAGCCTTCCCCCAACTCCGCAGCACCAAACGGACTGTTCTCTGCGATGACATTGACAGATCCGGATGGCTTACCAATGTCAAATGTGGAACAAAGAAGAGTGGCTCGAGACCAAACCTCAGGAATGCCCTCGCACGAACCTGCAGCTACGCTTTCCATCAATGCTGAAGACGATGTAAGTCATCCTCCCGAAGCATTCGGGACTACAGCTGATTGATTAGCCGCTTCATTACATTGATCTCCTCACAGGGCCTATTCAATTCAATCATACAAGAAGAGAGACCGCACTGAGAAAACACCCAACAGTTTTGTGGACAATACCGTTGCTTCGCGCTTATTCCTCGATAAAATGCCACCTTATCTGCCAGGGCCAGCACGCTGTCCCATCTTCGCCACCAGCCAGCCTCAGATACGGGTTTATCGATGACAATTGGGCAAGCTCCGTATGGCCTAGTGCCAAACACAGCACATCGCCAATAGCGGGGTTCCGAGAACCTCCCATGCATTGGCATAATCACGTAGACTTATTTGTCCTTTGTCATCACCACACAGCTACAGCTGCGACTGGGTAATTGTAATACTCTGTTCTCTCTGTATAAAGAATTCCATGTAGTCCATTCGAATATAGGAACAATGCGTCAAGCCCAAGACATGCATGCGAGAAGGAACAACGTATCCATTCGCCACATAAAGGAGAACTGGTGTCGTGGAGGGAATTGAGGAGGTACTATCGTGTTGCTGAAGATTCCCTCGCTCGTCCGCTCCTCGACCGATTCAATCCCAAAACGGATTTCCGTTTCTTCCGTGTACTATCCTTCCTCGTGGACCCTTCGGAACGTACAGAAGGGGCACTTGACTCCGAAGAGACGCTATCCAGCTCCGCCTCCATATGAGCATGGTGACTTCTTCTGCGCCCTCTGGGCATCTCGATCCCATCCATCTCCGGAAGCGATGACACTTCATCTGTGTCATCAACAACCACCGCTGGCAATTTTGTCTCCTCCTTCGGCATGCCTATTGACTTGATCAAGTCCGGGTCCGCTGAGGTGTCTTTGTTTTCGGAAGTCTGACGGCCTGCTTGGAGAAGCATGACACCAGTCAAGGCGACGCTACAGACTAGGTTTTTGGTAGCAATTTCAAGGGTTGCATTTTTGAGCTCGACAGGGAATGCTCCCGAGGGGGGCAGGCGGACCGCTAGAAGGTCAATATCTGTATTGGATAGAATGGGGGTTCGGCAGTGTTCTTGGTGAGTGGCATGTGAATCAATGTAATGGCACTGTCAACGCACTCGGAAGACACGAATACACCCAGACGACGAGGGCGCAAGAGCTGAGGACTAGATATTTTATGCTTATGAGTCAAACGCGGTGCATCCGGGGAAGAGAAGCGCACGAACAAGTACTGGCGCCATCGAACATGAGGTTGCCGGCTTTTCCTTCCCAAAAGCTCCAGATGAGGGCCACAGCTGACAAGGTCATAATAAGGACGAGTAGCGCATCCATCCAGGATGGCATGGTCGACAGTATAGAGTAATAGTTCGCAGCAGTATGAAGGCGAGCATCTGTGACGTTTGACTGCCAAAGTGTATTGGAATCGGCAATCCAATGGGTGAAGAAACAACCTAGACAGAAAATTCTTAAGTTTTGGCACAGAGACTTCATATTTCATAAAGAGCAGTTACCCAAGAGGAAAGATGTTGCACAAATGACGATTGCGACCCGGACACCCATCCCTGGTGCACCAACGCGGTTTGTTTGCACTTGCTTTGATCGAGTGGCACCTCCTTAGCGCCCTGCCGGATTGGGCCCAAAAAAGTGGCCTGGAATGTCCACCACTCTTCCTCTTTACTGGAACCTGTCCTCTGCTGACAAAAAGGAACGCGTAGATGCGTCCGTGAAGCTTGTTTCCTCAGTTCTTGAATTCCAAGCTCAATTTTCAGGACCCGCTTCTCCTGCTGAAAATGAGTCTCTGGATGGTTCAGACAATGGCGATGATGAAAAAAACCCCGATTCATTCGACGAGCTAAATGCTGAGGATGTCAGATACGCGATCCGACGCCTGGTTCGGGGTCTGGCAAGCCCACGCGAAAGCAGTCGTTTAGGATTTGCCGTTGCATTGACAGAGGTCAGTAACTTCTTTTCCCAACAAGACTATGAATAATCGCCTTGATGCATCGCTGACACTTCACGCATCCTAGCTTCTCTCCCGTCTGGGCACTGTCTCTGCGGAACAAATCATCTCCCTCGTCATGTCATCTTCCCAAACCCAAGGCTCGATGCAGGGACATGAGATTCGGGACCAGTACTTTGCCAGACTTTTTGGCTTTGTATCAATCATCCAATCTGGCCTTCTCCTTCGACAGTCCACACTTCCTACCTCGGGGTCTAATAAGACCCTCTCGACCACGCTTGAAGACTTCCAGACAGTCAGCAAGGAGTTATTAACTCTCGCAGACAAGAAGTCCTGGCTCAAGGAGAGCTGTTGGTGGGCATTGGGCCTCCAGCTGAATGCCCTGGCATCTGCGTTAATATCGTGGAAGCCCGAGGCTTTCGCATGGATAGCGAGCACCATCTACTCTGACAAGGTGCCTTGGTCTTCCGAGAAGCTGGCCTTTACCGTGCAATTCCAGCGAGCTGCCCCGTCTCTACAGTGGAAACAGCTCCTAGCCCCGACGTTCAAGGAGCCGGTGATTCTATCTAGTCGGAATATCCCTATCGTCGCTCGTCTACTGAGGGTGAGCACTAACGCTGAATATGAATACTTCTAGGCCTAATGTATCTCCTTTAACAGGATGCTCCAGTCGAGGATACAGGATCAGATGGTATCCAAAATTCCTCTGTTCCATGGAAACCACAGCTCCACTATGCCTGGTCAACTATCTTCCGATCCTACTTTCCGGTCGAAGGAAAGGCACCCTCTGGTCAATCGACTTTCCAGGAATTTTATCGTGCCGCTGTAGATGGTGATTACTCTATCATGTGTATACGATCCCTTTCTTACCACCTTGGCATACCTCCTAGAATCACTGTTCTCCAACACCTCGTCTCCGGAGCGGAAATCGTGGGGTTTTTCGGTCTTCCAGCTCGCCCTTGAGACTCTCCCTCCTTCCGAGATTCCCCTACTCTTCACACAAAACTTTATGCGAACGTGGATCAACCAGCTTTCAGGCTCAGATCGTTCGTTACACAAAACGGCGCGTCAAGTCGTGAGTCTGGACCAGCTAACTGTCGGGATTGTGAAAGATATTTACTCTTCATCATTAGGCCAACTCGGTTCAAGCCGTCGCGAGCAAGCATCCTGCAATTGGGTTCACGCTAGTCCTCCAGTTGGTTGGGCGCCACGGAAGCAAACAGTTCGACAAGATCACGCGGACAAAAACTGTGGAGAATCTGATCGCTTCCGCGAACGTGGAAGGCGTGAACAGCTACATGCAATTTCTCCGCTCCCAACTTTTAGAGGAGTCCAGGTATGTGCTCGTCAATTCTGTCCTTTTTATCAGCGCTATATACAAACCATACTACTTGATACAGTGCAGCGGACGCGGTGACACTCGACAGTCAACGGTCGTGGGCCATTGATCAATTAGCAGCCCTGGTGAAGAACACATCAGTGCCTCGTGACGATAGTTGGATTGTTTCCATCATCGAGCTCCTGATTGTTCACGGCTTCTTCTCATTGGAGAAGAAATCGAGTAAGAGCTCGATCGTCAGTGTATGCCTTTTTCATTCGCCTCTCTATTAGTCCATTGTTGACGCGACGTCCGTAGTTGCAGATCGCGCCCAAACCAGCCTTCTCAGAAAACACCAAAGCTGCATGTCGTCAGAAGCTATACTCTTGCCTCGCCGATCTAACAACCCAGACCACTATTGTTAAGGGTATGCAAACCGTGTCATCCTTGCGTTTAATTGTTGGACTCACCCTATGCAAACCTAGATTCTGAGGGAAAAACGTCTAAACACGCTGGTACCTCTTCTCAAGGCGAAACTTGGTTATCAGTTGCCTGCAAGACGGCCGTCGCAATCGGCTCAGATAAGAACGCCAAGCCGATCAACGAAGTCTCCAGTGAACTTGCTGAGCTACGAGCTAAGGCCGAGCAGCTAGTTAGTCAACTGGCTGCTGTTGAGACTTCCAAACAAGATAGCGCCTTGGGGTGCATTACTCTCATCCAGTCCTTGTTGCTTCAAACGTACGATCCAGAAGCCGACGTAGCTGAAACTATGGAGGTACAGTTCTTCCGCTCGTTCAAGCTCATGAGATCGACTCATAATTTGCATTTCTTTTGACGTCGCAGAGTGCAATCGACTCGATACAAAAACTCTTCCCCTCGTCAAAGAAAAAGAAGCGAAAATCCATCAGCACTTCCGAGACTAGCGCCATGGACGTCGACGAACAAGACGCCGCTCCCATTGATGAGATCGTCGATATTCTTATCGGCCTCCTCGAAAGCTCAACATCGTTCTCCAGAAGTGTTGCCACTTTTGCGCTCGGTCACTTGACGACCGAGATCCTTCCAAGTACTATGGAGTTCATCTTGAAGGTGTGTGCCAATCATACGTTTTTCAGCACAATTGCTAAACCCTCATCATTCACGACTAGCAACTCGATGGAAAGAACCTCGACGATCATTCCGACTCTGATGACGATGAGGACGAAGAAGACGATGAAGAAGACGTCGATGACGATCTTCTTGGTGACGTCGAGGTTCTCGACGATTCCGACGAGTCCAGCGATGACGAAGAAGATTCCGACTCCGAGGCGTCTACGGATGAGGTTGACGACGAGGATGCAGGCGACATTGAGGCGGACGATGAATTACGGCAGAAAATCGCTGCTGCGCTCAACATGGACCCCGACGCGGACGACAAAGATGGCGAAGATGAAGAGATGCTGGATGACGATGCTATGCTCAAGATGGACGAACAGCTGGCCGCCGTGTTCCGTATGCAGCAAGGGCCGCGAGCCCACAAGAAGCAAGCCGAGGGTAGGCTTACTGCGTCTGATGTTATTCGCACCTATGCTAATCGTTCGTCGATAACAGACGAGAAACGGGAAGCATACCACTTCAAGAATCGCGTCCTTGATTTCCTCGAAATATTCATTAAAAACCAACCATCCAGCCCGTTGACCCCTACTCTCATCATGCCGCTCATCGAGACCATACGCGCTGCTCGCTCAGACGAAGGGCAGTTCACCGAGAAGGCGATGAATTTACTTGGCCGTATTTCAAATCTCAAGCAACTTCCTGCTATAGCTGGTGACCTAGCAGATGATCTCGTTAGGCAGGTGCAGGAGCTCCATCAATTAGCAAGGAAAGCTCCATCCAGTGCCTTCGAGTCTACCCTTTCCTCCGCGTCCTTGTACCTATCGAGAGTGCTCTCCGCTGCAGGACAGTCAAGTGGTGTTGCAGATGCATATCGTGGCTCCCTCGCTGACTTCATCACACGAAAGAGTTCTAGGCTCAATGTCGGCTTCTTCCAATCGTGGATCAAGCGACAAGCGTCCGTTGCCTGGCTGGTTAGAGAGGAGCTAGTCAGACTCGTAGGCGTTGACAATGCAGTCAACGACTTCAGAAGAATGCAGGCTGTTCAGTTGCTGCAGGACTTACTCGGTCAAGCGCAGTCCCTCGTACGTAGACGCTCCTACTCTTGATCCATTTGTATTAACGTTGTTTTGCTTCTTACAGCTTGACACGATTTCACACCCTGAAATCATCAGTCTAATTACCTCTTCCCGCCAAGTCATTCTCCCCCTGTTGACTTCCGCCGCGGAGACCACGCCCTCCTCCGGCCTCAACGCCAACAACGTCAAGTCTATACTCCGCTGTGCCCTACAAACCGTCCGACTCGGCAAGAAACTCACCTCAACTGACGAAAAACTGCGAGCCAAAGTTGGGAGTGTCTGGAGGGTTGAGGATGTGTCACGCCTCCTTGAACAATTCGAGGCAAATCCCAAGTTCAAAAAGCCTAGTGCGGTGTCAGGTATGGGTAAGGAGTTACTGGCGATGGTGTCTGGCCTGAGCGCTGGGGGCACCAAGACCAAGAAAGTGGACAGAGGCAAGGAACACACGACCGCTGGAAAGCAGGCGAATGCAAAGAAAGTCCCTGCTTCCGCCCCAGTTCATGACGCGGATGAGGCTGCCCCTAGCGTAACTGTAAACGGGGCTCATGCGACCAAGCCCCCGAAGTCGAAACAGGCCGCGAAGCGAAAGGCAGACGGTATAGAGGTCGAGTCTGGGACACCAAAGAAGAAGAAAAAGCCTAAAGTTGTATAGTTGACGCTACTTTCACTTGGGATGTGTTCCCTTCCTATCTCCTTTCCATGTACACACTTTTACACCTTTTGGGATACAAGCTGGATACGACTGAGAGGCCTTCACTTTGATTCGGGTCCCACCTTGGCATTTCCAACAGGGTATATAAGGTAGTTGTTCATCCTTGACGACAGCAGAATGTGAACGAAAAAGGTATCGAAGGAAGACGAGGGAATAACAAGAGGTATTAGATCAGCTCAATAAAGACCGGAGGGGGCATCGCAATATTACTGGGAACGTTTGCAGGATGATTGCAATCGAGAGGAAAGGCAAAGATGGAAAGCTGAGATCGTGGTTGCCGGTCAAGTCCTACAACCAAGCACGAGAGGTTTTCACGTGCAAGTCTGCGCGATTCCTCATGTCCAACGGGGAGGAGGTGCTGCAATAGTGTAGCTATGCGATACGACCGTTAGAAGCGTACCCATTGTTGGCATGGAGCCGGCCAGGACTCACCCAACTGTAGCACCAATACCCTTCTCCTTCTCGACGCGGATGTCGAAGACCAAGTCTCCTGTCGATTCATTGATTTGGACGCTGGTGTAGTTACGCTTGCCCATGATATTGTTTAATTTATTTGAGGTTCCGTCAGGATTCTTGGGGAACAAGTCGATCTAAGAAACAGAATAGCGGTAACAAAGTCAGTATCGAGGTCACGCAGATTTCTGCGCATTACATACCATGCATTCGTCCGTCTCATCCTTGTGCATTGTCTTGTGCGTTCTCTTTCCGAGGTAGCTTACCATCGTGAGAACAGCAGTGGGGGGTGGTGTATTGACAATGGCGCTCGTTACGATCTGTCAAACCAAAATCAAGATAGATCAATTGCTGAGTGAACTATGGAAGACTCTTTGCAAAGTGATTGTTCACGCACATTCAGCATATAGCGCCGATCCTTTGCGGGCTCAATCTCCTGCCCCTTCTTCTTAGCCAAGGTCTTGAGGCAACCAACCGCAGCGCAATGGACATCCCCGCTCACGATCGAGATGCGAACATGCTGAGCCTGCGCAATCTTCTGGAATTCCAGTAAAAGCCAATTACGCTCTGCCTTGTGGCTTGAGGCAGTCCTGATCAATGAAATCATGAGCTGACCGTCAATGACAATCAAATGAGCGAAAGAGAATCACCAGTGATCATTCTACACCCAGCACGAGTACGGAGGTACGAGTCAAGTTAGAACTCGGGGAAGACTTATCGTGCTCTTAGAACATACCAGATCATCAAGCAGTTCAGCTATATTGGACAGGCCGTTAATGGCGGTAATGAGAAAAAGAATTAATCGGAAACCTACCTTCTTTATTGAATTTATTTACGAAGCTACCCAGCCCAAGCGATCCTGACTTGGCGAGCATGACAAGTGGATTATGCTTAGATTCCAGCGCGCTCCTAGGAGATGGAAAGTTCAGGATGCCAAGAGAATAACTGCAACAGATATATGACCTACTCCATAAAGTTCATTCGGGGATAGGCGATAGGGATGCCAAGTTGAATCACAATGTGCTCAACTGAACGTGGTAGCGCGGCGATCCGAGCAAAACACGCATCATACTATGAGCAAATATCAGAAAGCTTCATCCTGGGCAACAAGCCTGTGGCAACAATAGATCAATTGTTACCGTTTCTTGCGAGCACACCCGCTCTTTTCTCCTCTCCGCACTAGCGGATACGGGAGGTGTGAGTTTGAGATTATGAAGGGTTTGTAGGCTTTACGCAATACATACCGACAATCAAGTAAGAGCATGTAGACCTTCGGCCCAAGGTAAGTCAGCAGTGAGTGACCTGGATAAGGGATCCATGGTCCATCGCCACCAAGTATCAGTGCTGGATTTGGATGTGGGGCTCCTCGAATGGTGCCGTCCACCCCATCCACAGTGAACGTTTGAAAAAGTAGGTAGAAGAAATAGCCACGAGAGCCAATGTGGCTGAAAAGGGCCGAGGACTGCAGGTCAGCAGGGTCTAAATAAACGCAAATTACAAAAAAGTAAGAGGGCTAGCAACAAGGAAAGTTGGGGGATCTACGACACTCACAGCTGCCGAAACCATCAATAAGATCGTGATCATCAAGCTGTGAAGGGGCGGGTCAGATTTCGCCTCAAGATTCTGGTATAGCGTGGCCCACACACCATGTTAACCATGGGTCTACCCTGAAGCGTCAGCGAGCAGACTCATATCGCATAGGAAAGTTGGACTCACATAGAGCGATTGCATCTCGCAAACACTCCTTGTCGGAAATTGAGACAATAGTGATTAAAATAAAAGCGGTCGATGGCGAAGCGTATCTCATCAGTCAGAGGGTAGCGGATTTTGGCTTCTCCAGTTTTGAGCGTGACCCATTCTTGCAACTCAAGTTCACGTGTCAGGCTAATGACGAGAGCTGGTGTCAGAATCATCGTGTCAACGTGTCACACCGGATAAACGTACGCGTCGCAGTAGATCTGATCACCCCCACCGATCATGCAGTGATACGGCTCCTCTTTGTGTTTTGAGTACAAATCACTCCAAAGGGGATCGTATCCGCTCTGGAATCCAGGTCCTTTGAAGTCATCTTTGTTGACACCAGCACTAAAACCATTACACTACAAAAAATATAAGGGCAAATGAAGAGTCAGAAAAATGAATCGATTGAAATGAAGAATCGCCGCTCAGGCGAGCGATTCCGTAAGTGACTCATGAGCAAAAAGATGACGTACAGAGTGGGCTGCCCACCGCATGTTCTGGCCAATCGCCGGGACCACAAACTCAATCAATGCGCCCTTATTAACCGAATAATGGATTGGCATTTCGACGTCGGAGAGCGGGATCTGGATCATGAAGCGCCAGAATGTAAATGTCCCACTGGTGCCATGATAGACCCAGATTTCTTGGCCTTCGACAGTGCGTGACTGGCGCGTGATGGAGGGTTTACGGGAATGCCCGTTGACCACCGGAGCATCGATGCCGTTAGCCAGCGGTGGTGCATCAGCCAAATAGGGGACAGTATCGGTCTGGCCGTCCGCGCGCGCTAAGGGAAGATGATGATCGCCAATTACATCGGGATCAAACGGCTGAATGTCCGTCGATGCATTGTGCTTATGCGACGGTTTGAATGAGGCCCCTGTGCTCGTCCCGTTCGTGTCACGGCGAATTTTGGCAGGAGCTGCTGGATCCCAAGTGAGTGTCAAGGAAGGATGGGGGGAATAGTGGGAGCCAGCATCGGACGTGACAATCATAGCCGCGCCGTACCAAACATCTTTGATCACAGTATCATAGCGGAGCAGAGGGCCACACATGAACTGGAGGTGCGGGTCCATGCGTGCCCGTTTTGGTAATGCTTGAGAGCGTTCCACAGCAGAGAGCGGCTCTGGGGGCAGAGATGCAGTGGTAACACTAGCCTGACGAGAAACTGAGCCATTGGCAAGATTGAGAGGTGGAACACGGGGGAGTGGGGGCTGGTACTGAGGAGGTTGTCGGTCCTGATCCTCCTGAGGCCATAATTCTTCTGGAGTTGCATCGGTTGGTGCAAGCGTGTGCGACCGAGTGAGTGGGAGCGTATCTTCCTACAATCCATGACAAACACTCTCAACATCTTCCTGCCTTTCTCAAACACAAGAGAGTTAGCTGCAATACATACCTTCTGGGCCCTCCTACGAGCGTGAAATCCTGGTTCATCCATGTCTTCAGCGTCTCAGAGAATGTCGCGGTATTGCGTGATGTTCAGATGGAGGCGATGCCAAGAATGCTCTGTTTGGGAACGCGGGTCCCAACACACCGAGATGCGTTGAGAAAAAGACCAGCAGGCTATCGCTCGTGTCACAGCCGAATCAAAGAGGCCCAAGATGCTCTTCCGCGGGCGCCCAACGCCGATGACGATTGCCAAGAGGCTAAAAGGCGGAAGTTGGAGCGTGGGAAGAGGGATGTTTCAATGGTCACGCCTGTGACTGTAAATCTCTTTTTTTGCTCAATTGCACAGCAATGCCCAGGGCGCGTCCGAACGGCGGCCGAAAATGTGCAAGGGAATGAGGAGCTCACACGAGCACAGGGGCTAGTTTTGAGTGGTTTCCTGTTGGAAAACTATATAGTCCTAGAAAATGCTAGCTTACTCCACCTTTGCTGGCGGCTGGTCCATGCATGAAGTATATCACTGGGTATCCAATCGGTATCGGCAACGTCCACCTGTCTACAATTTGTTCCACCCCTCGGGAAGCTAATTAGCTCAGTTCGTTCGCTCCGTTGCTGGAGGGCGAGCCGAGATTGAAATTTTGAAAGATATCGAGGCATCATACGCTGAAATAGAGTGCTTCGCAGCCTTGGGTGTGAACAACCAATATTGACCCAAAAACCACAGCTCCACTTCTTCTTTTCTTCTACTCTCAGAATGATCGGAGTAGAAGACTCCCCTAATGTTTGACACGGCCGATCACTGGGAAAGCTTCGCTTCCTCTATTGGAAGCGTGGGGACCCGACTCCACTCCTCAAGTCACCTATGAGCACCACAACAAATCAGGGGGCCTGATACGTGGGGCAATTATGAGCCCATATGCTTCATAGAGGCTACTCGATGCTGATGGACTTCGTGATGAGCGAGCCGCCATGGGAGCCAGCTAGCGGCGAGATGGGTGAACTAAACAGGCCCTGTAGATACTAGATTGTTAGCCCAAGGAATACGATGCAGAGAACATATTCAGCAATACTTGCGTCATCTACATCGTTGATCGACTTGTTCGTCGGCCGGCCTTCTCGCGAGTCTGTGTAGTTCGTAAAATTTTGTGCAATGTCGATGGCATCAACCTCGGCTTCTTGTATCCAGGTTCCTCTCAGATTCAATCTATCAAACAAATTCAATATTTAATCTTCAGATAAAGAACAAACAGGACGGACGAGGCAAGTAAACTGTTTGCGTAAATCCGTCCCAGCACTAGAGAATGATGGTGGCAATCAGTTTTGACCCCTGAACACAAAAGCAATGGACATACCGAGACCGAAGCCTGAGTGCGCTCCTAACTGAGGAACAAACTGGAACTGTATTAGGAATCGAAAGGATTCTGATTATTCAAGCAACTGTCAAAAGATTGAGGAAGGAGCGAACCAAACTGAATTCTACAAGGGCGAGAATGCTTGTTAGGAGTCCATTGCTGATGGTATATACAGTCAGCCTTTGTAATCCTCCCCTTATGCTATGGCAGTGATGTTATTGCATTGTGTTCAGTGGTGCGTCGAGGATGGCCGATTGCTCTCACCCAGTATAAGTGATCTTCTTCCTTAAGCTCAGTGAATAAACCACGATTGAGGCCACGAGGATGTCCGCTGCAGCTTCTGAAAGGGTCCAAAGGCTCCCCACCCACTATCAAGGAATAAACTAAACCATGGCGTAGAGAAATTAGGAGGACTACTCACTTTGTCTCCCGATGACATGAATCCTGTTATCCTTGAGATTGACGATGAGAGGTGAAGAAACAGAGGACGAATGGAAATGCGCAGAAATCCTCACAGTTGGACGCTAATTACTACGACAAATCAGGCTCTTCAGGCAGTGTGGGTGCAGAAAAGTGGGACCTACCCATACCAGAAACAAACCCCATTGCTGAGAGGGTGACAGACAGGAGCGATAAAGGCCAGATGGAACGGTTAACTATAGCGGAAAAAGTCAGGATAAAAGGTAGCTTTCCAGCTGGCAAACGCACATACGAAGGTATCCACGCCTAGCAAAGAACCTGGGACCGGGGGTTGTGAGTAAGTGATGATAATATACCTTGAAAACAAGACATACAGCTGAACCAGAACTGCATTCAAGCTCTGAGGCAAAAACGAAATCAGAGAGAGGGCTTGATAATGCACAGTTACGGACGTGACAGACAGCTTATGCTGAAACTGACCGAAATGATGCACATAGCCTTGCAATCATATGTGTTAACACAAATATGCAGATATATCGCGAACCGAGACTTACCCCCGGCATCCTGTGTATGTCATCCCAGAAGCGAGGTCAATGGAAATATGGTAGAGATTGGTTGGGTAATGTTGAGATACCATTCAAAATCCGTTCTCAAACCACGCTGTCCGAAGTCACGAACCTAGGGAAGATTCAAATTTAGCACTAGGAGGTACGAGAAGGATCGTTGGTGCAGGTCACGTTCACCAGAAGCTCATATGTCCACCATGAGGTAGATATCTGATTGAGAAACTCAAGAACCCTTGAGGGCGAATCGTACACGGTATTATTAGAGAGAAGCTCTTGATATGCTTGCCAAGAACCACACCCCTACCATGAAAGAGAAACCTAAACCGTAGTCGAGCTTGGTTCACTGTTTTCACAATAACAGTCAAGTCAACTCACTAGCGACCGAAAAGCCCACATGTCGTTAGGGAAATGTCGAAAATAATAGGAGCACTGAAGCAAAATGGTAAGTGGAGTATATTGTCTGACAGCTTGTAGCTGTGAACCGAATCACTTGGATTGTCAAAATACCAAACAAGCTGGACGCCACTATCTCGCACACCAGCCAGATACTGACAGAAATTAAGTGCGCTGCATCATTCGTGGAGACAGCGGGCATGGTCGTATGGGCTGAAAGAATGCGATCGAACAGTAGAAGGTCGGCCGTATGTCCTGTCATAGTCTGGAGAGACACCTCCCAACTTCGAAGGGATATAAGCAATCTCGGAGAAAATAGGAGTGGTAACTTTTTTGTAGACAAGATAGACACGGCGTAGGCGATGCTATCGCCGAGCGCGGGAATACACGCCCACAGGAATGCGGCAGTCCCAGCCTACCGTGGCAAAGTTAGATGCTTTTCACGACCAACATGGAGGTTTTGACTGCAGATCCTGGCGTAACCGTGTTTAGAGTCACCATGACAGCCTGTTTTAGTCACTACCGCTCCCTTTGCATAAAAATGATCTGCCTGAATGAATTCAACACTAACTACCAGGTAGCGACAGTTCGGGGGGTCATATACATGAGCGGACATTTCAACTGTTCGACAAGATAGACAGCCGTATTTTCGCCTCTCCGAGAAAAGGGGGGTCAACAAGTCATAGCCAACTCTTGGCTAGACGCAAGACCTAGCCCGCCGGTTTGTCCTCGTAAGCACAATCGCACACCAAACTGATGACCCACCAAAGGCCAGTAGGTTGTCACTGTGCCGCAGCCGGTGGGTTGTAGTCAAAATTCAGATCAAGATGAGCAAGCAACCACACCTTCAATGACAGCAAGATAAGGAGCGAGGCAAGGTGAGGCTCACCTGGTACGGATGGGTAGGCATTGCAGCATGAGCCGATTAAATGTCAAATTTACTGCATGGGTGGACCCTTCACGCTAGCCGCACTGTGGCTCAATGGGCGAGTTGAACAGACCCTGGGGCACGATATTGTTGAGTGGGAGAAAGAAGGCGGAGGAATAATACTCACGTCGTCTACTTCGTTGATGGATTTCATTATCGGTGGGTTCTCATGCGGCGGTTCAGCACGGGATATGGGTTCTTCAGCCGAAGAAGTGGGCTTCTTGTCCTGTATCCAGGTTCCTCTAAGATTCAATCTGTCACACGCGGTCAATACTTGAACATTAGGGCCGGGGGAGAGAGAACAGACGATGCAAGCAGGCTGTTTGCGTAGATCCGCCCTAACACTACCGTAATAAAGTTGTCAGAACAAGAATGATAGATGAGGGTTTGGAACAGAAGGACAAGGGACATACCGAGACCAAAACCAGGGTGGGCGCCTGATTGAGGTAGGAATGGGAACTGATCCACAATAAAATCAAAGTGAGGCTCAAAAAATGCCAAGATAGCCACGAAAGGATAGCAATAGCCAACGGACCAGGCCAAATTCAACAAGTGCAAGAATGCTTGTGAGTAAACCATTGCTGATCGTATAAACCATGAGTCTTCCTACTCCTTTCCTGATGCTACATACGTCACATTAAATCAGCAATGTGCACGATATGCAACGGTGATTTGACACTGTTCTCTAACCTAGTGTAAGCGGCTTTCCTTCTCGCGCTCAGCGAATAAACCACAATTGATGCAACTAGAATGTCAGCGATGGCTTCTGAGAGAGTCCAGAGGCTCTTTATCCACTATTCGACGTATTTTAGAGAAGCCACAGTGAAACCGCGAGAAGGCCACTTACTTTGTCCTCTGGGAGATCTCCCGACACAGATCCCGTTATCCTTGAGAGTGAGCATCAAGAGATGAAGCAATGCAATACTGGAACTAGTAAGTAGAGAGTCTCACAGCTCAACGCTAACCACTGCGGGAGATGATTTTCGTCAGGCAGTGTGGCAACGGAAACGAGGAGACTCACTGATACCAGCAACAAAGCCTAAAACGGCAAGAGCCACGGAGAATAATGACAAAGGCCATACCGAATGACTCACTATGATCGTGAAATCATGGATTAGAAGGCAAACTCCTGTTCAGTAAGTGCACATACGAAGGTATCCACGTCGAGCAAAAAACCTGCAACCGTAAAGGATAAATTTGGAGAGTTTAATGAGCCCAGGAAGATGATGAAACATACAGCTGAGCCAGAACTGCATTTACGCTCTGAGACAAGAACAAACGAGAAGGTTCGAGCGGCCTGGTCACACAAAACTGTGGGATGCGATGGAACATGTATATTGCACACTTGCCGTGATAGCGCATAGGAGCTTGGGAACGTCAGTTTATTAGTAAAGATGATCAGATTTTTGTTTTTGGTTCAGAACGTACTCCTGGCATCCTAATTTTGGGTTTTGGCTGTATAGTTAGCCGATAAATGCTTGGGAACTCAGCAAACAAGTTCAACGTACCACTCAAACTTCGGCTTCAGCGCTACCAGTCCAAAATCGTGTATCTATATATAGGACGGCGAATTGGCGTGCGGAGATCTTGTAGAGTCCACCAGGACTGATTCTGCATACCTGAAGCTCATAAGTCCACCACAAGGTAAATATTTCGTTGAAGAATTCAAGAAGCCTTGGGAACCCGATTAGCCGAGAATTTAGCTATACTGTCCAATTAAAAAAAAAAAAAAGGCCCACCACGAAAGAGACACCTGTGGCATCATTCAATCCCATGTGAGCGCTTCAAACCGTACTAATAGCAAAGTTACACGCACGAGCGCCTTGTAGCCCCACTTGTCGTTAGGGAAGCGGCTGAAGTAGAAGGAGCACTGATGCAAAAACCTCAGGGTTGAATACCATCCGCTCTATGCTATGACGGCTTGCAGTGGCGTGTTGACTCACTTGGACAGTCAATACACCAAATAGAACGGACGACACTATCTCGCACACCAACCATACACCAATGGAAACGAAGTTGCCTGTATCATTTGTTGATATAACTGTCATTGCATCAAAGGAACACACAATTCAGCAGAAGCACCCAGTTTTGGCGAGTGAACAAAGAGCTGAATCTCTGAGTTTGTGGAAGACGAGAGGGAGCGGATAGGAACACCCAGCGCGCGAACGCGCGCCTACGACATTGGCAATGTAACTCTACCTCGTCCCATCGTGTCAAAATCAAATGACCTTCACGACGACCAAGGCCGATGTTTTTGGGGGAGTCTGGAAACCTCGGCGCGCCCTCATTTGCTTATGTAACGCTGTCGATCCTATTCACTCCCCTTCTCGTCGCCCTGGCGATCCAACCTGGGGCTTCCAATCTGTCGGGGTTCATGATTTCGAGCAACGACGGTCCGAAGAAGCCATATATATCATGGAAGATTCAAATCATCCAACAACATTGGGAGCGGTGCTCAATGCCTCCCCAGACTGAATATGGGTCGGCGCAGGTATCAGAAAGGTGGGGCGAACTCCTGCACCATAAACCTGCCTTCTCATTTTATCCTCTGGGGGTTCGCGTTGTTGTGTCTCTGCCCGTAGCCAGCGCACCAAAGGCAGACGGTGATGCTGACCTTTTGAGCAATCACACCTTCGGCGACCTGAAACGGGGTGGGATAACCGTCGTCTGGTGTAGGTGGACGTATGCCAAAGACGGCAAGGCTGCTCAGCCAACACTTCTCACAAAGATCGACGCATCATGGGAGCGCGTTTGTCGATCAATGGGTGAATTGAACAAGCCCTGAAAGCACAGCGCCTTTGAATGGTGTGAGATAAAAACCACGGACAGTAGGATACTCACGTCGTCGGCGTCATTGATTGTCAGGTTCGTCGGTGGGTTCTCCTGTGGCGGGTCGGTACGAGACGTAAGTTCGAATGACGAAGGATCTGGCCCACTGCCCTGTATCCAGGTCCCTCTGAGGTTCAGACTGTCATGTTAGATCAGGATGTGACAATGAGTGACGGAGTAGAAAGGACAAACGAAGAAAGTAGGCTGTTTGCGTAAACCCGCCCTAATACTATAGACCGCAAGATATTGTTCCCGTGAGCACGAGAAGCAGTGGTTTCGTAGCACAGGAACAATAAGGAGGTATATACATACCAAGATTGACTCCAGGATACGCGCCTAACTGGGGTAGAAACTCAAGCTGCGTCATGAACAAAACTCATCATCAGTCAGGGCAACAGCCTGAGACACGACCGATGATACGAACAAGAACAAACACACCAAGTGCGAGAATTGTCGTCAGTAGTCCGTTGCTAATGGTGTAAATAATGAGCTTTTTGACTCCGCTGTCAGCACTGAATGCGTCAAGTGGTAGTATGAGAGTCAGTCTAACACAGAGTGTGTGATCTTAGCCTGAATGTTGCTCTTACTCGGTGTAGGAGACCTTCCTCCTCGAGTTCAACGAATGAGCCACAATTAGTGTAACCAGGATATCCGCGGCAGCTTCCGAGAGGGTCCAGAGCTTCTTCACCCACTGGTAGATGGAAATTTTGAGCACTATCACCACTTTGGAACGGGGGGAAAAACAACTTGCTTTGTCTGTGGCAAAACTCTCTATTGCGATTATCCTTGAGCATAGCAAAGGAGAGGTGAATTGGCGGAGCGAATGACCGAAGAAGAGGAAAACTCTCACATCTTAATGCTGGCAACTGTGACAAGTGAGATTTTTCAAGAAATGAGTGAAGACGTAGGGTGGGACGTACCCATACCTGCAGCGAATCCTAAAAGAGCTAGGATCGCAGACAAGAGCGACAAGGGCCAGATTGACGGATTTACTACCGCAGGGGAAGCAAGGATGAGGATGAGGATTCCTAATGATCAAGTGCACATACAAAGGTATCCACGCCGAGCAAAAAATCTAGGGCGTGAAGGGCATGAGCACATTCTAATCTGGTGAGCGCACTAGGACGTACAACTGAACAAGAACTGCGTTGAGACTCTGCACAATAGAAAATGAGAGCCATTACGCTTGTCAGTACGAGAACATGGATGTTGATGGAAGACTCATAGCCGGAACTCACCATGATAACACAGATAGCCTTGGGATCGTGATTTTCGTAAATATGAGTTCGCGGAGGTATACAATTGTAGATGATTTGACACATACTCCCGACGCCCTGTCATTAAATACCAGTGAGGGTCAAGTCGTGTGTACCATGCAGTACAAAGTTAAACATACCACAGAAACTTGGGTTCCTGTGGTTTGAACAATCGAATCTGAAGGATGTCGCAGGTGAGCATAAAGAGGAACACCAACAGGATCCAGTGGAACAGGCAACCCTCACCTGAAATTCGTAGGTCCACCACACAGTAAACAGTTGATTAAGGAGTTCGAGAAACCTTGAATCAATTGATACTAGGCATTAGCGAAGGATAAGATGCCCGTACGGGCCGAATCGACGAACTCACCAAGAGAAAGAAACCTGCGCAAGATGGAAATAAGTGTTTGAGATGATCGTAGTGATGGCGGGGATGGCCCACCAAAGCCTTGAAACTCCACTTGTCCTTAGGAAAGTGGTCGAAGTAGAAGAAACACTATGAGAAACGAACAACTCCAACTCAGTACCATGCGTGCCGTGAAGATCTGCACGGAGGGTTGAGTCACTTGAACAGTTAATATGCCAAACATAATGGACGATATTATCTCAGAGACCAGCCACACGCCGATGGAGACGAAGTCATTTGTGGTAGCGACTACTGGGCCAGCCATGGTAGCCAGCGAGGGTAGGAGGTACAGCATGGTTATAAAGGTGATTGTGGCCGGCTAGAGCGGGGTGGGGCTGGGCGCGTCGATGAGAGGGGATGAGAGGCCCACCGCAAAGCCTTTAAGGGCGGCAAACTAAGAGGGGAGCGGTCGAGGTGGCGCGAGCGGGGAGCGGAGAGGGCGGGGGATACGACCGAGCATCGTCGGAGCAGGTGATCATCCTGGAGTGCTGAGTGGAAAGTCCCTGGGCAAGCAGACTGTCATTAGAAAATTTGATCAATGCGAAGAAGGATCCACCACGCTGTCACAACGATCTCCTTTGGATTGTTTCCCTGTTCGAATCGTAACCGCTACCGCGCACCGCACCATTGTGCACACACCCTACTCGTCCCAAAAAAAAAAAATAGAAATCCCCAAGCAATCGCTGGCGAGACTCCCTGAGCTCCCTAGCATGGGTCGGCTTTTCGAGGAACGATTTCCCAGGCCCTGGATTATCCATAGATGAAGCGTGCGAATGCAACTGTATTTCCACTGGTGGTGGGATGACTATTTCGTATGACACCCTGAGATGTCATCCCATCAGCTATCACGGAAGGATTTGCCACCATAGGTAGCAACTTCGTCCAAGCCCACACACAATCCAGACAAACAGGACACGACCATATACAGACCTATCATCCCGGCAACTAAGAAGTCATCAGATGCTCTCAAATGTTTAGTAGACCAATTGGGGTGGTGATTCTTTTTGTTTATCGTGGACTTTTGCACGTGCCCGGTGGGCGCTTATTTGACCCATGTCGCCTCAATCACCAACCTCCTCGGCAGCAACACTGGTCCTCTACCAACCGGGAGAAGACCCAGTACTCCAAACTGGTAGTCTTCAAGTTGATCCCAGCCGGCCGAACCGGAAGTGCCCGTCGTACATGTGTAGCTTTGTTTACGAGTCAGAACTATGACTCTGCTGATGCCACTCCCGAGCGCCGACTTCATCATTCCAATGACACACAGTGGTTCCGATCCCGATCCCGATGTCTATATAGCAATGATTGCGTCGAGCTAGAAGCATTCTCGAGCGCCCAAATGAATGTAATAAACTGACGCAGCTGCTGACGGCTCGGCTCTGAGTCACCCTCACTTGAATCGTCACCTTGCTATTTGTTATTTTGGTGTCCCGAAATACACTGATGAGTTCATGCTGGACAGTCCGGCTTGTGCGTCTAAGGCGATACACCACGCTGCGGCGCCGAAGCACACATCGGAATGGACTGAGTGCTGCGTGGACAGCCGTTATAGAAGATGTTTCGAGCATCAACGGTATATAAGGTGGAGCTGAGACTCAGTCCAACACCATCTCCTACCACTTCTCAGCTTCAACCATCAACAACATGTCTTCCTCAATCTCTGACGTCCTCATCTGCGGTGCTGGCCCTGCTGGGCTCGTCACTGCTCTGAGTCTTGCCAAGAATGGCATTCCTGTTCGGGTTATCGACAAGAGCCTCGAGTACCAGAAAGGCACTCGCGGCCCATCACTCGCAGTGAGTCATCGCGTCTCCTTCGCGTTGGCCGCTTGCCCCATCCCATACTCACTTACCGCGTCTTTCTCTTGCTTTTCTATTAATAGCCTCGTTCGGTCGAACTGCTCGATCTCCTCGGAGTGCTGCCAGAAATCCTCAAGACTGCAGGCGACTTTCCCCCTCGCGTCGAGTACCAGGATGGAAAAATCGTCAAAAAATGGGACATCATGGAACACCAAGCGGTCACTCCAGCATTTCCTCATGTACGTCCATGATACCCCACGATCCGCAATTTTATTGATATTGTGATTCCTTTCATTTGTACACATAGCCCAATGCGGTTCTTAGTCCACAGGCGGCAACCGGAGCGGTTCTTCGGGCCCATCTTGCTGAGCACTACAATGTTAATGTGGAGTTGGGCGTCGAGGTAGTGAACTTCACGCAAGACGACGAGTGCGTCACTGCAGAACTGCTCAAGACAACAAGCGACGGGAAGCAAGAATCGGAGAACGCAAAATTCAAGTACTTGGTTGGTATGGATGGAGGCCGAGGTTCGTATTCGCATATGTCCCATTGCTCCTCCCTGCGCAGGTTTTGACATCAGTTATCATGGTACCTATACAGGTGTTACGAGAAAGCTACTAGGAATACCCTTTGCAGGAGATACGCTCTCGCAGGAGATCGTTGTTTGCGACGCCGTCCTCAAAGGCCTAGATCGCGATGTAAGCTCTTCACAAGGCTCCTCGTTCTACGATCGTGTGTTCTGTGTTCTTACATATTGCGATATCCATAGCACTGGCACACCTTTGGCACAATGCCCGCATCCGTTTTCAACGCACTCCCTGTTGGGGATGCGGATTCTCAGATGTTCAACATTGTCTTGGGCGGGAAGTCGATCGATTGCCCTGGTGTAGTGGACAAGGGCCGCGACGGCCTTGCTGCCGCGATCGATGATATTTGCGTGGGGCTAGAGCCGAAAGTTGAGGTTGTTGATGTGAAGTGGATTTCTCTATTCAAGTATGTGAAGCACACACACCTTCAACATGCCTAATCGTACTGATCGAAATTTATAGGCCGAGTTTCCGGTGTGCTCAGTCGTTCGGGGTTGGGCGCGTTTTCATTGGTGGAGGTATGACACACTCTACGTCCCTCTTCCTCTAATGTCAGGTCCGCTGATCACAAATAATTTCGTACATCAGACAATGCACACATCCACTCTCCGATGGGCGGACAAGGCCTTAACTCTTCAGTCCAGGATGCTGTTAGTGCCCTCTCATATTGATTCGTGATCAGATTCTAACTGCTTGCCTAATAGCACAACCTTGGTTGGAAGCTAGCTCTTGTGCTCAAAGGTCTCTCTCCTCCTTCATTGCTCGAATCGTACTCGGAAGAGCGTATCCCTGTGAGCACACCTCACATTCGTGCCACCCGTTGTTAATCATACTGACGCATTTGATAGGTGATCAAAGCAATGCTTGGTCTCACTCAGGGCATCCATCTCGCAACTAGCGGCCCAGATGTCAAAGTTACCTCTGACGATGGCACCCGTCATACCCAAGGTGGCCTCATCGACAGGCCCGCGCTGGCGACGGCGAAGACCCCTGCAGCCGAGGCTACTGCTCCGGCTCCAACAAATGCCTCCTCCCCGGGCATCCATGGCCCCGGTGCAGGCGCTCGGGGCGGCCGAGGTGGTGGTGGTGGTCACGGTGGAGGCGGCTGCCCACGCACACAGCTCCTCACAATGCTCGGCGTCAACTACCGGTGGAGTAACATTGTCTTCGACGCCCGCGATGCTTCTCGGGCAGCTGAGAATGGTCCCGGCGCTCGGCAGACGGCATACGGGTTCGAAGGCGTCAAGTGGGGTGAAGTGCCTGTGCGAGCAGGAGATCGTGCACTGGACGCCCCCGTGAGGCACTCGAAGGAGGGGACCAGCACTTCGCTCCATAAATTATTCGACCCGGCGAAACACACAGTGCTCGTGTTCCCTCCTTCATCTACCCCCCTCGATGCTACGTCTCTTGGAGAGACATTGCGCAGTGTTCAACAGGCGATCAGCCCTCGTACTTCCGTCATTGATACCCTTCTCGTGCTGCCAGCCACGTCGTCGAAAGATGAAGTGGAAGTATCCGGTATTCAGACAGTCGTGGATGTAGATGGCCATGCGGCGAGAGCTTATGAGGTGGCAAAGTCTGTGCCTGCCGGCTCTGGGAAGCCCCTCATTGTCATTATCCGCCCAGACGAGGTCGTTGGCGCGTATGTGTTTGATGTCGAAGGGGTTCAAGAGTACCTCAAAGCAGTGTTCGTTTAAGCATCTCTGCGTGCAGGATGTATCTGCGAGAAGCTCCCTTTTTCTGATCAATATGTGGACTATGAATCGGTGTATGCGCGAGCCATTTTATTGTAAACCATTGTAATTTTGGGCCAGACCATGTATGTTTCGATTGAATTTAGAATTTTCTAGTTACACTAATCATGTGGGGCAGTAATTCGCTTGAAACCTTGCCTTGGGGCCTAGATGTTGAAGGGCTGGTTCGTCACAGACTCGCTGAGGGCCCACAGGCGCTCCCCATCCTCCTGTAGACAATTCGCCAGACAACTCCGAGTCAACACAAGGGAAGAGATTGAGATGTAACACGTTCGATACCTGAGACTTTGCGTGGGGGGCTGCCGCCTGGTTGGCTACAGCGGCATCCAATAGATAGGCACCGGAATTTTCGATGATGCTAGGGTCGAACGAGGCGATGACGTAGCTGGAAGATAGAGTGATAATCAGCATGGGGCTGAGGCTATTAGGATCGAACTTACGTGGCAGTAGCCTCCTGAAGAGTCTTGGTTGGTATGAGCAGCTCCCCTTTCTCATTCTTGTAACCAAGTCTGACCCATTCAGATTCGGGAATATGGTCGGCCAAGTTGGTGCTGAAGCAAACTGTTCGATTAGAGCGGCTATCAGCTGGGGATGAAGTGATCGTTAGGGCGAGGTAGAGGCTCACTGCCGGGGTGCAACGAATAGGCAACGACGCTGACACTCTTCTCCTTCGAGCGCCTCGCCAATTCGTTAGCGAATAGGATATTGGCAGTCTTGCTCTGACCATATCCTTGCCATGGAACATATTCTTTTCCGTCCTGGAAGTTGATATCATCGAAACGGATGGCGGTCAGCCGGTGAGCGCCGCTGGTAATATTGACGATGCGAGCAGGTGACGAAGGCGTGCCAGAGCGGGCAAGAACAGGGAACACGAGCGCGGTGAACAAGAACGGAGCGAAGTGGTTGATCCCCATATGAGATTCGTGGCCGTCGACGGTCTTGGAGAATGGCACCGCCATTACACCAGCGCTATTAATCAAAACCTGTGAAAGGTAATGGATTTGGGGATTACGATGGGCCCGGAAGATATAAACCGTAAGTAGAAACGTGCATGGATAGGTTCATTGTACGCAAGCACATCTGCAGCCGCCTTCCGAGCGCCGTCGAGACTTCCCATGTCAAAGAGCAAAGGTCGAAGGTTGGCGGATGGAGTTCGCTGCTTGATCCACTTCATTGTTTCCTCTAGTCTGAAAGGCACGACGTCAGGATGACAATCAGGCACGCCATTGACATAAATCATGAACTTACTTGGTCGAGCTGCGACCGCCAAGTATGATCAAACCGGCATACGGAGCCAGTTCGCCAGCGACTTCTGCGCCATAGCTTCCCAAGGTCGCGCCTGTGTTAGCTGGTAAGAATCCAATGACCACTCGCGTCGCGCTACACTGACCGTTGATAATAACTAGAGAGAAATCGGATTAGTTGACCGTTCTGAGCCGCATTGAAGGGTATAGGTATGCTTACCGTTTTTACCGCGAATGTCTGTAGCCAAGGCTTCGACAACCTAATAGACCCAATAGCATCTCTTCGTCAGTATTCTCCTCGTCGCCAGTGATTGGTGTTCGAGGTTCTATTCGATAATAGTGGTTCTGAAATAGCTTGCCTCGTGTGCTGTCGTCTTTGCATTGAAAGTTATGGCTCCGGACATGTTAAGAAGGTGAATCAAAGTGTTTGAAGTGTTTGAATGGTGATTTCAACGACTTGATTTCGACGAGTTTATATATACATCTGGTGTGGAGACTCATTATGATGTGGAGGAAGCTGAGATGTGGAGGAATATTAGAATGTGGAGGTTGCCGACTATCCATGACAGTTCTCCAGGTAGCCACACGACGCGTCCACAACAGCCATAATACTGATTACACATCACAGCCGCCAAGGCATGTACTCTTTTACCTTTCAGTGTGGACGGCGATGATGCCAAGTGGAGTGGCTTGTTGTTGACTCCGAGGTCAGTCTGTCTGCTCACCGTTTGACACGTCCCTGAAGCAGACAGCCAGCTCTCAGTTGTGTACACGAGGCGCCTGTGCCATCAAACCTGACGGTTCGACGGCCTCAAGACAATTCCGTCCCCGTCTCGTGCCTCATAGATCCACGAATCGACATCACACCTCACCCGATATACGAAGCCTCAAAATAACGCGCAGTGCTAATGACGGCCATTCTTATGCAGACTTGACAGATTTATCTATTCTCTCCGTCCAGCGCCGCCCTTCCCGGGCTTGCATCACCTGGCTACGCTGCGGTGGTTGGAGATCAATCCTGCTTTGCTGGCCTTCGCAGCAATGGTCAACTCACCTACACAGGACAATGAACTGAGACACCACTTGAGGAAGATAGCTATTCGGCCAGAGCAAGAACTTATTGCCGGTAGATGAGGACCTTTCTGCTCTCTTGTGAGTCTTGTTTGTGGGAAGTCTAGCAAGACTATTCGCCTCGCGCCCACCACTTAGCTCAGCTCGCTTTAGGTTAAGACCTCTCACTTGGAAGGGGGTAAGTGCCGGCTCGAAAGTGATACGCCAGTTCCCTGATCCACTGTCTATCAGGAGTTCCTGCCGCTACAACATGTCCTTACCTTGAGGTTGGGCTGTGGACCCATTCTCTGGGAATTCTTGATGTTCGTGAGGAAGCTACTAATGATGGATGTCCTACCTATGTCTCCCATAACAAGGAAATGGGCGAAAACCGGACTGGGAAGGATAGCTCGAGAGAAAGCCATTGGTTTGGTTTGCACCCGCTACCAGCGGAATACTCTATGGCTTGAGGTGGGTTTATTGTTACTGGCTAATTGATACTGCATTCTGGGACCATGATTCTTTTCTTATGGTGATAGCACCTCTCCCGAGTAGTTCGACTTTGCTCAACATCCTGACTTTGTTATGATCGCGGCTGCTAAAACCACCAACGAGGCTCGTGACATGCTTTCTCGACACCTCTTCGACGCCTTCATTGTAAAAGGGCTGCTTCTCCGCCAAGGTGTCTATTCCAGGTTGAGCATCCCCACTGATACGACGAAAAGCCGTAGTGGGAGCGGGTGTTTGTACACGCGTGCAGCACTTGTAGCTGTAGAGGTACGGGTAATCCTTCTTGCATTACACTCTCCATCTATGCGTGCTGTAGCTCATGCTTGGACCGTGGTGCCGTTTAACAGTACTCTCAATTAGAAGCTGCGACAAGAGTTTTCGCGCGGGTGGTGGAAGAATCCTTCCAATCCACTAAACCAATATTGCAGCTTATGCCATGCTGCTCCCCCGACTCCAGATCCGACTGTAGTTGAGCAAGAAATTTAATAGGTGCAAAGATAGGTATGGAATTTGGGATGATCAAAGCACGGATGACTCAGTTGGTGATAACATCAACAAGGATACACAAAGAAGCTCGTTCCTTCCCAAGAAGTCCTTGCGCTGTTCTAAATAAGCTGTGATCAACATGGTCCATATAAAAAACAGCCCGATTCTTGTGTTATGAGATGTCCTCGCTTGCCTCTATCAACATCTCCGCTGTTGTGGAGAAGGAAGCATTGTTCGGTGTAGCTCTCAACTATCCGCCTTCAAAACACCTTAGCATTCAGTAGACCATCCTCATTCGTCCATGGCGTGGGTATATTAAACGAAAGGTCCTTATTTACCTCGTCCCACTCTGCCCTCGTTCACTCTCAACCATCGGGGTCGTGCTTCCGACGACTGCCCGCCAACCTGCTAGGTGGCTTGACAGACTACACACGTGCCGTTGGCTCTTCGTCGACTCTCCTCCCGCCCTGCTCTTTGCTTCGTTATTGACGACTAGGATGGTGGGCAACAACGCAAATGACTCAGAGGTCTTGGACCCAGAATCACGGCCACTGATAGAGGCGGCAGCGACGAAAAAGATGGCCAAACCACGAAAGGCGACGCCTTTGCCTCTTATGGGGCTTCTAATTCTCGCCTTCGTGAGGCTGGCAGAGCCGATCAACTTCAGCCAAGCAAGTCTTCACTTTCTTCTCGTAGGCGACATCCGCACTGACTCATCACTTCTCATAGTTATTTCCGTATATAAACCAGGTGTGTGGGAGCTGTTGGGAGTGGTGACTCATGCCCCGTCCCGCGAGTGACTATAAATCTCGATATGCTGGTAGATGATCGAGGATCTCAAGATTTCAGCACCAGAGGATGTAGGCTACTATTCTGGTCTCATCGACTCATCTTTCTCGCTCGCACAACTCTTCACAGTATGAGTCATTTCCATAAGACCGCACAACCTTTCAGCTAGAGCTAATCTGTCCACCCATTCAGATTTACTTCTGGTCTTCTCTATCTAACCACATAGGGAGGAAACCCGTCATCATGATCGGCGTGTCGGGAGCCGCGCTGAGTGCAGCATGCTTTGGGTTCAGCACCACGTTGCCGCAGTTGCTCATTTCACGGTCGATTGCCGGTGCCCTCAGCGGCAACATTGCGGTCGTGGACTCGATGTTGAGCGAGATGACGGATGAGACGAATCAAGGGCCAGGTAGGCATTCTAAACGATAATTGAATGCCGCAATTCTCATAATGACGTATTAGCATTCGCCTTGTTGAGCACGACGTGGTACATCGGTTGCATACTGTAAGGCCAAATGCCCTGCTTGCTTTATGTCCTATGCTGATATTGTATTGTTGACAGTGGACCTATCCTGGGAGGAAACCTGTCGAATCCAATGAAGAAGTGGCCGGAGCTGTTTTCCCATTTCCCAATATTCCAAACATATGTGAGTGCCCATGGTGTTGTGCGCCCATCTGGTTCGCAATACGCACGGGAGATCTTATCCTTGCTCTCTCTGGACACTATAGCCATACCTCCTGCCGTGTGTCGTTTCCTCGTGCTTCTCAATACTAGCCATCACGATGTGTGGATTGTTCGTCGCAGAAGTACGTTTCTTGCTACGCTGATTTACATATTGGTTCGTGTTGACAATTAATTGCCTGCCTCCCAGACGCTTCCGTCGAAGGTAGTAGCGAAGAAGGTGGCCTTAGAGCGGAAGAACCACTTGATGAACCCAACAGTTTCATCAACACCATCACCGCAAACGCCTCCACTGTATGGATCTACATCGTCAACTGCTAGCGTTGAAACGACGCTTTCTAGATCCTCTTCTCCATCCATCTACTCTAGTGATGCTGTGTCTGATTCCATCGTCAACACTCCGAAGGACGCCCCACCCCCACCCCCACAGCATGATGGTCTAGGGATTATATTCGACCTCCTCGCTAAGCCACATGTCCGCGCTATCATAGCTTCCTCATTCATATTCAGCTTCTCTGGTGCAGCATTTGATGTGGTATTTACTTTATACGCGTATACTCGCGTAAAATGGGGTGGTATGGGGCGAAGCGTGAGCCGTTGTGACATCTCACCTGATTGAATATTTTGCTCATTTTTCTGCATCTATCCAATAGCCGGACCAAATAGGTTGGGCACTGGCCGCCTCGGGGATCATTGGGGCTACTGCCTCTCTTACCCTCTTTCCACTTGTTCAACACCGTTTCAACAACCGCCGCCTCTACACTCTATTTTCGCTTTTCTGGCCAGTTGCATTTGCCATGATGCCAATAGGTAGCGTAATTGTGCGTTTCGCGGAAAGGCAGAAAAGCGCGAATGCGAAGGAAAGATTAGTGTGGATTGCCACAGCAATGATCCTGATCCCAGTCAGGATTGGGCTGAATGTCTACCCGTAAGTGGTCGACGTTATATTTTTTTATCAACTCGTCCGCCTCGCACCTCATACTGATTCGCGATCGGTGGCCACGTACACAATTTCCGATCCATTTATTATCCTAGTCTTCGATCAATCATCATCAAATCCTCCGTTGACTCCTCGTCTCAGCTAGGAGCCATCTTCGGCTTCCAACAAATGATGTCTTGCGTCGCCCGCGCGATCGCGCCAAGTTTTGCATCTTCCCTCTTTGCCTTGTCAGTTACTCACAGGAAAGATGCGTTGGGAATGCAGGGAAATCTGGTGTGGGCTGTCTTGGTGGTACTGGGTGTGCTTGGGGTAATCATTGGTACCAGAGTCCGGGATGTGAAGGCGCCAAGAAGTTTGCTAGCTGAGGGGGAGGATTCCGAGCCGGTGAATGAGGGTTAAGGCGTTAGTTCTGGAGCTGTATGGTTAATTCTCTCAGGAGTCCATTAGCACTCGTATGCGGGAGGCCCCGAGCGTTTACAGGATGCGCCGTCGACTTGAAGGATGTAGAGGATTTGGATTCATGCTTATCTGATATTTGCTGTAACTTCTAAAGATTGTCACAAACTTTCTGAGCGCACCCACTATACTGATCACGTCGGAAGGGAATATCACCAAGGTCGAACCATGCTCCAGTTGACAGGCAGAAGCCCAACCCCCATGACATGTTTGCCTGTGTTGACTGGGCTAGGAAGCAAAACCCCCACGGTCGTTTGTTGACAGAAAGCGCTTCATTATGTTGCATTGATTCTGCTGTCCTTCGACCTATGACGCCCTAATATACTGGTGGTTAGCTTCTCCCGTGTGAGGAAAGTCACGTCTCTGTGGCAACTTAGACATTACGAAACTCTCCTTGGCTCCAACACACCATTTGTAATCACCCCTCCCTCATTGTGGCATTAGTGTCGTGCCATGGAAGCAACAACTGCTACTGATCTCACTCATCACTTGAGCAAGTTAGCTCTACGGCGTGAAGAAGAACGAATTGCCGGACAGTTCGGAAGCTCACACCGCTCTGGGGTCAGCATCCTCCTGATGTTAGATGGAGCTTCTTTGAACAAATATTAACCTCACCTTGAATCCTTGGCTTTCTCGATATGCTGGGAATGTGCCTATAGCACCTCATCGATTTGGATCTCGGTGAGTGTTCTACTTGCTGCCAGGTGCCGTGACAAGAAGAGCTCTGCGGCACGCCCAGGCCATCGGTAGACAGGTCACTGATAATATCCTTCGTCTCGTAATGATTAGGCTCTCCAACTCCGGCGATTTACCCATTCGAGACACTCTCGATCGAACATTTCGCATTTAACGCCCTCCCACTTGCCTCCAGAACTGACACAAGGCCACTGGAGCAATCGGTAACCTTCTTTGGCCAGTTGATGAGTAAATTCTCGTTTTGGACTAATCCCGCAACTCAGGAAGCATCATCAAAAAATGTCAGGCTCACCCGAGCGTCCACTAACCCGGAATCTCATTTTGATCTCACCAGCGTGATGAGTTATGGTAGGCACACATCCCTCGCTTCTTGCGCAAGGAAAGGCTGGAGCACTCAAAGAGCATCCTCAGGTCCGAATCGCGGTCTGCCCCAGCTAGTAGAATATATCAGAGCTTTTGTAGGGGAGGTTCATCAACCATGTCGCCCAGACTGGGATGTTATGGTCACTCTAGGCTCCAGTGACGCTCTAGCCAAAGTAGGTCGTTTTTATCTGAAAGGGAACGATTTCTGAGGCTGAGTCTCAGCGCGATATCGAATATGAAGTTGACCCAATCTGATAGGTGCTTGACGTCCTTACTGAGCCAGGGGATGCATGTCTCGTTGAGGCGTTCTCTTATAGCTATGCACTGGCGCAGTTTAGAGGTGTCGGAATACGCCCAGTTGGGCTGAGGATGGACGCTGGTGGTCTGGATCCTGCTGATCTCGAGCATATACTAGCGACTTGGGACGTCAAGGAGACAGGCTCGCCCAGGTGAATAGTGTGCATCCTGGTGCTGCCCTTGCTAAGGCGAGGATCGCTGACTCCATACTCCCGGTATAGACCTCGTTTGCTATTTACAATACCCGTAGGACAAAATCCTACAGGTACACTGCTCACTTCCGAGAGGAAGCAAGCAATATATGACATCTGTGCCAAATGGGATGTTCTCATTATTGAAGACGATCCGTACGTGTTTTGCGTCTGAAACCCCCTACACTAAATGATACTTTCCCAAAAGGTATTACTTTGGTCAATTCGGTGCATATATTCCCCCGTACGCCAGGGACAAATCACCTCAGCCCGAGATAACTGACAAAGAGTGGCTAAATTCGCTGATACCGAGGTCCGTTGATCATCTTTACCGCTCATTCTTCATGTCATGATCCTTCTGCTGATAATCAGTATGGCCGTCCACCTTCCGGACCTCTCCGTCATATGCATAATCATCTAGTTTCCTTCATTATGACAATCAAGGACGCGTGATTCGTCTCGACACATTTTCTAAAGTGCTTGGACCAGGCGCTCGCCTTGGTTTCGTCACCGCGCCTAAAAATCTCATACAGCATATTGAGAATGCTCAGAACGAGACGACCACGGCACCCAGTGGCATCAGTCAGGCTGTCATTGGGAGTATGCTATTACAGTGGGGCGTGGAAGGATTTGTGCGGTGGTTGAGGTCAGTCCGCGTACGACTTGTCTGAGCCCTAAGAGCAGTCTTCGGGACTATCTGTGATTCAGCCTTATCCTAAAGCTTGTTTTCCTCCAGGGGTATGAGCGGAGTGTACCGTATGCGTCGGGACTGGGTAGTAGACCTGTTCTTGGACAAATTCCATGTCCAGGAAGAGATTGATGATGCAGGGCATCTGGTCTATATTTCGCATGCCAAGCCTGCCTCCGCCGAAGCAACCAACGGAGCCGATGCGAATATTAAGGTGTATACAGGATCCCCCAACGAACCCAATAATAACCACATGGAATTGGTGCGTTTTATACCTTCGTCGAGCGGAATGTTCCTTTGGCTGCAGGTAAGTCATCTTTTTAAGCGAGCTTGGTCCTCCTTCTTGATAATGACGATGCACAAATACCCTACTGAATCGACGTATTTGTCCTTCACGCGGTTATGGCTTGCATTCGTCGACCTGGATAGTTCGATCTTTCACGGCATCCTCGATTTGACGATATGGTGACCGTTATGACTCTCGAAAAAGCATCTGAGACCCTCGCTTCTGATCTCCTCGACGCACTCATAGCACATGATGTTCTTCTGCGGCCAGGACACCTCTGTCAGGCAACCCCGAGGGAACGGCGCCAAGGGGCGACCACGTATATGCGGCTAACCTTCGCTACTGTAGAGGTGTGTCAAGGACTTTGCACAGAGCTCTTAGATTGTTGTAATTCTATCCGAGCTAACAAATTGGTTTGTTTATGGCGGTCAAAACAGCACTCTGAGTTAGAGAAAGCTGTAACACGCTTTGCGCAGGTTGTGGAGAAATTCTTTAGTAAAACAGCATGAAACCTCGCGGAAATCACATTCAATATTACCAAGGAAATCCGGAGACCTGAGATCGGATTGATGAGCATAAAATCTGATCCAGTTCCATAATGCTTGGCGCTGCGTCCTACGGGGGAGATGAGTGACAGTGTTGTTTGGTCATGTTGTCGCTCTCACACTTGTGAATTCAGTTCAAGGGGGTGTAGAAAAAATAATAATAAACATAGGGGTCGGGGAGGGGGGGGGTGTCGAGCGCCTTAAAAATCTTTGTCAGTCCAACTTGTCGGCGGCTAAAATAGCGTAAAAAATGGTGTATCAGAGCCGCTAAGGGAAGAAGAAGGCTCAAACGAGAGAGTTACAGTCCCAAAAGGTATCAGAAAGCCTTAGGTTGTGCGCTCAACAAGCAATCGGCGACACTGGAGTGTTTGAGCCAAACAAACACAGCCCCAGACGTGTGACTTCCCTCCTCATTTCGGATAGTTATTAGAAATCAGAATTGATATTTCGCCTCGGCCAAGTGCAAACGACCATACAGATACTGCTTGATATTGTATCCACAAACACCAGCCACCGAATTTGTGAGTTTTGAGTAATTCCCACATGGTGCTTTTGCCTAATTAGGCAATGGGCCACGTGACCACTTGCCTAATTTAGGGGGGGTGGGGGTCGAGAGGCCTCTTAAAAATCTTTGTGACCCCTGTTCCATAAATATTTTCGTCACACCCCCTTGATTCAGTTTATGACTTCGTTCGTACTACTCTGGGCAAATTTTTATTGAGGGATCCTGATCACTGGTGGACATATAACCTAATGGCGCCCATTCGGATATATCTCTCGAATGGGAATGCATATGTGTGGACTCCTGATGGTGAGCTCTCGAGCAGCTTTCGATCTGCTGTCACTGGTATTGGAGACCAGGTCATCTGATTATTCCCAACAGAGGTCTATGAGCTTCGCTCCAAGCACCACCTCACTGGCATCCTAGTTGGGACTCTACCATCTGTTGCTCAGCAAAACGTCTTTCTCGGACTTCCCTTGCTACTCCTCCCTGAAGAAGTTGTCCTATTAGTTGAAGATGGTGGGTTCAATAAAATGTTTCAAGACCGGCAACACTGTGATAACTGACCTGACCCTGAAAGGCAATGCCATATTAACTGACGACGTTGTCGCCCACAACACGGCCCCATCTTCTGATGCCATTGCGCTTTGGCATGAGTTCACTCGCCAAGAAGAACAAGCTCAGGCTCAGAGAGCGGCCGAATCAGAGGCAACCTTCAAACCCGGGAATAAAGGCAAAGCCAAATTTGCGCTTCCCGAAGTAGCCAACGCCAAACGTGCTGAACGCGAAGCGAAAAGGCTTGCTGCTCAATCTTCGTCCCCTCAGCCAGTCAGTGGATCTTCCACGACGGAGGCGGATTTAAGTGCCCTGCTTAATACCTCGGAAACTGCAGGATCAGAAGCTCCTCTGCCACCAAAGCCAAGCCCGTCGCAAGCCTCTGCTTCAGTACGCACAGGCGGCGCCCATATGGTGACGGTCCCCGCAGCATCCACTTCCTTGCCATGGTATCCCTCTTCTTTAGCAGACTCTTCCTTTGCCCTGAAGTCGCCTATTACTGCCTCCCTCCTACGGAACTCACAACTCTCACACGAGCACACCACACTCGCGTCAGCGCGAAACGCGGGGATATGGTCCTACCCCTCAACCCAAGCGGAGCGCGCGAAATGTGCCGTCTTCCGTGACCTTCATCGGCAAGGATACTGGATGGGCGGCGGGCTTAAATTCGGTGGGGATTGGCTTGTTTACCCAGGTCGGTTATCACGGCTTTCTCTGGTACTTCTTCCCCTGCTGACTACCTACCTACGGACGATTTCAGGCGACTCGTTGCGATACCACTCTCACTTCGTAGCCACCGTGTTTCCCACTCCGACATCGTCGTTGAGACCAATGGAGATTGTTGCTTTGGGAAGGCTTGGGACGGCAACGAAAAAATCTCATCTTCTTTGTGGCTGGGATGAAACGACGGGCAAGGTCGATTACTACTCCATCGAATGGGCTGGGTTCGGCTAAACCACGATCTTAACGTTGTACTCTGAAAACCGTACATTCTGTATCAGCAGTGTACCGTATTGTGCATGTTCATCTGTCCTCTCCAGACCGGAATTGATGTAAAATAGCCAACTCGCTGCTATTCATCGCACGCACTCGACAACGGAAAGTTGGAAAAAATTGATAATATTAGGAATGTGCTTGCACGAGGGTCAACTCTATTGGAATTCGGGCAGGCAATGCTCTCCTGGACCGTAAGGCTAGATGAAAATCCCCGTCAGCTTGGTTGTCCGCCATAAAAGAGAAGGGCGAACGCATACTTTTGATGTTAGGTTAGTCAGACCGGCCGAGTTCTCACTGGTTAACCTTCCGCTTTGAGGACCAGGCTTTGGCTTCTCCCCACGAGCGAACGCATCCAAAATCTTCTTGGTGGACTCGGGAGTGAGATCCTCCTGAATTGGCGAAATTCCAGCCGAGATTAGCAGATATCCAGGGAAGAATGCAAAATAATTCAGAGCACTCACATAGAAGTCATCGTTGATGGCAATCATTGGTGCATTCGAGCATGCACCTTGGCATTCAACCTCAATGACAGTAAACTTGCCATCCTTGGTGGTATCTCCTACTCGGATACCACCAAGGTGCTCGGTGACGGTATTGAGGATGTCGGTGGAGCCACAAAGCATGCAGGGGGTGGTGGTGCAAACTTGGACAAAGTTCTCTCCGATCGGTTCGCTGTGATTTTCGGAGCAAAACAACAACGGAGAGTCCTTCAGATAACAAATTTGAAAGATGGAAATATAGTGAAGTAACGAACCGGTTGAACATGGTGTAGAAAGTGGCCACCTCGTATACCCGCATTGGTGGGATCTCCAACAGCTTGGCAACATAGTTCATGACGCTAATGCTAGTCCAACCTTTGTTTTGCCGTTGACCAAGATCCAAAAGAGGAAGAGAAGCTGCCTTCTTGTATTGAGGAGGGTACCGAGCAATAATTTCTTGGGCACGCTTCATGTTCTCGGGAGTGAACTCGAATGGAATCTGAGGTGACAGCTCAACACGTTTGCAGCGTTCGTAGAAATGTATTATAATACCTTCGGGTTGTTGTAAGTGGTGTCGCGGTGCTATACCCAACGAAACGTCAGCTCAACCTGTTCCGAGTGTACCATACCAACGTGGAGACTCACCACAAACAAATGGTCCGAAGCAGCACGCGACGAGGAGGCGAATGCTCTCCTCGTTACTGCAGGGGCCACCCTCGAGGCCGGACGAGTCGTCCTTAGTAGGTGCGCCATTGCAGTCTTCGAGCCCAAAGACAGACAGACTATTAAGCGCCTTTCGATTGGTTGGACGGAGCACGTGAGTCGTGGGAGCCACATTCGAACAACCTGTTCATATTCTCGAGGATGTGGCGAACAGCGGCAAGGACGACTTTTGGTACTACTCGCAGGAGGACAGCAGTGCTTGTAGCGGGGGCATCTGCTGTGGCAATCTTCAACCACTCACTGACTCAAAAGGTTCAGAACGACGAGCCAGCTCCCACTACTCCAGCTCGAAGGAACGAAAGATTCGCCACTGTCTTGTCCGACCAAGATATTCTAGATAAACTTGTCGGGTACTCTTGGGGAAGCGGGGGTACATCAAATACCGGGGCTTCTTCAAGTGACTCGGCTGGGTCTCGTTACCCAACCGAAAACTCTGTTCTCTCTGGAGTGGCATTGAGGGACTTGGTTCTGCACGAGCAGCTGAATGCTCTCGTTGATGCTTCAGGAGATGTCTATCGCTTCAGCTCCAGCTCTACCACCCCCACATGCGTTTTGAAGGGTAAAGTAAGTTCCCGCCCTCGTGTCTCTCGTTCAGCATTGAGCAGTTACCGTGTTTAGGACATCAAACGCATCGCCATCTCTGGGAGTAGAATATTTGCTCTCTCGCACAACGGGCAGATATTCTCACTCGACATATCTTCTTCCGAAACGACATCAAAAGCGCAGCCAGCTTCTTGGTTGAGCTACTTTTGGGCTACTCCGGATAACCGCGTCCTCATGACATCAACTCCGCTGGCTAGTCGCGAGAGGTAAGAGAGTATCTGATTTATTCTATCCCCCTTACATTCACTTACCACTCTTTCCTCAAGATTCACTTCTCTCTCTGCAGGGAGAGACCATCTTGTTGCACTAACCACATCCGGGCGAACCTTCACTCACCCCGTAACCTATAACGCCAACTCTCATGGCCAACTCGGAACCCGTAAAGTTCAAGTCGCAACATCGACGTCATCCCAAAATGGAGATTCCCCGACCTCCACTATCGAGCTCGCTCCAAAATCTCAACTTGACCCCTACGCTCTCTCCTCGCCATTCGTCCGAGCAGGAAATGCAAAGGACTCAACACCAGAGTCTCCACTTGCCCCAGTACTCTATGAGGTTCCTTCGCTCCGCGGAATAGTAGTCGACAAGGCTGTCGCAGGCGAGAGAAGCAGCTATGTGCTCACCAAAGATGGGGGACGAGTTCTTGCTTGGGGTGCAAACGAGTACGGGTGAGCACATTGGTTCTCCTTTCGTCTCATGCATGTTCTTACCTGGATGCATTCATCAGACAACTCGGGCTGGGCGGAACGACTGTTGTTCCAGTCGTCTCCGTGCCTGCGGAGGTCCCTCTCAAAAAGTCCCTCACTGGGAGCACCTCCAAATGTACCGATATCGCAGCAGGTAAATAGATTCGGGACCTATATCTGACTGATTGATGTCAATCTAACCCGCATCACGCCTTAACCCAGGTGGTAATGTTGCCTACTTTTCGATGGAGGGAACGGATGCAGATGGCAAACCATCCTTCGACCTCCTCGCCTGCGGAATGGGACAGTTTGGCGCGTTAGGTAACGCGTCATACACCCAAGCGCAAGGTTTCGCGATTCGAACGAAGATCTTGAGTGGCAACGTCTTCTGTGAGTCTTCCTCGTCGCGCAATACTATAACCGCCCAGCTGAATGTTGCCATCTTTGCGTTTCTTCGTAGTCAACGAGAAGACAAACACTGTCGATTCCATGAAGCTGCACACACTTTCCGCATCCCCGACAGGCCACGCCCTCGCCTCTCTATCAAGTGGCCAGGATCTCTTCACCTGGGGGTCGAATAGCTCGTATCAGCTAGGCAATGGCAAGCGTGCGAACCTCGCTGTGCCAACGCTCATGCGAGATTTCCGCCTCGTAACGGCGAACGCACCCGAGTCACTCGACGAGACGACGGATCGCCAAGGCAGGATGTCGCTGAAGTCTGGAGTAGCGAAGGAGGTGAAGGATCTGAGTGGGAAGAGATGGAGAAAGAATGTGAAGGTCGAGCAGTGCGCGGTTGCTGGCTGGAATGCCAGCGCTACTTACTGGAGAATTGTTGACGCATAAATCATTGTGCTCTGAGCGCATCGTACCCTCATCCCCGCTACTCCCCGGCCGTTGTGTACACTCTACTTATCAGCATGCCTAATCGATAAGTCTTAGTGACAAAATGAATCCGATCGACCACGATGTTCGGTACAGCAGTTTGTGCCGACATTGGATGTATGATACAAGATAGGATTAGAGATCTAGGTTACAGATCGAATGAATGTTCGCTTTGAGTAACTAGGACAAAAGTTTCGACGATGGAGATCTGGGATGTAGTCTGCCGACGTCGTGGTGCTTCCAGCTTGCTTGGAACCTCCAGTGCCGTCCGGAGCGAAGATCTCAGATGGAGGCTATGGTAACGAGAGTACGATGAGAACAGGAAACTGGCAGGGGATGATGTGACGCACTTAGCCAGAAGAGTTGTAATATAAATAGCTCCAAGTGGCTGATTAGCGGACGATATTGGTCAGAACATGTGGCGGCTCGTGAGGCGCGGGAGGCAAGCTCACCAAAGCGAAAAGCAGCACACTCTCGATAATGTTGGCTATTGTGAACTACCGGAATGCGTATGAGATTCAGGTCAACATACAAGGAAGTATGCCAACTATGGAAGCCTACCAGAAACAGCATGACGATGACAAGCGATGCAGAGATAGCCCCTGTAGCGACCACGTAGAGTATCAGCCGATTCAGAATGGAATTAGTTCTATTGAGATAAGCAACGAAGCCCACGAGCAAGAGGCCGATGTAATGAGTCATGGCATTCGCCTTATACAGATCATGATGGACTTCACCTAGAATGTCCAGTCCGCCGCTTGCGCATTTCAAAGGCCAGAACCGAGGCCAACAAAACATCAGTTAGGGCCTATAAGTGAACATGAATGGATTCCCGTTGCTGCATCACGCCTTGATCAGAATAAAATTAGACACGTACTGTAATAGTCATCCACGCCCCAAGAGGCCAATTGGAGGCGCCCAATTTTTGATATGCGCTTGGTGGGGTTGTGTACGAACACACCGAGGTGGCTGGAAGTGGAATGTTGTGAGGATAGCTTGCTGATAAAGTAAGTTGTCGATGACTAGCCTATTCCGAATCCTGCCGACCAGTAAGCAGCACGCAGTCAATCAATAGTCAAAGGTCCTAAAGTCCAAGGGGAAGGGATCATTACCAAAATTTACTACAATTAATACACTCTGAGAGGATAATCTGGTCAGAGCTCTTCGATGGAAGGTTGCTGGTCCTCAAGGTAAGTCACTGACCAATGACACGGAAGCGATGAGGTTACGCGAGACTGCGCACAAATGAGATCGGTGCGTTCTATATCAGTCGAGGCGAAAGGTAACCTACTCGACCAGTATCGTGACAAGAAAAAGACTTGGACTGCAAAGGCGACTATGATCTAGAAGCGAAGAACATTGACAAAAATCAGGGGATCATCATATTACGCTCACGGAAGGGGAAACAGCACCTTGTGAGTCCCGCAGTAGGATCTATACCTATTTTTGTATGTGAGGTGGCCCAATGAGTGGAATACGGCATAGGGAATTCAGGTGATATGCTTGCTTACCAAGGTTCATCTAATAACACATAAGGCTCATCCTGAGGATGCACGACGAGACCCTCATACGACGCACAGCTCGATATCCCGCTAGGGATCCAGAAGGGGAAAGTGATGTCAACAAAACTTTAGCTAATGTGGGTTTCGATTGAGCTCGATGCTCACACTTCAATGCCCTGCAGTAACCTGGAACTCAATCAATTACAACCATTCAAACGATGGAATAGGTAAGAGATGCATACCAGAGTAGACCGACCTAGAGATGTCAATTTCAGTGTCTTGCTCATTGAAAACCAGGGAGGAGGGTAGAAAGCATGATTACCCACCAAACATTGTGTATACCAAGGATCGTAACCAAACCGTTGATAATATAAGTGAGCTTGGACAGTGACTATCCCGAATAGGCTGCAAGATACATGGTCAGCTCCACTCTCTCATCCCTGGAGCTTCAACCTATGCTTAAACGAACATTGCAGAGATGTAAATCCCAATAAAGAGGCTTGCGAGTGCTCCAGTAGGTTCGCCAACAAGATTTACGGCGCTCATGGCTCAAAAGGTATGTAAGTGTAGCCGAGACGAGGTTTTGGTAATCAGTTAGGGGGGTAGATTGGGGATTATGGTTTTCGCATTACTCTAGGAGTATAAGTAAGGCGACTAAGGTCGAAGCCACGGTTGTTTCCAGTCACCATACCCTAGCACCGTGAAGTTGTTGCTGCGATTTTTACCTAGCACGCCGCGTCGGCATGGTGCAGTCTCGCTGGCGATTAGAAGCTAACGAAGTGCAGTCGGAACCGAGAAACGAAAAGCATGTTTTAGGGGGGCCGAGATGAGGGTATAGACGAAGTTGTTCATGTGGCCTCAGCTCCATTAAGCCTACCAGATGGCTCCGGAGCTATTGACGATTGAGCTTCGGCATGGGCAATGTTCTGAGCGCACAAGGTGTTCCAGCTGTCAGCATGTTGCTGTCTTCGTAGGAAGCATTGTGAAGAAGCGGCGGTCGATGGGCGCTGAGGAGCCTTCGCCATGGCGGTTCAGCGCAGCTATGTAAGCAACCGACGGATACGACGAAGCAGCTGGGTTTTTGACAGTCCATCGAGCCTGCAATGCTTCTCCTGCTTTGAATGAGCTAACGTCGCAAGATTGTCGGTTCATTGGATCTGAGCGGGCACCCAAATTGCGTGGGTAGATGTGCAGCGGCAAGTATCTAGATCTGATTGCGAAGTCAGCGCTTGACGCTCTCAACTCAGCTATCCAGAGAACCGAGCTAAGCCTCAACGCGGGATGTGAGATGAAGGACCTTGGTGCACAATTTCGGACGACCTTCAGCCGATTAGTTAAATTTGAGCCACAAATGTCCCATTATATCAGTGGTGGCCACATGTTCAAAGGTTACGGCGAGATCATTGAGTTACAAACACCCCCATCGTCAACGAACCTTTTTGCTAGAGAATGAACGTTTTATCATCACGAGTTTAGTTTAACATTAGTTATTCTTCCACCGAGACCACTGGCTGAAAGCCGTCAGGATCCGCCAGTGTGATCGCGGAAAACAAGGCTTTGGGTGAAGTTGGCCTGTTACTCTGAACGTCAGTGGGAGACTTATTCTGTCGAAGGGCGAGAATTGGGTGAGAAGGCCTTTTCTGGTTGACGAGTGAAGCCGTATTCTAGATTATAACACTCACGGTGTGAGAAAGACGCATAGCGGCAGTCCCGCTGGACGGGTGCAGGGGTTGCTGGCGCGGTATCCACTTCCCCCTCAAATTTAATCTGCTGACCGTAAGTCCCGTGTCAAATCATACAGTGAAGCGATGCTTACGAGGCCAAAAGACTGTTCGAGTACAGGCGGGCTAGGACTACATCAAGAGTAGCAATTTCCAGGACTGAGGATAGCGACCATAGGAGAGGACTTGGGTTAATCACACACCAACGGTGAGCCCGGGTTGTATCCACGAAGGGGGGCCAACAAATGTCTAGTAAAGACAGGATCAAAGGGGGGGGGGGGGTCGTCAGTTAGCGGGATCATATAATGAGCTGATGACGAACCAGGACCACCCCAGCCATGGCAACAATGCTAGTCAATATTCCATTGCTAATGGTGTAGATTATGAGTTTTCGCAGCCCCCGCTGAGCGTCCCTAAAAGAGGTGAACCATGTCCTAATGTAAGAGCCACCCACATATATGTGAATCAGACCTTCACTATACCGGCACGTACGGAGAATATGAATAACGGGTTGCCCCAAGTGATAGTACTACAATGAAAGCGACTAGGAGATCTGTGGCAGCTGCTGATGTAAACCAGAGATAGTTTATCCACTAGGGAGCAGTGCAAAGTGAGTGTTACAGCCTTGCCTCTACGATGTGGCTAATAATTTTCCAGACAGAAACTCACTAGGTCATTCGTAAGGCTGTCCTTCTGTAATAAGATGCGCCTGGCACATCGTTTGTCTCAGCCCAAGAACAGAGAGGAAACCAAAAAAAAACACGCTCACACTCGGATTGCAAAAACTGAAAAATAACTGTGAGATAACAGGTTTAACTGTTGGGAAATAGAGAGAGAGATCATCCGCACCGATTCCAGAAATAAACGATATCGTGGCAAGGACTATAGCAGATAGTGATATTGGCCATAATGATTTGTTTACTGTGGGATAGTGGAAGGTTATCCGAAATGTAAGAGACAACGGGATTAAAGGCTCACATAGATATCCACGACGGGCATAAAAACTGGAGAAGGAAGCTTTCGATTAGGTCCTGTTGGCAGTCAAGGGGAAGCATACAAGACAAACAGCTGGACCATAAATCCGTTGATTGACTATTCATGAGATGATTAGCACTGTTAACCATATAAGGTAGGGCTCTGCCAGCCGCGATTATAGAGCAGCGGGCATAGGAAGCCTTTTCAGCGACTTACAATATCCACGCATCCTGGCTAGAGCGCATCATTATCTGAGCAATAATTCTTGGCATTCACCTGTAAGTACGAAACTCACACTAATACTCCTAAAAGCGGATAGTCAATGGTGAGCACGCAGGCTTCTGGATGCCCAGGCCAGCGGACGCACCACTTTGCGCTGCTCAACATTCCTAGGCCATTGCCGAAATTTCTCAACTGTTGTTATCGATAGTGACTGATTGAGCTGATTTGAAAGCCCCGGAATAGCGAATGACTTACAATAGCTAGGTACGTCCACACGGAGGCAAAAGTTACCATGCTGAGATCGAGTATCCTTCACGGCCATGATGTTCCAGAGTTGAAGGGTTCCGCGTCAGTCTAGTTATTACGTTCGCTACCAGACGCCGACTTCATACCATATGGTCAAGACCTGCCAGAAGTGTGGGGTGAGTTAGTGCATGTATTGTCGCGAAAGACGTGAGCACGTACGAGACCCCTAATTCCCCACTTGTCTCGCTTGAATTGAGTCAAGTAAACCATGCACTGGAGAGAATCAGTGAAATCTGACATGAAACACTACCAAGTGGAGCAACTGCGCTCACTTGGACGGTCAGTATACCAAATAACACCGCCGACACTATCTCGGCAACGAGCCAGGCTCCCGCGTAAAGTTCTGTATTGACCTGCTTTCCTGTCATGAAAGAAACCTGAGAGAGCGGTCTTATACTCGAAAGGAGGGCTCAACCAGAGCTAGTTGCTGGCACGTTGGGAGAGGGAGCTTATCAGGGCGGATGCAGAGGCCCCGTATGACCAGAGGCTGTTGCTAGGGAGATAGCGTGGAGGATCGACTCGGTTTGGATCTTGGGGATTGTCATGTGCAGGGTCCTGATCGACACGATCTTGTCGTATCGCGTACCTTGTTTGGACGAGACACCACCAAACGCTGGAAGCTGATGCTGTAGAATAAAACGATTCACCGCGAGGAGAACAACTTCGTTTGGGTCAGGAACTTGATGGCCGAGCGTGCCGAAAGAACGTTCCGATTCTGAAACTAGCCCGCCATTTGTCAGTCGTGGCAGCATGATTGCAGATGTTTGAAAAGGAGAAAGATTTGCACGCACATGTTCTTGGCACGCTTCAACTTCTCAATATGATCAGCGAACCCCTGCACATCGTCTATACTCAAGCGTTCGCCAGTTCACGCAATGGATACTAATCACGGCGCATGAATGACTTATGAGTATTAGGGGCTATTATTAGTCATCAGGCTACGTGAAGTAAATAAATTATCATTCTTTGTCGTCCTGGATGGAAGAGACAAAAGATAAAAATTGTGGCAACCCCCTGCGACCATACGTCCCGTTATGACATTGAGATCCAGAGAAGGCAGCTCTCAATCTTGTTCCAAAATCCGCTTGCCACATACCATGGGGACTGATCGATCGCCCTACCCGACCCACGTGAATGCGGGGAAGCGTGTCGTATGACGCGAACGAGAGTAGGTGGCTATAAAGGGCAGTAACCACCGTTCTGACTGGCAGTCGTCGATTGTTGTATGACGTTTAACTGGGCATGAGGCTAGCCCATGTCTGAGGCGAGAAGAATGGGCCAAGATACCACACACCACGTGGTTGGCCATTCAGTCTATCAGCTCAGGGCTCGGACTGCGAACCACCTGCAATAGGGATAGTGGACACAATCCATAGACTTGAAGTGAGATTGGCAAAGACTAATTTACCAAAAAAAGTGACTTGCATCGTTAATAGGATGTTTGGATAGCGGACCAGCGGTACGAGTTCGGGAGGCTAGCCTCTGTGCAGGCCGTTTATCCGCTGTGGTCGACGGATGGAAGCCGTCGGGGTCCGCCAATGTGATAGCAGAAAACAGAGGTTTGATTGGTGTCTCATTGCCAGTATGCCCTGTAATCTGAGGGAGTTATGGGAGGGTATGGTGAGAAACCTGGATGATGCTAGGGAAAGTCGACGAAGATCTAGGTCGCGTCACTCACTGTCCCAGCGTGGCGTACAATGGAAAGTTCATTGGAGGAGTCGGTAGGCCGTTGGCCACTGATCCACCTCCCCCTCAGGTTTAATCTGTCGCATCGTCAGGTCGTGGTCCAGCTTCATGACATAGCATTGATGGAGGTGATGCTTACGAAGCTAACAGACTGTTTGAGTAGAGTCGAGCTAAAACTATATGTGGGTGGTTATACGTAGTGATGAGAATTGCGGATGGCAGGTGAAAGTTTGTTGATGTGCGTACCAAAGCTAAGCGCCGGTTGGATCCATGATGGGGGTACAACGAAGGCCTGTCAAATGGGGAAGGTCAATCAGTTAGGAGCGAGCAGCATTCGCCTCAGCAAGAGTATGAGGAAGAGTGTGACTAACCAGTACGACGCCAGCTACCGCAACGACACTAGTCAAGATTCCATTGCTAATGGTGTAAATCATAAGTTTCCGAAGCCCCCGCTTAGCGTGACTGAGGGAGAAATCCATTCCTTCACGTCAGGGACATGCATGCATATGTTATTAAACAATCGGTAGAATGAGACGTACAAAGAGTAAGAATGGCTATTCGCCCCGAGCGAGAACACGACGATCAGGGCGACGAGGAGATCGGTAGCGGCTGCTGAGGTGAACCAGAGATAATTTAGCCACTATGGGGGAAAGAAGTTAGCGTCGTAAGCGCGAGTTTGTTCGGCCATATTCAGGAACTGACCGCATAAACTGCAGAGCCATGATCCTGAACGACGATCCTCCTTAATACGGTCGTCATTCAAATTTCAGGAGATAAATTTCTCAACGGTAACTTTGGGAAGGGCTCACATAATGACCGTAAAGGCTGAAAGGCAACAACAGGTGATTAGTGTCTGGCTTTTGAGACGAGTGATGGAGTCTGCCTCACTTATACCAGAAACAAAAGATAGTGTCGCAAGAATGACGGCAGACAGTGATATCATCCATAACGACCTATTCACTGTCAGAGATAGGGGGATGAATAAATATACTAAGTGATAGACTGAGAAGCAGAGCACTTACGTAGATATCCGCGTCGGGCGAAGAAACTGAGAACCGAATGGGTGAATTCTTTGTGCAATGTAGAGAAACGATGCAAGACATACAGTTGAACCAAAAAACCATTGAGTGACTAGCGGGAGGTTCATGGATTTGATTCGTAGACCCAGCCACAAATATCATCATCACAGCCGTGGAGTAGAAAATCTTGTTGCAACTTACTATATCGACGCATGCTGGCTATGATTTATAGCATGAGCAACCTTGGTCATGAAGTACTATCATGCATGGACTTACAGCAATAGTCCTGAGTAATGGATGGCGATGGATCAGAATAGAGAGGATCGGACAAAAATGATAGCTAACGCACCACTGGGCGCTTCGAAAAACTCCTGAATCGTCACCGAAGTTTCTGAGCTAGTGAGATCAGTAATGAGCACTGGAGGAATGATATGAGATGATGGACGACTTACAATGGCAAGGTAGGTCCACAATGCCCCCAGAGATATAATGATTAGATCAAGAGACCTAGCCAGGCAATACCAAGTATTACACTTCCACTTAAGGATATTATCCATGATCGATACCAGAGACCGCACGCGTACCATACAATCAAGACCTGCAAATAGAGGCGAATCAGCGCATGCAGTATTGCCCAAGGATTGCTGCTCACTAGAGCCTTAAAAAACCACCTGTCTCGCTTGAAGCGATTCAAGTAAAACATGCACTACGCTCCGATGCTTAGGTCTGACAAGAAGAAACATGCCCCAAATTGAGCAAACAATCATACCCACCTGGATGGTCAGTATTCCAAACAGTATGGTCGACACAATAACGCCTATGAGCCATGCTCCAATGTACAAGTCCTGATTGAACTTCAGTACTACCATGAAGCAAAGTGGAAGATTTTGGTGCGGTATTGTTTGTGAAAGGACGGTCACAAGAGTTAGACACTGATGGCAGTCGCAACAGTGGAATAAATGCTAGAGACAGATATTAGGAACGATATCCCAGTATCAATCGTCGGACCTGCTTGTCAATGATCTGAGGGAATGGATGTTGGAGGCATAGATGGGTCCTTCAAATGGTAGGCTGTTGTGAGGGGCGGAGCGCGTTGTTCGGATCGCGGCTTGCTTGCCCCAAGGGTAAAGATTACCCGACACCATTATCAACATACACTGCTTCGAATAGACCGACTCCGCGGCGGAGGGAAGTGTGAGAGATCCATCGGAGTGGCGGACTTGGAGTTGCCCGCCGAGCATGCCGACTACTCTCACAATCAGCCTGGGGTACCACTGCGTCGGTTAGAGGGCCATTGATCCTTGATTTTCTTTTTTTCTGATTGAGTGTAGACCAGATGGAGCGTTGTTGCAGCATGTGGAGCTGTGTTGGCAAAAGATTTGCCAAAGCGTTGCCCGTGGGGATAGTCGGACAAAGTTCGAGGCACGAAATCCTCGGCTGCCGCCACTATTCACGCTGCTCCTGCGTTTCGACTCGGCGCCGCCTGCCAGTTTTCTGTCCTTGATGGTCTTGCAGCTGGTCCAACGATTACTCTGACCAATACCTTCGACCTCTAGTCGCCCTTCTGGCTGTCACCATTCACTAATCACGAGCACGCTCTGCGTCCTCCCACTTCGCTTTTATGACACCGAACGTTGCAACAGATCAGAATGACGTCATCTCTATAGGCGTGTGGCTTGTGTGTGAGATACTGGCGTCAATCTTCTTCGGTATATTGACTGTTCAAGTGACTCGATTCCCCACGACCACACTCACTGTCCACATGACGCTGATTTTGGCTCGTTTCTCTTAGTGTTCCTTCTATTTTACCAACTTCCCTCATGATAAATGGAGCTTGAAGGGCCTGGTCAGTCCTTAATAGCACCGTCATCATCCTCTCCAGCGCTTACCTTGGTTCGTACAACACTGTAGGTTTCGCTCTCATGGTAGGGTTAGCTAGTTCCGCGAACCCGCTGCTACCGCTAAGTTCCTGGGCGCATTCGGTTCTCCAGGTTCCTTGAATTGTTTAATCAGATATTTACCCTGTGGTGGACATATGAGATTCAAGTGAGCAGATCTAGACTGACAGATCCCCTGTCGTATTCCTCCGCACTTATTTTCCGCCCAATACAGATTCAGAACTTTGGGCGAATAGCGTTGACAGTGGATCTCGGGTGGTGCGTCAATTGGATCTACTAATTACGCCGCATACTTCCGCTGGTTTCCTAACGATGTACGGCAACAGGACTGTGGGAGTAGGTCCATGAATAATGACGCATTTTGCTCGTTCATATTGACAACTGCAATTAATTTTTGCCAGGTTTTGTGTGCTTTTATGGCGAGTCTGAGTTACAAGTGCTCATTCGCGACCCATATGCTCATTTTCGCTTCTACAGACCTTCAATTCAGTGGTCGTTCAGCTGTACGTTCGATCGCTCTCCACCTGAGACATCGCTGACTTCCGTGCGGGCCCTAGTTTCTTTGCTCGACGTGGATACCTCTGTATGGGCGCACATTCGACTGGCCCTGTCTGCCTGCTCTGACGTCCATCATAGTGAACCCATCCATCTGGCCCTTTTCGTTGATATCTGTCGTTCTCGTGGCTCTCGCTCTCACAATGGGAATGAGTAAGTCCCAGTTTCTGTACCCGTGTTTCGCCAAGAGCCTCACAGTCTCGCAGTTATTAGCATCAAAATGTAAGATGGCGCTTTTGATTCTTTGGATTGTGGTGGCTGATCTGTAACTCAAGGATAGTCATGTCAGGGGACTTCTCAAACCACAGAGCAAGTGTCCCACTTTTGGCTTTACTGCGACGTGTACTGAATGTTGTGTCTATTAGTGGTTGAAAGATCTCTGGGCCCTTTCCGAGGCCGCTGCAGATGCAATGGTCATGTTGACCGTGGTCTACTCATTGGGTGCGCGGAGAGAAATTGCTCACACCAAGTATGTGATACACCGAGGAACCATTACACACCTCTCCAGTTGCTGAATGCTACGATGCAACATTGCTAGTATTAGGCGGGGAATAAAAAGACTCATTGTTTACACCGTTAGCAATGGATTTCTGACGAGCGCTCTTGCATTCATGGTATTTGCTCTCGTGCGTCTGTCCGCGCCTGCTCTTTCCCTATTGCCTCAAGAATGAATGCGGTTCGCAATATAGTTCAAATTTCTGCCTCAAGTGGGAGCGTATGCCGGCGTCAATCTGGGTATGTATGTGTTCTTGTGTTCTGTGTAACACGCGCGGGACTTCATACGACGATTACGCTTTACAGTGTTATCGCGAATCTATGCCAATAGTTTGCTCGCTTCGTACGTCATGTCTTCTCCCACTCGCCGCATTTGTTCTGATTGGACTGGGCAGACTGAATCTTAGAGGATCCTGGATACGAGACCAGAAGACCGACGGCGCTTCGATTGAACTCACTCCTCGCGTCGATCCGCCACAGCAGAGACCCCTGACCACCGAATCCATCAACGAAGCAGACGACGTGAGCAGCCTCCAACTAACACTTAATATCCTGTATTCGTCTGACAATATTGTACTCCAAGGGTCTGTTCAGTTCGCCCATTGAGCCGCAGGATAGCTTCCACGACGCCTCAGCCTTCCTTAGAAGCATCGGCGATTGAGCAGCCTGTCTTCTATATTAGACAACTATTCGCATCGTATGCGAGTAGCTCGCCACTCGCGGCCGTCAGAGGCGCGATCGTTCAGCGTCGAGATTCAAGCCAATAATCATGTTGCCGTGTCGCCGTCTGTGCCCAACTCAGCTGGCCTGCCTAACAACTAGGCGTTGTTGCTTTGTAGTGGTTGCATTCGAGGTCTTGGCCGCCTTACCCCCTCACTGGTAAATACATGGCATGGGCGATTTGCAAAATTGTTGGGTAGTTTAAATTGTCAGATGGCTCCTGTAAATAGGTGCTTCGCGACATGCACTCCATGTATCCTTATCCAGCTCTCTCTCACATCTGGGATTCCTCGACTGGATTTGCAGCGGCGAATAGAACCAACACCGGAATCTGCCGGAATGCATCGTTACCTAAGCAACAGAACGAGGATTTGCAGCCCGACTCGGTGGAGAAGGCTGTGCTCATTTGCGCCAAGATTCCCCGAGATCCCAATATTGGCAATCCCCGTTAGGCGCACATCCATGAGAGGGCAGGAGCAACGTGCCAACATGCAGACATGCAAGCTGTTCTTCCACTTTAATATTGCTGTTGCTTATGTGCCGTTGGGGTGTTTGGTGTCCTCATGACAAACCTGGCCCATCCGACGGACAATATAAACACTTGACACAACAGCCCTTCTTTCTTAAACTACCAAGCATGTGGCAGGCGCGCACGTTCTAATCCTGCAAGCGATCATCGTCCCATGGGGATAGATAACTTTGAAGCCTTTTCGGCAGGAGCCCATTTCAAACGGGTAGATCACAACAGCTGGATTTTCGAGCTCTCGTGCCCTCGCAATCAAATCGCAGACTATTGGTTCCGTAGCTTTTGGTCATCGTGGGAACTGGGTGTATTTGCCTATGTCAGACCTAGAGCCCACCTTCTGCAAATAGACATCCTGGGCAGTCTCCTTTCGGAGGGCCGGCGAAGGTTAAATAGGCCAGAAAGTTGCTTCGGTTTGTCCCCTCAAATTTGCTCATGCATGCCTCATTGCGAGTAGGGTCGTCTGTATTGTATATCGGGATGTTCAGCGGCAGCGGCCATCATCTGGAGGGAAAAACTGGTTCATTACGACAAAATGGCAGATCTTTCCTGGGATTGGCAAAAAAAAACCCAGCGACGACAGGTTGCTGGCCTGGGAGGACCTCATATAGAACCCCACGATAATCACCTGTTCGGACGAATTCGAGTGGCCCCGCCTCGCCGCTTGCGCTGCTTCTGCCCTTCCGCCCTGTTTCCCCTTCCAGCTCGTCATCCTTCAAAAACTTTGAAGCTGGCTTCAAGTTCCCCTGGTCAACGGATACGACCCCGTCCTGCTGTTGGCTGAGGATTGTTTTGTGATCAAGTTCACCCCCTTCCTCTCATGACCGGACCAGTGGTCTCAACGGATCAAACCAATGATTTCGTCTCCATTGGCGTGTGGCTGGTCTGCGAGATACTTTCATCCATCTTGTTTGGCATATTGACTGTCCAAGTAATTCGATCCTCCTCCAGCAGCCCCCAGCGTGGACATGACGCTGACTTTGTATCTCCTAGTGTTTCTTTTACTTCGACCGCTTCCGACGCGACAAGTGGGGCTTAAAGGCTTTAGTACGTTATTAGCCCTACCACGTGGTCATCTTGTGTGCTGAAACTCGAGCTGAATGTTGGTTAGGTGGTACTTTCATGGTAGGATGGCTGTCATCGTTGGTGCCAATTTCTCCCCGCTGATGTCCTTTGAACTCATTTACAAGGGTCCTTGAGCTATCCAACCAATTTTTTACTGTTTGGTGGTCATACGAGGTCCAAGTGAGCACACCTCATCGGAGCGAAATCTGGCTTCCATCCCCGTGCTGACCTCCGATCCCATGCAGGTTCGGGGCTTTATCAAGAAAGCGATGGTAACCGACTTCATGTGGTGTGTGATCTTCTCAGCCGTTTTATACCCCTACTGACCTGCGTTGTGGCATCTGATGTCAGGACGCCAGGAGTATGCATCGCAACACACTTTCGTTACTTCATACTGACAAAAAGGATATTCAAAAGGCTATATGTGCTGTCACTGTTAGTTCGAAGCAAGATCACCTCATCGTTCACAATCGCGATCTGACAAGACTACCAATGCTCGATCCCACTTGCTAGAGTATCAACGCAGTTCTTGTTCAAATGTACGTTCCTTCGGTTCAGACGGGAACGTAACACTTATTCGTTCCTTGGTGACCAAGGTTTTTTGCTCGACGCGGATACCTCTGTATGTGCACTCGCTGGAACATGATTGCCCCTTCCCCTCCCACTCACCTTCTCCATCACAGTGAATCCGTCGATGTGGCCCCTATCATTAATAGCCGTAGTTCTTTCACTAGTGGCTTGTATTTCGGGCCTCAGTGAGTTCTATTCCTCTTGCAATCTCATCGCCTGATGAGCCTGACATCTTTCAGTTGTTAGCGTCAAGATGTGAGGCTTTCCCTTCTGTTCACTATACTACCCGGCTCATCCTTGTGGGACCGCTATGAAGGATGACAGTGCTGGAAGATTTCCCAGAAGGCAAAGCAAGTATACTACTCTACAGCTCAGCATACTTGTTTCCTGAGCCTTTACCCGCACAGTGGCTCAAGAAGCTCTGGGTCATCTCAGAAGCCATTACAGACGTTCTGGTCGCGGGCATTGTGGTTTATTCCCTAAGTGGGAGGAGGAAAGTGGCCTATACTGGGTAAGAGCTATATTCAAGTTATATCTGCGCGTGTCTCTGATCCTAATTGCCACGATTCAACGCGTTTAGCAACAGGGGCGGAGTCGAAAGACTCATGATTTACACGATTACCAACGGGCTTCTAACGAGCTTTCTTGCGTTGTTAGTGTTTTTTCTAGTGAGTTGATTTCCGAATAAGCTATTTCAGTTATCCGGGGGTTAATATCGAGGTTACAACTTGTTCACGTTCATCACATAGGTTGGTTTCCTCCCTCACTTAGGGGCATATCCTGGTGCCACCTTAGGTATTCCCTCGCTCCTTAGTGTTCTGATGTTCCCGGATTAATACTGATAAGTTGATTTAGTCCTCGCCAGAGTCTACGCGAACAGTCTACTTGCATCGTCCGTCCTATCCGCTATGTTTTCCATGATTGAGTTTTGATCGAATACGATAGGCTCAACCTTAGGGGAACTTGGATAACCGACAAGAAAGACACGTCCTCTGACCACGAACTGACGTCTCGCACTGACCCACCACAGGGGAAGCCAACGATGAACAGATCCATCAATGAAGCAGATGATGTAAGTGTTTCCTAGTCTACTTCTGGACCCCGCCTTGTCCCTTGACCAAATGCATTCCAAGGGTCTCTTTCGTTCGGCTATTGAGCCATACACTGTCTACCACGACAGAAGTGACCGCATTGCGGATAATTCATTGCATCGTTCAGCCTTTGCAAGGAGCCTTGACCTCGAATAACTCATTGTCCACTTCATACACCTATCTGTATTGCGCTGGACTTTCCCCGCGCTGCCGCGGACCTTCAATTCGCTGGTGGCCGCCTGAGAGCAGCACTAGTTGCATTTTTTTCTATCAAGGCGAGATAATCGCTTCGGGGCGAGCAGGATCATACTTTTCTTGTATTCTTATTACTACATTGCCCACATCTCTTTATTTCATTTTGGGGGGTTTAGTGTAACGAACTACTTAATAATGGAACGAATGCTCCAATCCAAAACTATTTTGACAGGCTAGCCGGAATAATCGTGTGGAGAAGGAAAGTCTCAGTATCATTCTTGTTTGCTGTCCTCCCCGCTTTATCAATGTACCACAGTCGGCAAGAGATCCATGGGCCTAGAAAATCCTATCTGTCAGACTCTTGGCAGTCACGGTTCTTGGCATGTATTCCATTCATTCTACGCACCACAGCCGAGCAGATCCCTGACGGCCGAGCTATCGAAGATTTGCGGTCATTTGCACTTCCCTTCACACTTCTATTGTTTAGTCGGATAGAAAGGGTCCCAACTGCAGTTGGGATTCAATTTAAGATATTGAGCCCATCTTATAAACCAGAATTCCCCTAAGTGAGTAATCTTCCAATGTGATATTTGAATGAACAAGGGTACCGTGTACGGTGGTTCTGTAACAGCATATGATCATAGTTTTTCGTTTCTTTCGATTCCTAGTTCGATGCTCGTATCCCTTATTGAGAAGGAATGGCTGATTCATTAGGACGATTTTTCGAATATTTGAGTAAGAAACTCGGACCTACCTTCCAATGAGCTTCCTTAAGTATTATCTGGGGCTTCTCGCCCGCTTGTCTCCCGACCATTTCTTCTCCAGCTTCTCCTCTGCCTAGTTGCATCTCTGGTTTGATTGGCGAATTCTCTACATCGTCCTTGCCTCGTCTAGGGGATGAGTTGTCCAGTCGGGTCACCGGCATCACCATCCGCTCTAGCTACTGAAGCTGGAAGCGAGCCATCAAATTGTCGGATTTGTCTCAGCGCGGTCGCCCTTGTCGACTACGCCGTTATTCGGATGGGTCTTATCGAGGATCAGAGTCCTCGATGACAGAATCCGATCCGTGATCGGTGTTGGTGGTTTTTTATTCAGAGCAAGTTAGGCCCTTCAGGACCCAGCGTCCCATATACGACTCATACTACGATGCATAATAGGACATATCAGACACGGGATCATCCACAGCGTTCACGGTTTCATCGGGTTTCCCTCTATCTCTCTTGTGCATCAGCCGCAGGCGGCGAAACTGGACGTTGCGGTCAACTTTCAGCAGAATCTAAGCCTTCAAGCCATTTAGCACATGCGTTTCAAGCAACTGTCGCGCATAATGTTCAACCACCAGGACATATTCTATCAGCGCGATAGTCAGTGCCTTTTCCTCTTACTGAACATCTATATCGCGCTTACGGCGCTACTGCCGTTCTTCCCCGTTTTAGCTCATCGTCCCTGGGATTCTCCAGATCTGACGTTGGCTAATGGGATGAGATACGTCTTCAATGATATTTCTCAACGCACTCCGCATGCGGGAAGGCATCTGAGGAGTCTTCCAGTCCCGCGTTTCAATCCCAACAGAGGCTTTGGCCGTTCGAGTTGCCATTCCGAGAGTGGTTGTTCCTTGAATAGCGGATACCGCGAATGACGCCACAATTGGGTTAGGGGGGGAAACGCGTAGGACAAGGTTCCCAGAGCTTAAGTGCTCAGATCCCATTGATTTACTCCGCAGTCATAACGTAGTACGGTAGATTTAGATAGAATTGGTGGCGAGTTTATGCGTAAGCATTGGGGGTGACCCCCTCGTCCTGCACTGCTACTTGGGGGGTAATATTCCCGGCTAATTGAGAGGAAGAAGATGTAGCAAAAATACATCGATACACCAACCTATCAGCCCTGATCATAGGCACCCGCGGATTCAACATCTCGTCAGAGGTTGAGTTGACTGATGAGATTAGGTTGCAGCAAACCTCAGTACCCGTAAGATACAGTTGTCGTTGGTTGGTAAGGCCGCTCTCCCTTGGCGTCAGGCTCGTTGGAGATCGCCATATTGCCTCTGTTTGTTCAGTAACTGCCTGTCTCAGGACTGCAAACCTTCAACTGGCATTGAAAATGACTCTGAATCGTTTAGTGTGGTGCTTCATTTCAAATGTGTCCATGGCGACGGCTGGATTCCGAGGCCCTGATGGTACGCTCCCAGGCCTTCGCTGTGAGATCCTCGAACTTTTTCTTTCCAGAGATTTCTATAGCATCACACAATTTTTTTTTACTGACGTAAACACACCTATTTCGAGCATGCAGCCTTGAGTAGCGCCCCTTAGAGAGGTATCATACATTAGATGGGCTCCGAAGTTGCTCGGGCAGTTCTCTGAAGTCCCCTCCTTTCCTGTCCCCAGCGGGCGCCTATATCAATATATATTCGATGGCAATGGTCCATCCTCTGGCAATTGGCAATTGGCAAATGAAAGTTTTAAATAGCTCATCGCTGACCCTCCGATATCAACCCCAGGGTTGTCACCTGTTCGGATGGTTCAAATCACCTCCCCGCTCGCGCTGCTTCTGCCCTTCCGCGCTGATTCTCCTCGCAGTGCGTCTTCCTTAAAAAAAAAAACCTCGAAGCTGGCTTCATGGTTCTCTTAGTCGACTCCATCGTGCCGCTGGCCCATGCGATCCCATTGCTCGAGCACTCTCCCTGCATGACTGTCTCAATCGTCTCAACATTGCAGACAAATGTCTTCGTCTCCACTGGGGTATGGCTAGTTTGCGAAATACTGTCGTCTATCCTATTTGGCATATTAACTGTTCAGGTAGCCCAGTCTTCCACTACTAGTCACCAACAAGCGCACACGGCGCTGACCTCAACCCTTCCCTCACAGTGCTTCTTTTACTTTGACCGCTTCCGTCGCGATAAATGGGTCTTGAAATCACTGGTACGCCATTACTGCTATCACCTGATCGCATCATTTGCTCAACAAGAGCGCAATGGCGGTTAGGTGGTACTTTCATGGTAGGATGGATTTTCCTGACCAGTAGAGCCAATTCCTCTCTCATTGATGTCTGTGGGAACTTGTTTTACAAGGGCTCTTGAGCTATCCAATCAGGTTGTCGCCGCCTGGTGGTCGTACGAGGTTCAAGTGAGCATATGTCATCGGAGCAAAATCTCTCGTCCACCCTCATGCAGACTTTGGTCCCATACAGGTCCGGAACTTCATCGAGAGAGCGGTGGTAACCAACTGCGTGTGGTATGTCTATATTCTGTGCTGCCGTGTATCTCTACCGACCTTTGATGTGGTATCTGGTACCAGGGCGCCAGGAGTATGTATCACTGTGCACCTTGATTAGCTCATAATAACAGCAAGAATATCAAACAGGCTATGTGTGCTATCACGGTTAGTTTGACACATCATTGGGCTGCCATCCCCGCCGCCACAAGCTGACAATATCATCTCTGCTCGATTTCTCACATCAGAGTATCAACGCAGCTATTCTTCAACTGTGCGTTTCGCCGTTTTCAGTTGATGGAATAATGCCTAATTTCTCTTGGCTCGACAAGATATTTTGCTCGACGCGGATACCTCCGTATGTGCTCTTGCTGGAACTTGAATTTGCCCCTCACCTTTTGCATTAAAGTGAATGCGTCCCTATGGCCCCTGTCATTAATAGCCGTAGCTCTTGCACTTCTAGCCTTCATTTCTGGCCTCAGTGAGTTCTGCTTTTCTTGCAGCATTATTACCTGACAAGCCTGAAATGTTCCAGTTGTTAGCGGTAACATGTGAGTTGTCTCTATCACCTATTCATATAGGACCAGCTTATCTCTTGAATTGCTCTGAAGGATGAGTATGCTAGGAGATTTCCCGGAAGTCAGAGTGAGCAGACTGCCCTACAGTCGACTGTAGTTATATTCTGAATTGTTCACTTCGTAGTGGCTGAATAAGCTCTGGGTCCTCACGGAAGCTGTTACAGACCTTCTAGTTGCGGGTATCGTGGTCTATTCACTCAGTGGGAGGAGGAAAGTCGCTTACACTAGGTGAGAGAAATATTCAAGTTATTCCTGCGCGCCGCACGTTTCAGTGATCCCGACTACCACGAGCCAACGTGTTTAGCAATAGGAGTGGAGTAGAGCGACTAATGATTTACACCATAAGCAACGGGCTTCTAACGAGCTTTCTTGCGCTCTTAGTGTTTGTTTTAGTGCGTTCATACATCTCTGTTGCTAGGGGTTCATCGGGAGGGGCAAACCTGTTAACATTCTCCACATAGGTTGAATTTTTACCTCACTTAGGGGCTTACCCTGGCGTCACCCTAGGTATCTTGTCTCTTTGATGTTCCGAAGCTCCCTTATCCACAAGCTAATAGCTTGTTGAAGTTCTCGCCAGAGTCTATGCGAACAGTTTACTTGCTTCGTCTGTCCCATCTGCTATGTCTTCCGCGATTGAATTTTGACTAAATATAATAGATTAAACCTTAGGGGAACTTGGATAACAGACAAGAAGGACACATCTTCTGACCATGAACTCACGTCTCGCACTGACCCCTCACAGGGGAACCCATCTATGAACAGATCTATTAATGAAGCCGATGATGTAAGTGCCTCTTAGTCTATTTCTGCCTTGAATCTTGTCCCTTAACAAAATCACGTTCCAAGGGTCTCTTTCGTTCGGCTATTGAGCCACATGTTTTCCACCGCGGTAGAAGTGATAACATTGCGAATAACTCGTTGCATCGTTCAACGTTTGCAAGGAGCCTTGACCTCGAATAACTCAGCATCTACTTCATACAATTATCTGTCTTACACCGTGCTTTCCCATCGCCGCCGCGGACCTTCGAGTCTCTGCAGGCCACCCGCAGCAGCCACATTGCACTTTCTATCGAAGTGAGATAATCCCTTTGAGGCCAACAAGATCATACGCCTTTTCTATTCTGATTCACCGCATCCCCCATATCTCTTCATATTTTGGGTTACAGTGTAACGAACCACTGAATAATGGAAGAAGTGTCCGAGTTCATAACTATTCCGCCGAAGCAGGCTGGAACAATCGCCCTGAGAAGAATAGTCTCAGAATCATTCTTACTGACTGTCCTCCCCGCTTTATGAACGTGCTACATAGTCAAGAGGTCTATGAACATCGAAAATCCTATCTGTCAGACTCTCGGCAGTCACACAATTCTTGACATTTATTCCAATCATTACACTTAGGAGTACCAGAGCCGAGCAAGTCTCTAATGGCCGAGTTATCGAAGCTTTGTGGGTTGCACTCCTCCTCACACACCCTTCTATCTTTTATTTTGCATAGAAAAAGGGTCCCAGCTGCAATCGGGGATCGATTCAAAGATGCTAGAATTTGTCGTATAGACCATAATTGTCCGCTGAGCAAACAGCCTCCCATTATGAGATCCAAATTATAAACAGGGGTACAGCGCGCAGTGCTTCAGGACATCGCTTATCACAGTGTATCATCATAACCTTTTGTTTCTTCCAATTCATGGTTCGGGGCTCTTATCCCTTTCTGTAGGCGAATCCCTTGATCAGTACACGCACTTTTGCAGCTATGGAAGTGGGAAAATCAGACTTACTGAGTGATGGGCTTCCTCGGGCGTTGTCTGAGGCTCCTCGTCCGCTTGTCTCTCCGCCATTTCTTGGTCAACTTCCTCTTTACCCAGCTGTGCTTCTGATTTGATCTCCTGCTGTCCTCGTACGTCATTGCTCGTACCAGAGCAGCGATCTCGGACACCAACTTCGACCTCGTCATCTGCTCGCATCAATCTCCGCTCCGCCTTGTACTTCTCTGCGCCTTCAAGCCTCCTTAGCCTGCTTCCCGCAGCTAGGAATGCTGCAAACGCCTCACGATATCGGCGGATTTCTTGCATCGTCCCCGCGTCATCTAGGGGATGGCTGATCCAGTCCGGATCGTCACCAGCGTCGTCATCCCTCTCTAGCTGCTGGAGCTGGAAGCGGACCATAAAATCACTGCTTTTACCTTGGCGCGGTCGATGTTGTTGGCTACGCCTCTTTTCGGACGGGTTGTGTTCGGGGTCATCGTCATCGATGGCGGTCTCCGATTCGTGGTCGTGATCGTCCGCACTACCTGTAGCTTCTTCATCTGGCTGCCCAGGGTTCTTCGAATGCATGAGCTGAAGATGACGAAGTTGGATATTGCGGTCAGCCTTGAGGACAATCTGAGCCTTGGAGCCATTTGGCAGATGTGTCTCAAGCAAGCGTCGCGCATGGCGTTCCAGGGCAAGAGCATGCTCTATTAGTGCAACCGTGAGCGCTTCCTCCTCTTCTCGTACATCCACATCGCGCTTGCGGCGCTGTTGCTGTTCTTCCTCATTCAACTCTTCACTCGTGGCTTGCTCGGGATCGGAGGGCGACTGGCGCGAGGAAGTCCATCGTTGATGGTATCGCTCGACGTATTCCGAGTGAGAGACGACGTCCGAGGAATCTTCGGGACCAGCGTTTTCGATCCCAACGGACGCTTTGCGCTGCTCAAGCCGCCATTCTGAGAACCGAGTAACGGTTCCTTGGATGGCGGTGACGGCGAAAGACGCCATGACGGGGCTGGGTGAAGGAGAATACTGTAGTTAGCCCCATGTGAGGTATGAGAGAACGATTTGTGACTTACACTGCAATAAGAGCGTAGATGATGAACACAACTAGTAAGAAGGAGTGGGTTAGGAGATACGCATTCGCAGCCCAAGCAATCTCGATCACTCACCCCTTCCCGCACTGCTGCTCGGAGAGTAATCGCCATATCCAATTGAGAGGAAGAATACATAGCAAAAATACATCGCAGTAGGAAAAGACCAACCCTGTTGGGGGTATGGTTATTATCAAGCTGAGAATACCACCGATGAGAGGATCAGATTGGACACACCTCAGTTGCCTTGAAGATACAAGCACCGATCATCCAGAATACCAAGAAGCCTACAATGCTGAGCCCCAGCTCGCTGAACTGGTCGTCCAAGTCTTGCCGCTGGTTCAATTTCACCAAGAAGTCAATCTCCTCCAGTAAATCGGGAGATTTTTGTATCTCGTCCTCCTCAATCTGTCGCTGGCGCTCCCAAAGCGCGCGGGACTTTGCTTTACGCCGAGCAGCACGAGAGGTGAAGAATGAAACGATCATCCCGAGGATGGACCCCAGCTGGGCAATGCCAATAAGCGCGAATGGGAATAGTATGATTCGAGTCGAAGTTTTCGTGGGCTCAAAGTCTCCAAAACCGACTGAAAGAGCAAGAAAAGTCAGTCATAGCCAACATAGAGATCTGGAAAGCGAAGAAACCCTGACCTGTGAGGAGAGTTACCGTCGAGTAGTAGACGCCTTGTAAGTATGACCATTCCTCCTGTATAAGGGGTGAGCAAGTGTAGTTGCTTCTCATTGACAATGATGTCTTACGATTTGCGAAAATGCCAAAGCCATAATAGCGACCGTGGCAACATACAATGTCGTCTGCAACCTATGCCCGCGTTGTTGAGTAAGACTGTGGGACATTAGCAGAGCAAAAAGGCACTTACATGAAGTGCCTCCCAGTGACTCGAACGGTTTGCTGTAGAGTAGTCTTGGGGACGCGTGATTCGTCCATCTCGATGGCCCAATGCAGGAGCAGAAGAACGAAAACAATTCCACCAATAATCGTTGACATCACTCTATTATTATTCCAGGAGTAGCGTCAGGAGCGAGATTGTGAAACGTCGATACGACGACAAGGGTAGATCCGGAACCCATTTCGGGCGGACACTCACGCGCACCAGAATCCTTCTCCGTAATGCCAGCCTTGCGAGTTGCGCTTTAGCGCGCCAAACATGATCACATTTGCGAGCGATACTCCCACCTGGATATAGAAAGGAATAGAGAGAGAGAGAGAGAGAGAGAGAAAGCCACAGATTCCAAAACGAGCGAGATATTTGGTCTCGTCAACGCAGTCCCTACCCTACATAATGAAGTCATCCACACGTACTTTCATCGCCCACAGAACCACCGACAACCGCATCGAGACTCTCCATCGTGTGGCCACCGAGGAAAACCGATAAACGAGCAGAGCATTGGCAAGGATTGTCAGACTGAGCGATAAGCTCGAGAGGATCAAGCTCGCTTTGAAGTCTGCTTGCGGGACACCATCGAGCGTGTACCATTTTTCCTGTTGTTCAGTTCATGCGTAATATTGTCAGCGTCACAATCTTATAAGTATCACTTCACCTCAAGGCGGGTCTGGATAGAAGAAGTAAGGACTCACGCTGAGTGCGGGGATGTCGTATAGGACTGAAAGGGGCGCTAGGACGCCCCCTATGAGCGGTGAGATAGTAGCGAGGTCATGGATATGGTTGGGCCAGTCTTCAAGTCGGAAATAACCCAGAGGATTCAGTGACGACATCTGGGTCGTTCACACAATGTGGTTGTTGGTTGAGGTCGTACAGAGAAGGTAGTGGTTATGAGCAGTATGAGGAGCTAGTTACGGGCATGTAGACGTGACTGGGATCGCGATGCAGACGTGGTGGCTTTATTAGGGAATTCGAGGGAAGTGAGAGGAGGGTTTGGGCGGCGGACATGTGTCCTTGGGATGAGAAAAAAAAATAGTGACATCATGGAGTTCATTGGTTTGGTTGCCTGACGGGATCGACTCTAGATTCCGAGCGACGGCTTGTGAAGAAGACGCTAGGTTTTGACAGCAGCAAGGGGTAGCCCGTGACCCTCTTCCCAAAGGGATCAGCTTTCTTGTTTAGGTTAGGTCATGGAACTGTGAACACGCTCAGTTGCATGCGAGCTCAAGGCAGCAATCGAATGTCTGCATTGATTACGCGTATGCTTCTCACGATCGTCCGATGTCAACTCAACCAAACTGGCTTACTCGATCCATATGACTGAGACCAACAAAGTTTACACAGAGACTCCACTCAAACGAGTGATATAGTATTAGTGCTAAAACTAGGTATATTCGACGATAGTAAAATATGCAATGCATACATGAACATCGTAGATAATGAACGCGTCTTCAGGGCTCTTCATCAAAAACAGACAAGGCGCAGACATCGTAAAAAAAGAAAGCCATCGAGGGCGAGAAAAAAAAAAAAAAAAAAAAAGTCCAAATATAAGGCTACAGCGGTTGGGGATTCTTGATTCTTGAACACAGACACAGAGGCGAGAACAGAAGGTAAGAAAATGAAGAAGAAAGGATATAGGTCCGTTTTTTGAATGAGCCGAGCCGAGACGAGGCGAGAGAGTGATCACATATTAGAAAGCAGGAGACAGAGCGTAGTAGTGCAAGGTCATGATAACCGTAGGATGGATGATGCATAGGATGTGGAGGATGTGTGTGCATGATGGTGGTGCTGATGATGAAAGAATGTGTTTGTGCGAGAAAGAAAAAGAAACAAAGAAGAAGATCAGCGAGCAAAGAGTAAAGTGTAATGGATTAACAGCCCAGCCCCAAGAAACAGCGAAACCATATAGGGAGAGAAAGAAGAAAAAAAGACATATATCCCGATCACGATCATGTCTACGCACGAGCGGCAGAGACGGCGAACCTCGCGGCACCGTTCCCGCTCGCGGAGCTCGAGTTCCTCGAGTGCCCGCGCTTGGCGCCCTCGGGCACACCGAGCATGACGGCACCGCCCAAGACACCGACGCGACCGCACTCGTACTCCATCACGCTCTTGCGGCGCGCGTGGTCAACGTACGCGTATGCAGACGCAGTGGGGGAGAGTGGCGAGGGAAGGGCATCGTCGATGTAGATGTTGCCCTCGGCGGTGAGACCCAGAGGGAGGTCAAACGTGGTGGAAGAGGAGGGCTTGATGGTGGCGGTGGAGCGGGAAGCAGGGAGCTCAAACTCGTATGAGGATGCAGAAGGGTGCTGGATGAAAGGAGGGCACTCGTCGCTGGGGGAGATGGACGTAGCAGAGGAAGCGTACGAGGACGTGGCAGACATCAGCGAGGGGGCAGTGGTGCTCGTAGCACTGGCGGCGCTCGAGGTGGTGCTCGTGCTCGCGAGGCTCAGCTGACTCATATTGAGCGCGAGCTGACCGTACAGCATCTTCTTGCGCTCCTCGGCACCGGTGGAGGATGACGAAGCTGACTGAGCAGAGACCCAGCTGTCCACTGACTCGGTGCGCGCATGACCATGCGTCGCACGCAGGCGCTGAGCATTGGCCATCGCACCGCCCAAGACGCCCTTGACCCAACCCTTCTGCTCTGGCTGCTGCTGCTGCTGTTGAGCAGGTGGGAAAGTCCAGCTGGCATCAAAGGGAGCCTGCTGCTGCTGCTGCTGGCGCTCGAGCACGTCGCGGGGAGTGCGAGGGGTGCCTGCCATCAGGGCAGAGGCGGAAGATGCGGAATCTCCAACGTTGCGGAGCTGGGCTTGGCGTGCGGAAGTGGCGACAAGGCTGGGAAGGCGGCTCTTGCGGGCATTCCAGGGAGCCTCGGCAGAAGCAGTCTTAGCATGGCGCAAAGAAGCAGAGGAAGTCTCGGAGGCAAGGGACGAGTAGGAGGAAGGAGGTGAGACGGGGGAAGCAGACCTGGATGAGGATGAGCCATTGTCCTCCTGCCAGTACACCCTCGGCACACGCTCGTTTGCGAGCTGGATAGTGACGACACCAGGGTTAATGCTGATGCTCATGGCGGTGGTGCGGTGGTGGGCGACGATGAGGGCGACCCAGTCGTTGCTCTTGACACCAATCTGACGAGCAGCTTGTGCAATGGGCAGGGGAGCACCGATGGGGAGGCCACCGACAGTGCTGATGGAGAGGTGGAGAGTGCGCAGGGGAGCACCGAGTAAGGGGCGGGTGGGGTCCCAGGTGGGGGAGAGGTGGGCACTGAGGGTGGACATGAGTGCGACGTGGAGGCCGTCGACTGCATTGGGCGCGCAGATGTCAGCGAGAGGAGCAGTGAGCAGGGGGATGGTGGCACGGATAGCAGAGTTCATCGAAGCGTCCATGATGATGGTAGTCGTAGTGGTGTTAGATGAGGTGCTTAGAATGACGCGGAGTGAGTCGACCAGCGAAGATGCTTGGTGGGTTGGATGGGATATATGCGGTAGAGTTTCGTGGAATGGATAAGCGTTGAGCGTTCGTCTGCGAAGGGGGAGGAGAAACGTGGAAGAGGGAGGAGAGAGAGAGAAAGAGGAGTGCGCGTCAGCCTTATATGCGCAAAGAGAAGTCAGGGGGTGTGCGGGTGTGACTCACAACCGCGGAACGTGGCTGGGTCATCCGGAGGCGGAGCGAGTCAAGCGTCAATAACACGGCAATTTATCGAGTGGATGCGTCAAGCAAGGAAAAGGGATTACTCACCAGCAGAAGAAGAATCAAAAACAGATATGCAAGTGAAGAAAAAAAGTGTTCACGAAGCCTCAGGCTCGATTGATTGGCAAACGAAGCACGAGGAGGCGGAAGCTAAAAAGCCAAGTACTGTATAGAGTGACTGGGTCGTGTGCGCTGGCGCGTCGAATGCAATATGCGATGGGGTGCACTTGTGCGAAGAAGTGTGTGGTGCGTTGAAGAAAAAGAGAAGACGAAGCGCGAAGGCGAAGGCGAAGGCTGGAGAGAGAGAGAGGGGTGAGGTGGTCGAAAACGACGACGCTGAGGACGAAGGGGGTCTGGAGTTTCTTCTGACCACCCTGGGACTCCCTCTAGCTTTTATTCATGAATTCGCAGTAATTTACTGTGTTGCTTCTGTGCTGTCTCGGAGCCTCGAATGGTCTCCATGGGCATAAAGCGGGCTGTTGCGCGTCACACCCGTCAAAGGCATCGGGTCCAATTCAGTCCTGGGACAAAGGCTCCCAAGTTGTTCTTCCCCCTCTCTAGCTCCCCTCATTCCCATTATCCTCACGCCAACCAAGGTAAATGACTATTCGATTAGGATAGTATATTGCCTTTCATTGTGATGTGGCGGATTACCACGAGGACGAGGAGGAGAGGACCCTGCCTTTCTGCTGGTCCATCGAAACACGATTGACTACGCCTATCCCCGCACTCAGCGTCCGTCGTCGGCAACCAGCAAGCACCCGTCCCCGTCCGTCGACAACTCCCTCATGCTTCCTTCTTGCCTTCCCTTGATGGGCCCTGATCGTTGACGGCTAGCGCCGCTATGGCTTGGTGACAACCAACCCACCTGCGTCCGATCGCATCCAGGATACAGCCCCTGACGCTCAGCCTCCGCACTCTCTCAAATCCAGTATGAAAGGCCCCATTCCAAACAGAGCAGCAGACTTCTCTCTCTCTTTCTCTATTCGACCACTCCTCCGGGCCATCAGCTTCTTTTTCAACCTCTTCCCCTGAATCCCCATGCTCCTCATATTCCATTCAGCATCATAATATCATCCTCTCCATCCGAAGCAATACCGCGCAGTCGCGGCCAATCTGCCTTCTGCCTCGTGATTCAGTCCTCTCAATACGAATCGTATTCATCAGGGGTCGTTCGGGCCCCTCCTCTCGGTTGCATGCAGCACCGCGTGTATCGACCCCCCCCTTAGCCACCTTCCTATCTCGTTCACTCGCTCGCTCCCCTTCCTTCTCCTTAAATATCTCGTCTCCTAACCCCCCACTCCAAAGGAAAAACTACCTTTGTAAATCTAAAACTAGGCACAGACACATACACGCGCTCCGTAACTTCCGCTAATTTCACGATGACAATGGACAATCAATCGTACTCATAAATGGCAATCGTAATAATAATCATCAGGATGACACCTGCTAGATTAGGAGTCGTGAGATACACTAGATTTGTTTCCGTCTGTTTTTTCAGTTTTGGTCCCGTTAAGCTCGTCCATTTGTCCTCCCTCGACGCGGATGTAAATCTACGCGCGATAACTTTGTGAGAGAGTGATGATGATGAGGAGAAAAGATCGATGGGATAGGATTGGTGGATGTTCTCGGCCAGCGAACGTCCGCCGCCGCGTTATACCCCCTCCTCCCCTGACGCACGCGCTGACAGTGACAATCCCGCGCCCCAGCGGTGCAAAGCCGCGTGTTCCGTCCTAGGCAGGAGCGATCGCTTCATTTCCCTCCCTCCTAGGCTCGGCCTCCTTATTATCCGTTATATCACCAAAAAAGCGAGATCGGCCATTCTGGCGAGCGACACCGCCCCGCCTGACTCCACCCACAGTTGTATCGATCATCCGCCGCTGCTGACACATTGTACCAGCACATACGTGTGCCCGCCCCTAGCCAACGCGGAGCTACTCGCATGTGTCATACGGGCCCGAATTATAGCTCAAGTCAGCTTTCTAGCTTAGCAAGGTTGCGCATCAGCATAGCATGACAATGCCCATGTCGTGTTGTCTCGGTGTCAATGCATGTACAATACAGGATTCCTTCCACGTACGCATGAATGCACCACGAATGCAATGCAATGTATGATTCGCCAATCCATCATCGATGGGATGACTCGCTTCTTCCTTCGAGCAGTTTCTCCCATCTGCATCATTGCGTGGCTGTCAGTGTCAAACTCCGCTCTCAACTCCGATCTTTTTTGTAGCTTGATAAATGCATTCGTACGAGGGGCGTATTGCGGCATATACTGACTGAGCAGAAGAGCAACTCCTTCTTTTGATGGCCGAGGCCCTTGTGCATCATTCTTGGCATACACTGAGGTACGAGCACCACCTTCCTTTGTCCAATCGATCGAAGGGGCGCTCTGACCGCTGGCTTTTTTTGTCCACACCGATCAATGCAGCCCACTTCCTCGTTCTTACTACCAGCCACCATAACGCCCGCTATTCTCATAGATCTGGGTAGAAACTGATGAAAGTCCTTTGGGCAGTTGGTTGGTTGTCCACGATGGATCACATGATCCTCGGACTTTGCCTGCTGAGCTACGCCTCCTCGCGATCTGGTCAACTCGTCTGAACGCTCTGTGCCCAGTATGGACTACAAAAGTCATTGGAATCTTCGCGCAAGGGGACCACTCTGCGCTGTTGCTTCAATGATATCCAGAACCTTTCATATCCGGCACGGACGAGTTCAGCTGCTAGGTACATGATCTAGACAACGTTGAGGAGTGACCCGATGAAACAATTTTCACTCTTTCATTTTCTCTCATATTAGTGCCGTAGTGAAACTGTTGTAGGTATGAACAAATTCAAATCTCCTTGGTGCACTTGACAAGGTGGAAGATCGATGAGGAAGCTGTCCCAGTCGCGGCGAACCTTTCGTCACTCGCAAGCGCATCTGATCTTCACACCTCATCCCCTTCCATCCCACAAAACTCTCGATGATATCGCTCTTATTGAACTATCCGATCGATCGATTCTCAAATCTGAAGCCTGACCATGAGCTCAGAGCCAGGAGTCTGATTCCTGGTACTAACCCATCCCCGCTCCGAAGACTTTTTCGTAAAATCAAACTTCCTGTGTGACAACCCAACAAGCTTTTCCTGGTGCAGCGAACTCTCTACTTCTCTTCTCTTCTTCCCCTAAGTATCGCGCTTCTCTCGCGTCTATCTATTCATGTGATACGTCCACTCCTTCGCCGTTTCCTGGAACACTTGGACGTTCGGATCCCTCAGAATACAACTCTCGTGCAGCATATCATGACCGAGATAGCCGTTGTTCATCGCCACATAAATCTATGTAGCCCACCCGACAGAGCGTTTTGATCTGACATCTCTTCCTATGCCAATAGTGAATTCTGGCAGTATAAGGGCCAGGTCCAAGCTCTCGATCATCAATGGTGCGTTCCTAGTCTCTTCTTCAGTTCCGTTGATATGCCTCGATCTTGTTGGGTGGCACCTCTATCATATACTGGGCCTATCACGTCACTTGTTTCCGGAGTAGTGCCTTGAGTCATCAGGAAACTCGTTTCGGCTCCGAAGTCTCTCAGTTGCTCTCAGAGCAGGAGCATGCTCTAAGCGCTCCAAACACGTCTCTTTGACTCTCTTGCTGCCAACTTGCAGTGACCCAGCATACGACCTCAAGTCCCCCAACTCGCGGCCAACCTTTTTGGGCCAAATCCATCGTGGTTATCATATCTGAACTGATTTTTTTTACGTGATTAATTTTGGTAATATTACTGTAAAGCGTCTCCTCTACCCATAACGTGGCTCGGCCCACAAACTGCTTATGACCTGCTCCACAAGCACGAATTCGCTAAGTCCGAATGCGTGTCTTGTTTACATCCAACCTTCTAATCTATTTGTCGCCGCCACCACTACCACCACTTCGCTTTTTATCCATCACTTTCACAGCCCCAAGGTCCGCCGAATATATCCTCATACTAGCAGTGTACTCAATCATTTCTCTCTAGGTGTATTCGCTGGTTCAAAAGCCATGCCACGTCAACTCACCAGCATGCCGACATGACACCGTTTCTGCCCGAATTTACGACCGCCCAGATCCCAGCTATATTGCTCGTGCTTGTACTAACCTATGCTGCTTTATGATAGTAGGGAATTTCAAGACATGCTACGGTCCCTACCACGCCACTCAAGCTACCACGCCTCCCCACATGCCTGTCCTCGATTATGGCGTTATCCTTTCCTATCCGCAACTATCACGTAGTAAGTATCCTTGCGCTTAATTTAATCATGGATGTTCTCATTCTAACGCAATTATCTAATCTTGTAGGGGAGAGACAAGCTGGCTCCATTTTTTTTTCTTTTGCGCGCAAACCTTGTTTCTTTGTTATTGATAGCTGTACTTTTGATCTCGTGTAAATACTGTTTCTGAGTTGGGTAGCTGCTATGCATTATGTTTTTGAACTTGAACTTGAAGCTGAACCAGAATGTGAATGAGAAGCGAGAGTGGAGTAGAGGGTGAGGAGAGCCTGGAGCCACCAGAGCGAGCACCAAATCGATGTCTCCCAGAGGCGGGGGGTGCTCCCGCGGCTCTCTCAGCTCTCGCAACTCACATTCGTCATGGAGCCGTGAGAGCTCGGTTCCGGTTTCCTGATGGATCTGAATCACTGTTCCTGGTGCCGTAGCTTTCGGATGTTCATTATAGATGTGTGCCTGCTGTCGGCAAACCTCTGATACAAAATGCGCGGCTCCCCTGCGATCCATGTCAAATGATCTCACAAGGAGGCAGTATGCTTTGGCTCCAACATTCGTGAATATTCGACGAGAAGGGAGAATATATGGAACACTCCTTGTATGTAGAAATTGTTCCCTATGTCCCCAACTAGAATGAGGAATGAAAACACATCGAATTATCCTCGAAATACTGCCTACTACCTTCCATATCGGATGGCAAAAAGTGCGACCAAAGAGTGAAGTACCCCATATGTCCTGCGGATCCGAAGCTGTCACATGATGACTCCTACGAGCTTCATTGAGGGTGGTCAACTGGAATCAAGTCATTCGAACAAGCCTTGCGGACATACAGGCAACCCGTCGGAGCCTCTGCAAGGAGGTGACTCTCAGAGTTACTTTCTGGAGCCAATGAACGCCAAGTGAGCACATGCTTGGCCTACTCACCCTCGGAATGTGTCCTTTGCGCCCCGTCTCTCCCTCCGATCCATTCCATCTATCTGGCTGGCACTTCTACCCCTTGAGATTCGGTTCTTCACCGTGTGAAACTTCTCTACTACCCTATAATATAGTTCCCGCCATGACATATCCCGATGGCACGAGTTGAGATGCTTGGCGCTAACTAGGTGCTTCTAGGCCGTGACTGGAACCTCTGGTATTTAGCAATCCCCTTTCGCTATATAAGCGGACGCAGCGCACCAGCTCGTTGGCCCAGCAGTCCAAATCCGGATAGAATATTTCCTCAAGAATTGACGTGTCTCTCCGATACTCTTCCATATACTCCGCATACATAACACAACTCCATCTCGGGTATTAATTCGACCTCGTTCATCGGTCATACTGTTGCACTTCTCTTCGGAAGCTTGCTTTAGCTGCATGTAGCTGCGTACGGTTCATGGACGCCCCAAGTTTCGATCGGGTTGTGGCAGTATACCACACCAATGCTCGGATGAACCCTCGGTGATGCTGTCAAACTTTCTATTTAATCAGCGCCCAATCTACGCGGTGACTTGCTAGGTAAATTTTGAGAATAGAGGGGTTAGGAATTTTTTGGCGTTATGCCATTTGGCCCTTCGCTTGCGTGTGAGACAATGAAGACCCCAATCATTCTTTACACAGTGGATGAACTAGAAGTGTACGTGAATTTAGTGAAGAAAGTCCATCGCTCTACCAGGCTGGCGGCACTACTTAGCGCTCCTCCGGGCCAGGGGCAATTGACGAAACGAAATGAAGCGATGACTTGGACCCATTCATAGTTAGGCAGCTCGGCCCTCGGCCCTCTGAACGAGCCTCAGGGTTTTCATATGGACCAACTCCCACGGGCTGCTCCAATCCTCCAGTAGGGCACCCGAGCAGCGGGGTGGCACACCATCAGGTGGGGAAAGGATAATCATGTTTCCAGTTAGATGTCGTAATGTCGTAAGCCCTTCGCCAACCTGCCTTCCACCATGGGCCAGCGACCCTCTGCGCTCATAGAAATCTTTCACAATGCCTTTTTTTTTTCTTCTCGCCAAGTAACTTGGGGGAAGGGTATTGTGGGAAACTTCTTACTTGGAAACAGAGCCCCATCGATTTCAACGGCGGCTAATGCTGTGATAAATAATCAATTGACTCTGTAGCTCAACCCTGTATCAGAATACTATTAGCGGTAAAAGAATGATGGTGGATCTGTGAACACGGCGAAGAACATTGGAGGGCGCGAGCGAGCGAGCGATCGACCAGAATACAGTCTCTCAGAAACTCCCTTCACTAAATACTCGCGACCTCTGTGCTGCTGTAATCTATCTTAGTCGACCAGTGAGCAACAACTTAAACACTCAGCGATCACAAACAAATAAACAAACACTGCGGCTTCAATTCAAGTCGTGCAACGAGTCTCGAGAATAGTATTTTTGGATAGAATCGTACGACTACATCAAGATAATTTGGGAGTCCAGCGCGACAGCGATGGGCTGTATGAGTAATTGAGCAATTTTGGTAATTGCTGGCGCCAAAAAACGAACAGAACACGCGGAACCTGAACGAAAGGGAACGAGGTGCAACGAAATGATTGTGGCATCAGCAGGAGCTGAGGCCGGGTTCAATTTTTCAAGAAAAGATGTCGTAATGATAGTGTCAATGCAGTGAGGTGTGATGCCCGCTTGAGAGAGGGTCAAGACGTGTAGGGGAACAAGATAAAATGAAGGGGACTTGGAGGGAGGTTACTAGCAGACCACAAGAAATAGCTATTTCGCGGTGAAATAAGACTATGGAGTGGTTTCCTCTTGAAGGATTGAGGGGCGGGTGGCGGGCATTACGTGGACCAAGAAATTTGAGTAGAGCAAGAAAAGGGAGGCCCAGGAGGGATGGGATCTGGATCTGGATTGGGTGATGAACGAGTCAAATGCAAGAAAATGGATTAGTGCAAGATGAAAAAATCAGAGAAATTTGGGGAGCGGAAAATTCAAGATGATGAAGCCGACGATTAAATTTGTACCCGAACGAAAAAGTGGTACGTGCATGTGTTGGTATTAGTAGACTGGTGCAGTAGCATGAATGGAATCTGTTTGGGAGTGCCTGGATCCGTCACAACGTAGCGGCGATCCAGAACTTTTGGGGATGTCGCTCCGTTTTAGGAATTATTGGCAGCGTATGGGGGTAGCCACCCGTATTGCTCAACGTCATCCTCGCGGCGCTCACCATTCTCATGAAAAAGTTGTGTGTAAGCGGGGAGGATGGGATTCGGAACCTGATTTCCGTGGGTACCGTTCATTGTAATGCCGTTGGATTGGGGCAGGGTGCTTGGCAGTAATGACGAGGAGGAGG
>WIDE01000005.1:200139-463481 GCA_015039315.1 Clavulina sp. PMI_390
TGGGCAATGTACGTGGGATCTGGTCTCGAGCTGATAGCGACCCCACAGAAGTAGTCCAGTCCGTTAGTACTCAATTCACTTGCGGGTTATTACACGTGTTAGAGTGAGTACGTACCATACTGTGTCGACTTGGAACAGCTGCACCTCGAATTCTACCATCCGGAGGCTCCTCTCCCTCAGGCGTTGGGGTATCCCACGTACGCGCAGACCGAGCGGGATGGAGCCAGCTTCGACATCAATTTTTTCCGGTAAACTCACGACGACCTCAACAGAGTGGAGGAGGTCGACGGGGATCCCGCTCCGTTCATCCAACCCGTCGAGTAGGACAAAAGCCGCCGCATCCCGGTGAACCGTTCGGAAAAGTGGAGGAAGGGGAAGGGACGCTTGCGGCGAGGGTGTGTAGGGGGAGGGAAGGGCGGAAAGCAAGGGGGGAGAGGCGGCGCTTGCCATTATTGGGGGGAAATTCGGGAGGGCGAGGCGGTTCAGGGTGATGACAACGGGCTCAGCGCACCCTTCTCTGGCCTTAGACCGCATCATTGACTTTGATCGCGATACCAAGGACCAAGATGAGAAGGGCCAGGGAGGCAGCCAGGATGGGAGCCATCCGGATGCCCAGGACGAACTCTGTCGGTGAGATTGTTGTTGCGGTCCGTCGAAACGGGGTGGCTGTTGAAAAGGTGGCTCCATTACTTCGTACGTCGCCCACGCATGTAGGCTATAGGAGGTCTCGATGCTTTGTTCGATGGTCGTGCTAGCGGGAAGCCAGCCGGGAATAGCCATATCGAAGAGCACGGTCCACTGCCAGGATTTTTCGTCCGCCCCGCCGCCGGTACAGTTCAGCATCATCTCGGAGACTGGCGCAGGCGAGGGCACGGATGCAGCTTCCTCCCCTCTTGCGGAGGTGACTATTGAGTTTTCCCTCGCGGAGTACACATTCTCGTCGCCCTCAGAGGCAGAATCCGAGCTGCCGTGGGGAGACAAGGCCGCCTCCGAGTCCACTGGTTTCAGGGACCCAATGAGAAGTTTCTCGACCCGACATACTAGCACGGGATGGTATCCAAGTATAGGGGAGAGACATTCGGTCTTGCCCTCAAACACGATTGAGAGAGATTTTAGGCGGATGCATGGCGGGTGAGAGGGGGTGGATGAGAGAAACGGAGAGGGGGAGGAGGGGGAGATTGTTATGAGGATGTTTCCTGAGAGCGAATAGGCCGTACTGCATGAGTAGTTTGCGCCAGACCCACATATACACACGCGATCGACCAGCGTATAATTCCCGGCCCCAACCAGTCAGTCATTAGAGGTGCCTCAACAGGTAGGAGCGTGTCGACTTACGAGGTATTGGTAGTGCCGAACATGTCGAGCGAGCGAGCAAAGGGAATGATTTTAAGCTGAACGGACATGGCAAGCAGAAAGGGGATAGAAAAAGGGTGAAAGAAAAGATTTAAAAGAGGGGAAGATGAACCAAAACGGGGCGTGGATGCTACTGGTGGTAGCAAGCACACGTTAGAGCATGCAGCTACTACTGAGATAAAGACCACACAACCAATGCCGACAACGGCACGTCACAGCCGGGGAGAATTGGACGTCGGAGTGCCTGCACGAGGCGCGGCAGATCAGATCCCCGATTTATGACCTAGAGCGATTTGAGGGGCGAACAACCAGGAACTAGCCCTCAATACACAAAAGAAATTGGGGGAAAGGGAAAAAAGGTTGCGGTCGCGGACATAACGAAATGGGGGAACGAAGGAGGCTCGGAAAGCGACGGCACGTCGGCGAAAAGTGAACGCCTAAGTGGTGGGGAAATCTATTGCGCAACATTTGAAGCATTGACAGGTTGGTGAGAGGGAGGAAGATTGGTGTATGCTGGACGGAGGTTATGTGGAAGGGCGGAAGGCGAGACTGATAGGAGCGAGGTACGCGACGCGCGATACACTTCTGGGTATATATCGAATGAGCATCCGTCAGTCAGCTATCATAATCATTTGCGGTAAATATATAGAGAAAGAGAATGTAAGTAGTGTATATTTGATTCCCTCTCCTTTCGATCCAATCCGGAGTTTTGGGAGCAGCGGGAGCGGCTTTTGCATCCAATATAATCAAGCAAATCCCTGACTGGGGTCAACCACCCATGTGAGGGGGGACAGCAACCAGTTGTTACATCAAGCACAAAAGAGCGGAGCAAGTATTGCGCGAGAAGAGGATTTACTTGGGTACGTGACAAGTAAGTTCGCATTACAGGGGCACATAAATGAGTGGGTGAGCAGCATTGGAAGGATTGCTTAATCTCCGTCATTTTCTCTCAGGGTATTGGAACCACACGTCTCTACAACTATTTTATGGCACTACGGGCGCGTCTGTTTGATGGTTTAAGCTACTCACCGTGTGAAATGCAAGTCGTGTCGACATCACATTCATGAGTTTAGGAACAAAAAAAAAGTTCAGACCTTTGTTCGAGGTCTTGCCTTATGAGGCCATAGCATGACATCGTACAACACACAGTAACAAGCACAAATTCAACCCTCCTCCGAAGTCATTCTCCTGTTCCTAATTCAGTATCACTATGGTGCCAGGAAGGTAGGACATATATTAATACATTGGCGTGGGTATAAGATCGCATCGTGAAGAAGCAACGAATACATTTATCCGTCAGCAGATGCATTGACGTGAGAGAGTTGGGTTAGCATCGCGCGGTAGCCATCCAACGCCACTGACAGCAATGCATATGATAGGAGAGCATGAGCTACGCGCCAGTGACGGCGTGGGTGCGAGCCAGGCCGTTTGACATGAGTGGGGGAGGGAAGGGTCTGAGAGGCGATCGGCTCGGGCTCCCAAGGTTCTCTTCCCTTATGAGAGACATTGAAAACTCCCTACACATACGCGGCGTCCGTCCAGGTGCGCAATTAATAGATCAGGCCAGCTGCCTTGGAACATATATATGGAAAGTGATGGCGATCATTCAGTGTGAATAATCGTGCTCACGGGAAGGGAAGATATGGTGACGGCACGCCTTGATGATGGAGTCCTCATAACCTTGTTCGAATCCGTGTATTCTGGTGGGATATTGGCCATGAAGTCTCGCAACGCAATGAGGTCATCGTAAATCTACGTGAGTTCGTAAGTGTCAACATGCCCGAAACTGCGAGGAACGAAAGCTTCCAGCGGCAAACTAGCGCCCACGGCACCAAGACCTGTCGGTTCCTAAACGATTAGCACAATTGCGAGCATCGTGTCATTTTCCGACATCACAAGCTTTGTTGAATGCCGGCTGGTTTCAAACATGTGTAACGCAACAGCACCATTCAGTTTGAGCTTACTAAGTTGTGCGGACCGTGGTTACGAAAGTTTAAGTGGCAGGGTTTAACCAGCAGTGGCATCAAGCGCCAGGTCTCCAACTTTGGATTCTCTTGCCGCTAGCTTTTTATGCAACATCATCGATGAGACGGCCCTATCGTATGAGGGTAGTGTCTAACCGCTTGTTGCTCGTAGTTCATCATGGAATATATTGAGTCATTACTTCCTGATTCGCCACACGTCATGAAGCATATGAATGTGTGTAGCTAGGACAAAATATACAAGTGGTACCCGAACGAGGCTGCCACACCATGAACTTTGAGCAAAACAAGAAAAACAAAAACCTGGGAAGGGTGAAACCAGTATTGGGGTCGAGGGATGAACAGTTCAAAATTCAAGAAATGGGTCAGTGCAAGATGGAAATATCAAAAAGATGTGAGGGTGGAAATTCAAGATGATGAAGCCAACGATTGAGGTTGTGCCTGAACGAACTGGTGGCACGTGGATGCGTTAGTTATTAGTAGATGAGTGCATTATCAAGATACGAATCTGGGTGGGGGTGCCTGGATTGGCCGAAATGTGGTGATCATCGGGAGCTTTTTGGGGATGAGAGTTGCTTTAGGGGGTATTAGCAGCGTACGGGGGTAGCCAGCACCCGTATTGTTCCACATCATCCTCACGGCGCTCGCCATTTTCATGGAAAAGTTGCACATACGCAGGGAGGACCAGATTCGGCGTCTGATGTGTATTGGTTCCGTTAATGAGGAAGCCTGCGGGTGGGGGCGGGGTGAGCGGGAGCGATGACAAGGAGGAAGGAAGGGAGATGGAAGAGCTAGATGAAGGAGTGAGTGAGAAGAGGGAAGAAAGCGATGAGTTCGACGCATGTGAAGGAGGGTGGCGGGTACCGAGAAGATTGGACGACGAGCTGGCCGCAGACGGAGATAGGGACGGATGGGAGCCGCCGTTCGGAGGGTGCACCCTGACCTCGCTGGGAACCTTCACGAAGTCCAGGTCAACGACACAGCGCACCACCTCCGTGCGCACTCTCGACTTGACTTCATCACCATTGTCGCCAGCCTCGGGCTCCCATTCCATATGCAGGAATAGATGCATCTCATGCTTCACCCCGCCCAATGGGCCCATCCCACTTGGTTGCATCCGCCGCCTCCTTTCGGCGCCTCCCTTCTCGACCTTCACCCCGCGATTTCCAACTCTGTTGAGAAGGGGGAATCTTGCATGCTTGGGGGCGGCGGAAGGGCGCTCTGGACAGAGCACCGGGATACACACGTCCATGCGTGCCCAGCGGTGGTCGAGGATGATCCCATCAACACACGCTCCAGTGGGCCGGAAGAATACAGGGCCGTCGGGGAGCAGCGGGTAGCGTCTACTAGCGTGTCTACCACGGGTGGGCGAGGGGGACAAGGAAGCAGATGATGGGGGCCAGGAGGGGGAGCAAGGTTGCAGGGAGGAGGGAAAAAGCCGACTCTCGACGAGTCTGTGAATGGGGTTTGGGTGAAGGAGTGGTAGGTATGGGGGCTGGTGGGACGCATGGGGGAGAGGGAAACGGGCGATGTACGTAGGGTCTGGTCTTGAGCTGACGGCAGCCCCGCGAACGTAGTCCGGTCCGTTAGTACTCACTTCACCTGGGGGTTATGACACGTGTTCAAGTGAGTACGTACCATACTGTGTCGACTTGGAACAGCTGCACCTCGAATTCCACCATCCGGAGGCTTCTCTCTTCCAGGCGTTGGGGTATCCCACGTACGCGCAGACCGAGTGGGATGGAGCCAGCCTCGATATCAATTTTTTCCGGTAAACTCACGACGACCTCGACAGCGTGGAGGAGGTCGACGGGGATCCCGTTCTGCTCGTCCACCTCGTCGAGTAGGACAAAAGCCGCCGCATCCCGGTGGACCGTTCGGAAAAGCGGAGAAAGGGGAGGGGGCGCTTGCTGCGAGGATGTGCAGGGAGAGGGAAGGGGAAATGGTAAGGGGGGAGAGGCGGCGCTTGCTAATATTGGAGGGCAGTTCGGTAGGGCCAGACGGTTCAGGGTGATGACAACGGGCCGAGCACGCGCCTCTCCGGCCTTGGGATGCGTCCTTGACTTCGCTAGAGATACCAAGGGCCAGGATGGGAAGGGCCAAGGGGGCAGCCAGGACGGAAACCATCCAGATGCCCAGGAAGAAGTCTGCTGGGAGGATTGTTGTTGCCGTCCGCCAAAATGGGGCCGCTGGAGAGATGGGGGCTCCATTATCTCGTACGTCGCGCATGCATGTAGACTATAGGATGTCTCGATGTTCTGCTCGATGGCCATACTGGCAGGAAGCCAGCCGGGGATGGCCATATCGAAGAGTATCGTCCACTGCCAGGATTTTTCGTCCGGTGCGCCGCCGGCACAGCTGAGCGTCATCTCAGGGACTGGGGCAGGCGAGGGCACAGACGCAGCCTCATCCCCCCTTGCGGGGGTGGCCGTCGAGTTCTCCCTCGCGGGATATACATTCTCGTCGGGCTCAGAGGTGGAATCCGAGCTGCCCTGAGGGTATGAAGCGGCCTCCGAGGGTTCCACTGGTTTGGTGGAACCAATGAGAAGTTTCTCGACGCGGCACAGTCGCACGGGCTGGTATCCAAGTATAGGGGAGAGGCATTCGGTCTTGCCCTCAAAGATGATTGAGAGAGATTTTAGGCGGACGGATGGCGGGTGGGAGGGAGCGGATGTGAGAAATGGAGAGGGAGAGGAGGGGGAGATTGTTATGAGGATGTTTCCTGAGAGTGAATAAGCCGTGCTACATGAGTAGTTTGCGCCAGACCCACAAATACACACGCGATCGACAGATGTATGATTCCCGGTCCCAAACAGTTAGTTGGTAAGGGGGGCTTAGTAGGTACGAGTGCTTCGACTTACGAGGTATGCGCAGTGCCAAACATGTCGAGCGAGCGAGCGAGGGGGATGATCTCAAGCTGAACTGACATGGCAAGCAGACAACGAAATAAAAAAAGGTCGAAAGAAAAGCCGAAAGAGAAGCGAATATGAGCGAAAATGAAGGACGGACAGTGATAGCAAGCACGGTTTAGAGCATGCAGCTGCCAAGGGATGATAAAGACCACACAACCGATGCCGACAACAGCATGTCACAGCAGGGTGGAATTGGACGTCGGAGTGCCTGCACGAGGCGCGGTAGATCAGATCCCCGATTCACGACCTGGAGCGGTTTGAGGGGTGAACAACCAGGAACTATCCCTCAAAACACGATAAGAATGGAGGAAAGGAAAAGGGGGTCGCGGCAGCGGTCAGAACGAATAGGAATAACGAAGGGGGGCTCGGAGAGGCAAGGGCTCATCTGCGAAAAGTGAAACCCCCAATGAGTGGGGAAATCTATTGTGCAACACATTCGAAGCATCGGCGCGTCGGTGAGAGGGAGAAAGATCCATGTATGCTTGACGGTAAGGGCGTGAGGCGAGATTAACAGGAGCGAACCACGCGACGCGCGGACACACCTCTGCGTATATATATCGAATATGCATCAAGTCACTCAGCTATCGTCATTATGGGTGGTAAAAATGGAGAACGAGAGAAAGAAAGAAAGTAATGTATTTTTGATTCCCGTTCTCGTCGACCCGATCCAGGAGTTTGGAAGCGGCGGCAGCGGCTTTTGCGTCCCATATAATCAAGCAAATCCCTGACTGGCGTCAATCACTTAAGTAATGGTAGAGCAACCAGTTGTGGCATCAAGCACAAAAGAGCGGAGTCAGCATAGCGGAAGAGAAAGATTTACTCGGGGGTCTGTGGGTAGGTAAAGCCCACATGATAGGGGCGAACAAAGAGCGGGTGGGCAATGTTGGGAGGATTCGCTTCATCGCCGTCATTTTACTCTCATGGCATTGGAACCACACGCTTCTAGCTACTTGTACGGCACTACGGACCTTTCCGTTTAATGTTTTAGCTACTCACTGTGTGAAATGCGAGTTATGTCGATATACAAATGAGTTTGAGAACAACAAAAAGTTCAGACCTTTGTTCGAGCTCTTGCCTTATCCAGCCACTCGGGACTGCCATAACACGTGACAACAATGACATATAACCCTAAACTCCACCACCCAACCAAGTCATTCTCCTGATCCGAATTCAGTATTGCTATGGTGCTCGGAAGATCAGCGATGAAATTAATACATTGACGTGGGTAAGAGATCCCATCGTAGAGAAGCAACGAATACATTTATCCATCAGCAGATGCATTGACGTGGGAGAGTTTGGATCCACGTCGCGCGGCAGCCATCCATCTCCACTGACAGGAATACATGTGATAGGAGAGCACGAGCTGCGCTCAAGCGACGGCGTGGGTGCAGCGAATTCTTTTCACATAATTAGAGGAAGAAGAGCGGCCGAGATGACATCACCTCAGGCTCTCAAGGGTCTTCGTCTCCTGATGTTGAAAGGCTCCCCCATGCACACGCGGCGTATGTCCAGGTGCGCGATTTATGGAGCAATTCAGCTGCCCTGGAATATGTGTAGACGATGATGGCGATCGTTGAGTGTGAATGATAGTGTACATAGTTTCTGGAATGGGTCTTGGCAATGAAGTTCTCGTATCGTTTGTTTGAGCTCAGCTCCCTGGTGGGATATCACCCACAGGGTCTCGTGGCGCATTGAGCTCGCTGTAAGTCTACATGAGTCCATACTGTCGACATAACCCTAACTGCAACGAAATAAAGCTTCCGGCAGGAAAGCAGCAAACGCGAGATCCCAAACAGTTGGCCCGATCACGAGCGTCATTACAGTTACGGTAGTATTAATACCAGCTAGTTCTGACCTTGATCAGCTAATGCAACCGTACCACTGGGTTTCGGTTCACTATAGACACATAGATATGACCGGCAGCGGCAAGCGCCGGGTCTCGGACGTAGGTGTCTACTCAATTGGCTTCACCAAGGCGATACCACTTTGCACCAGATAATTTACATCCGACTGGGTATCTCTTGGTACCACTGCTGTATCATGAGTCAACACGAACTTGGCGGACTTGTCACGTTCAATTGACTATGTTTGCACAAATCCTCAACAAATACACACCATATGAACCAATTCAACATCATCAATCGAAAAATACGGGCCGATCGCATGACAGTATTGTCCCGTCCATTCTTAGTCGTAGTTATGTAAGAATCATGTTCAGTCGTAATTTCCTGACTTAATATATCTTGTGGAGTATTTGAATTGGGAGGAGCTCGTACGAACTGATACAAGTTTGTTGTACGCTAAAGTTATCAATGGGACCGTCGCTCCCCGCGGTCCCCGGCTCCCACAAAGAACGATTATGAGCATGGAGACAGCATTGCTCGCTCTAGGAGCAATGTATGACGAGCTGAATGGTATATCATTCATTAAGTGGACCAAGAAATCTGAGTAGACGAAGAAAAAGAGAAGACCCTCGTTGGATGAGATCGATATCAAGATTGGGAGGTGAGCGAAACAAGATGCAAGAAGGTGTGAGTGCAAGATGAACATATCAGCAAGATGTGAAATGTAACAAAATCCAAGATGATGAAGCTGACGATTAAGGTCGTACCTGAACGAACGAACTGGTGGTACGGGCATGCGTTAGTTATTAATAGGCTAGTGCATTATCAAGATACGAAGCTGCTTGGGGGTAACTGGGTCGTCCAATGTGTGGTGACAACCCAGAACTTTTGGGGGATGGAGCGCCGCTTCAGGAGGTATTGGAAACGTACGGGGGTAGCCAGCACCCGTATGGCCCCACATCGTCCTCGCGGCGCTCACCATTTTCATGGAAAAGTTGCATATACGCAGGGAGAACCGGATTCGGCGCCTGATCTGTATTGGCTCCGTTGACGAGGAAGCCGGCGGATGGGGGCGGGGTGACCGGGAGCGATGACAAGGAGGAAGAAGGAGCAGAGATGGAAGAGCTAGCTGAGGGAGTGAGTGAGAAGAGGGAGGAAAGTGATGAGTTAGACGCATGTGAAGAGGGAGTGCGGGTACCGAGAAGATTGGGCGACGAGCCGGCCGCGGATGGAGATAGGGACGGACGGGAGCCGGCGTTCGAGCGGCGCACCCTGAGTTCGCTTGGAATCCTTACGAAGTCAAGGTCAATAACACAGCGGACGACGCTGGTTCGCACCCGCGACCTGACCTCGACCCCACGCTCGCCCCAGCCAGCCTCAGGCTCCCACTCCATATGCAGCATCAGCTGCATCTCGTGCTTCACCCCGCCCAACGGTCCCATCCCACTCGGCATCATTTTCCTCCTTCGCTCGGCGCGCTCCCTCTTTTTCTTGCGGTCGACACAGACTCTATGATTCCCGCCCCCTCCAACAAGGGATTCCGTACGGGGGGCGGCGGGGTTCTCGGGTCTGAGCACAGGAACATCTACGTCGATGCGTGTCCAACGGTCATCGAGGACAATTCCCCCCGTGTACACCCCAGTGGGGTGGAAATATAACACCCCGTTGGCGAGGAGAGGAAATCTTTTGGTGGCGTCCTTGCCCCCGGCGTGTGACGACGACAAGGAAGTGGATGGTGGGTGCCTCGATGAGGAGGGGCATTGTGAGGAGATGGGGAAGAGTCGACTCTCGACGAGTCTGTGGATGGGGCTCGGGTGAAGGAGGGGTAGGTGCGGGGGCTGATGGGATACGGGAGGAAGAGGGAATAGGGCAAGGTATATGGGGTCTGGCTGAGGGCTGAGGGCCGGGCACGAACGCAGTCCAATCTGTTAGTACGCAGGGCACCTGCAGGTGATTATACGTTTGCAAACAAGGACGTACCATGCGATGTCGACTTGATAAACCTGCACCTCGAATTTTACCATACGGAGGCTCCTCTGCCTCAGGCGTTGAGGGACTCCGCGCACACGCAGTCCAAACGGGATGGATCCCGAGTCGATATCGATTTTCTCCGGTAAACTCACGACGATATCGACGGCCTTGAGGAGCTCGACGGGGATCCCGTTCCGCTCGTCTACCTCGTGAAGGAGGACAAAAGGTACCACGTCCTGGTGGACCGTTTGAAAAAATGGGAGCTGATGGACGGAAGGCTGCGGTGGCTCAGGGTAAGGGGAGGGCAGAAGGGAAGGAAGGGGGTGAGGAGCGGCGCTCGCCATTGTTGGAGGTGGGGGGCAATTAGGGAGGGCAAGACGGTTCAGGGTGATGACAACGGGCTCAGCGCGCGCTTCTCTGCCCTTAGGCTGCCTCTTTGACTCGGCTGACGGGCGCAAGGGCCGAGACGAGAAAGGCCAGAGGGGCAGCCAGGACGGGAACCATCGAGATGCCCAGGACGAGGTCCGCTGGTGGGATTGTTGTTGCTGCGTGTGCGACGGAGAGCTCTCGAGACGAGGAGGCTCCAGTATCTCGTACGTCGCGCATGCATGTAGGCTATAGGACGTCTCGACATTCTGCTCGGTGGTCATAGTGGCGGGGAGCCAGCCAGGGATGGCCATGTCGAAGAGTACGCTCCACTGCCAGGGCCCATCGTCCGGAGGGCCGCCGGTACAGCTGAGCGTCATCTCAGGGACTGGGGCAGGCGAGGGCACAGACGCAGCCTCCTCCCCCCTTGTGGGGGTGGCTGTCGAGTTCTCCCTCGGGGAACACACGCTCGCATCTGGCTCAGAGGCAGGATTCGAGGGGCAATGAGGGCACAAAGCAGCCTCCGAGGGGTCCGGCGGTCTAGCGAGGCCAATGAGAAGTTTCTCGACGCGGCACAGACGCAAGGGGTGGTATCCAAGGACAGGGGACAGGCATTCGGTCTTGCCCTCAAACACGATTGAGAGAGATTTTAGGCGGACGGATGGTGGGTGGGAGGGAGTGAATGTGAGAAACGAAGAGGGGGAGGGGGGGGAGATTGTTATGAGGATGTTTCCTGAGAGCGAATAAGCCGTGCTACATGAGCAGTTAGCGCCAGACCCACAAATACACACGCGATCGACAGAAGTAAGATTCCCGGCCCCAGGCGGTCAGTCATTAAAGGGGATCAATAGCTAGCAGCGCGTCGACTTACGAGGTATGCGGAGTGCCGAACATGTCGAGTGAACGAGCGAGGGGGATGATCTCAAGCCGAACGGACATGGCAAACAGAGACGAAATTAAAAAAGGGGCGAAAGAAAAAGATGAAAGAGAGGGGAAGATGAACGAAAACGGAGCGCGGAGAACGGTAGTGGCAGCGAGCACGCGTTAGTGCGTGAAGCTGCCAAGGGATGATAAAGACCACACAACCGATGCCGACAACATCACATCACAGCAGAGTGGAATTGGGCATCGGAGGGGCGCACACGAGGCGTGGCCGATCAGGTCCCTAATTCCTACCTCTCGAGTGAATGAGTTGAGGAGGCGAACAAGAGGAAACTGCCCACTCCGAAACACGAAAAGATGGGGGAACAGGAAAGGGGAGTGTTACGGCCACGGGCATGGTGGATGGGAAGAACGATGGGGGGTGTGGAGAGGTAACGGCATGGATGTAAAGAGTAGAATACCTAATGAGTGGGCAAGTCTATTGTGTAGCATCCGAGATATTGACGCGTTGATGAGAAGGCGAGAAAGACTTCGTGTATAATTGACGGATACGAGTGAAGAGTCGTGAGGCTAGAGTGACAGGGGCGAACCTCGCGACGCGCGGGTACGCGTCTGCATATATGTATCTCGAATGTACATCGAGTCAGTAATTGGCGATCATTATCGGTGATAAACATGGCCAGGAAGAGAAAAGTAATGTATGTTTGATTCTTGTTCCCTTCGATCCGATCCAGGAGTCTGGAAGTAGCGGCAGCGGCTTTTACATGCGATGCGCATGAGCAAATCGCTTGCCTAACGTCAATTATTCAAGCGAGGAGAAATATAGCAACAATGTGTTGTGACAAGCACAAAAGAGCGGAGTGAGCATTTCGCCAGAGGAAGATTGATTTGGTGGGAGCTGGGTGAATGGTAGGTCAGGTTCCACATGTTAGGGGTGAACAAAAGAGCGGGTGGTGCATCGTTGGAAAGATTCGCTTCATCTCCGACGTATTACTTCTCATGACATTGGAACCACACACACACGGGGATTCTCTCTAGCTACTACACTTTGACGGCAACTGCGGCCATATCCGTTTAATACTGAGGATGTGTGAAATGCGAGTCATGTCAACAACTACTATTACGAGTCGAGGGAACAACAAAAAGTTCAGACCTTTGTTCGAGCTCTTGCCTTATCAGGCCACCTGACACCAACATTATACGCTACAACACATGTCAACAGTGGTAAATTCAGCCGTCTGACCAAGTCATTCCCCTGCTCCTAATTCAGTATTGCCATAGTGCTCGGAAGATCACCAATGAAATTAATACATTGACGTGGGTAAGAGATCGCATCGTGGAAAAGCAACCAATACATTCATCCATCAGCAGATGCATTGACGTGAGAGAGTTTTGGATCCACGTCGCGCGGCAGCCATCCATCTCAATGACAAAAACACATGTGATAGGAGAACATGAGCTGCGCACAAGCGACGGCGTGGGTGCAAGCAAAGCCGTTTGATATGAGTGAGGGAGGAAGGGTGGCCGAAAGAGGATATCGGCTCGGCCTCCCAGTCTGCAGGGTTGTGTGAAGACCGATTTACTCCTGGTAAGAATATGAGACAAAAAGAAAACCAGTAAAAGAATCTCACCTGACCGTGCGGCTGCCGCTGCTCGTTTCCTCCATCGGAGTTATGCTTCACCACCAAGGCACCTCTTCTCCCTTGAGATACACCGCGAAGCTGTTCCATGCCCACATGGCATCCAGCCAGGTGCGTGACTTGTGGACTAGGCCAGCCGCCTTGGACTACGAATTCGTTATTCAAACGACCCCTATATGAACAAGGACCAGAAAGAATGAGACAGAACTTGAACGAACCGTGGCAATAAACTCTTCATAATGCTCCTTCGACACCTCTTTTGCCGGGATCTTCAGCATGAACTCCTTGAGAACGATAAGCTCAGGGAGCGACCACCTGAGCTCATCGCGCGAATACCTAATTGGGTGCGGAGGGAAGAAAGCTTCTAACCCCAGAACGGGCGCAGGGTCAGCCTGCGGCCATTCGCGATGCAAATCAATTAGGATAATCGAATATGAGCGAGTGGTTGCAGCATAGCTTGAGAGAGCGTAGTGATACCATTGCTCGATTATAGTGCTAAGGCGTGGATAGCTGATGGTGAAGAACGCCTGCTGAGAAAGGAGTTACGCGAACGGTGAAACGATGTCTCAGCCCAGCGGATTCTAGTCATTCTTCAGCTCGAACGTGCGTTCGTTGAGGAACAAACCTCGTTCCTGGCTCATTATCGTGCTACGTTGAGATTCAGAGCACTAATTCGCGATGGAGACTTCTAGATACCAATAAATGAGTGTAGGCAGGGAAGTATATGGAAATGCTCGAGTAGACGGATTTGAGACTTTGTTGCGTGTGATGGTGAGACATTGAACATCATCATTATGCGCAGTAAGGAATCACGGAACATAGTATGAAAAATAAGCGAAGCTGAGAGTAAGAACGGAGATAGCTTGATCCTAAGGATGGTCGAGAGGCAATTGGGAGAGGCAAGCAGTCGTTGCCAAACCAATGACAACGAGGGCGACTCGGCGGGCAAGTTATGATAGCGCGATCACTATTCGTTAGACTTTATTATCTTATCTATAGTATTTCTCGGGCCATGGAACCGGAGAGGAAAGAGAGAATCAAAGCTGTTCGAGCGTTTCACCACCATGGCGCATGCTCTCCTCTCAAGTAAATTCCAAAATCGTTCCATGCCGTTTTGGCGTCCGGCCAGGTACGTGATGGGTCTATTTTCCCGGAAGCTTTGGCCTACATGAGAAGATGTGGCTCAGATCCAGAGCATCTTCCTCACAGGTCGAAACAGGACAGCTGAGACATGAACGAACCTGAGCAATGAAATCCTCATACGGCTTCTTTGTGTATTGTTCCTCCACTGGGACCGTAACCATGAATTCCCGGAGAGCGACGAGTTCAGGGAATGACCATTCGAGCTCGTTTCGATCGTTCAGCACTGGGTACGGAGAGAAGAAAGCCGCCAGTTGAGCATCATCGACAGGGGCAGCCTCAAGCCATGCAGCCACAGGGTAGAAAAGTCAAATATCAGCTACTAATTCTCTAAATGATCCATAATAAGGGGGATTCACTATTCGATCTTGAGACCTGATGAAGGTTGGTGAACGAACAAACGTATATATGATCGACCCCACGTGCGGCACCCAGTTGACTGTTTATCACTTTGCGTCATCTACCAATCTTAACCTACCAAAACACTCCATCAGTTCCTTCATAAATGGTCCGGCCATATTTCCTGATTCGTTCGGCTAAAAGTCTCTGACGATTAACACTCTCGTTCCGGTGGCTTCAGGTTTCGAATTCTCTCCCTGGTGTCTCAGACCTGAGTGTTTCTTCCCTGCATATCCGACCAGGGGCTCGCGGGAAGAGCTTAAATGGTCACTTCCGGAGCTCATTGCTCTCCGAAATTTCATGATGAATATCCCAGGGAACCAGGAGTCGAGGGAGCATTATGAGGAGTTTGTTGCCACGGTCTGTAGTGTCTCACCCGCGCCTTCCATAATCCCTAGGCCTGAGGTTAATATTTCCACTATTTATCTTATAGACCAGGGCCGCTGGCCTATTGCATGCATCGCGCACCTGGCTTGATGCTATGTGGGTGTGGAAGAACTACGAACCATACCTCACTGGAGAAGAGACACCGTGGTGGTGACCTAGAGAGCAAAGAGTGCCAGCCAATTGAATCACAGGTAATATTCCCGTATCTTTCCCTTCCTATAGCTTCGAGCCTGATACATAGCGTTGTAGGGTCAAGAGCCACACACCATGAACACGGTCAATGCGCCTTGCTTTGCTTCTCGAACAAATTGGCTGCTATTCATAATAGTTGAACTATATCGCTTCTCTCCCTACATCCACAATCCCTTGTTTCTCGATTATTTCTCAATCATAACAAATGCGTCGCTTGTTCTGAGTCAGTTTAGACCTGCCAGTTTCAGGATGGACGTCCTGACCGTAGTCTTAACATAACGCATGCAGTACATATACATTCTCGCGATCAAGTAACATCGTTTTAGTCAATGTCGAATGACAAAATCGTAGCCTACCATAATCTATTATTTCTCATTGGGGCTCGCCAAGTACACCGGGAATCAGCTCAACGGACCGCTTAATCAACTTTCTTGTTTGACGTGGGGTGATGGTACAGGGGGTCAGTATGACACGTATTGATACACGCGCAAGGGAAAATAATCAAATGGATGGGGATTGGAAATAAGGGAACCCAACGATCGCATTGGTTCCAAAGGCATACGAGCTTTCCTCCTTTGGACATCGGGCTGTCTCACATATAACGATGTCGATATATAAACGTGCACCAGCACTAGCGCTCCATATACCCCTATTCATCATCCTGCACGCTCACCCACGAGTCCGCAATAGTATTCGCGCGCGTCGGGCCCTGCGAATCCGTCGAGGACGCCTCGCTTGCGCTAGCACTAACACTCGCACTCGTGCTAGCGCTGGGGGTATATGCGGATGACTCCGCCTCGAATTCGGCGCCGGTCTGGCTGGCAGAGGCAGACACGGGATCAGCGTTGGGTGCGGTTGGAGTAGCAGTCGTGGCAGATGGTGGTGGAGGAGGTTGATTCTGAGGAGATACGACGGGGCCGGGAGATTGTTGAAGTGACTCTCGGAGCAAGGCAAGACGGTGGGGCAGGAGGAGCAAAAAGTCGAGCATAAACGTGGGAAGATGAGATGCGAGCGCATATGTCGTAGCTAAATGTGAAGGGTAGATGATAGGTTGTCAGTTGGGACTCAAGGTGAACGCAAGCAGGTCTTGAAGCCAAATCATGAAACACATACCTCCCGCACCCACACTCCTTCGGGTTCCCATTACAACCATTTTCATCCAATCCAGGCTCCACGGCCTCCTCGACGCATCCACAATACTCATCAACGTCTTGGAGAGCACGCGCACATCCGTCGGGATCCTCCTCCCACTCACTCCCTTCTCCTTCCGCTGCGCACCAATCCGCTTGATCTCCGCAGGGTCCGCAAACTCGCCCACATCAATCGTCACGAAGCGCAAATCCGTACCTTCCAGAAGTGGGTCCAGCGCAGCTTCACGGCGAAGGATCCTGAAGCCTTGGGCAACGGCGTGGTTCGCCATCGAGTGGCTCGAGGAACCCAGAACACCAACGCGTGCTGCCGCAGGCACGCACAAGATAACGCTCGCTCCGTATCGTCGCGAGGTAGATGACGATGATTCGCGAGGAGAGCCAATTGTTTTTCGATGCCTGAAGAGCGGAAGTGTTGCGTTGAGGATGGCGAGTGGGGATAGGGCGCGGGTCATGAATTGGTGGGTGTAAGATTCAGAGAAGGTTATGGGAGATGAGAAGTTGTTGAAAGGTAAGAGTTCAGCTTGGCCTAGGATCACAGTGGAGATATACATATCAGTTATTTGTTTATGAAATGCAAGTAACTAGTGAGCTGAAGACTCACCGAGCGACAGGAAGGAGATGACAGAAGTTACTCGAGCTAGCGATGTGCTCTGGGACGATGTCATGGATTGATAAGGATCGCCGTGGATAGTGGTTGGGAACCTCAGTGACAGCGTCGAGCTCAAGCTCCTCAGGAAATGAGGTATTGAACCGGCCTGTGCGAGAGAGAGGAGATTAGACGATAAAACGAAGCAGGGGGATGAAGCCTTGAATGCTCATACCTCTTCAGCATCAAGCACAAGTGCACGAACGTATCCTTCGGTATCACGCTCGAGATCATCGGCAGCTTCGCCAGAGAATACGGAAGCCAAGACGATGTACCCATTCTTCTGGAAGTCTCTGACGACTGACGGTCCACATGGAACAGAGTCGGCACCAAGGATGACTGCGAGAAGTAAGCAGAGAGTAAGCAAGATGTAAGTCCGAGTATCTCATTGGCGGGTTGCGGGCCCGGAGGCCATGAACAATGCGAGCATATATATAGATTAATAGAATCAGTACTCACTCACGATGTCGCGCTCTGGAGCCGCGGTGGCAGCACTGGCAGAGGTGGCATGGCCCTTTCCTTTCCTCTGTGCAGCGCGCCTACGGAGTCCAGAAAGGCGGCCATGCGTAGCGTTCAGGTTGTACGCGGTATACCCAAGAGCTCCTATCACGGCCACTCCGGCAATGCTAACTGCCAATCTATGCTCCTTGATCCAATCGAGCGAGCGCTCAGACAAAGTCTGCATCAGAAAATCAAATAGATAGCGTCCTCGGTTTTGTTAATGGGGGATTCGATTCATGATAACGAGTACGCACCTTGGGAGGGGGTGGTGGAGGCAGCACCTCGATAGGGACCTGCACGACAAAGAGCTTGCCCACCTCGGGTACCGTGAACTCTGGAGGGCCAAAGCGCATCAGATCGTTATATACGCTGCGCACAGCAACTGCGACATCGTGAGGAATGTGGGGGATGTAGGCAGTCGCATCACTGATGATGTCCTCTATCTCCTGCGCGCTGGGGAACGCAGGGAATGGTGGGATCGACGGCATCGGTGCCTAGTGCAGTGTTGTGCTTAGATATACGAGAATTATCTTGCACAGCACCGATGCGTGCTTGCCCCTCGTCGACAGAACAGGGTATCTCTCCGTTTGCGTCCGAGCACTCAAGCCACGAGCGTTTATTTGGCTATGTTTGTATCGAGTGGTGGCAATTCAGTCCTGTGGCGCTTATCGCATACTCTCTGGAGGGCTTGAACGACATTCAACGCGATGACGGTGGACCACGCTGGGCTGCTTTTATCTATACCTACGAAAAGGGAGCTTCAAGCACCTGAATACTTCTGTGCTGCTATCACTGAAGCAGCAGGTCAAGCACGACAGTCCCTCACCATCATCGTCTTCTCCCCACTCTTTGCCTCTCCCGGCACTGCTTCGTCCGATCTCAAGCCTGAACCATCTCTAGCATCTGCACCCGTCCACTCTTGGGATATCATCCAAAAACTCTTGACATTCATCTACGTCGAAGCCGCACGAGAAGCACAAAAACTCGATAGGATCCTCCTCGATGTCTCCGTAGTCCTTCATGACTCAAATCCAGCGAGCTTACAAGCCAACGCGGCGTCACGGTTTGGGATTGGAAAATGGGAAGCCGTTTTCGTGCTTGATGGCGGTCTAGGTACGTCCTCGAATCCACATCCTGTCCATTGCCCGAACGTCATAACCAACTTGACTCTGCATGTGTGAACATGTCAACCCAATAGACCTCATCCCATTCGATGACCTCCCACTCTCGAATATCAGCACAACCATATTCCCCATCACAACCGTCTCACATGCAGACCACCACCATCTCATTCCCACCACTCCGTCCGCAGAACCCCCTAACCCCATGGACACCGCCGCCGCCGCCGCCACCAATGACGCACTGCCAGTAACAAATGACGAATCGGCCCGTCTTCCACCAGTATACCCAGTGGCAGCATTAGGAGGAACGTTCGATCACCTGCACGCAGGGCACAAAATCCTCCTGAGCATGGGTGCGTGGATCGCCAAGGACAAACTCATCGTCGGCGTCACAGGTACGATTACCCCGCTAATGACTCTCTACTTCAGAGCCACTAACGAGATTTCATTTCCGATGCTAGACGAAGCACTTCTCAAGAAGAAATCGAACGCTTCCATCCTCGAGTCTCTCGACGCGCGAATGGCGAGCGTGCGGGCATTCTGCGAGTTGTTCAAGCCCAGTATTGCATATGAGATTGTCCCAATCAACGACATCTATGGCCCAACTGGGTGGGATGCGAATATCCAAGCGCTCGTACTGAGCTTTGAGACGAGGGAAGGAGCCGCTGCGGGTGAGTGTCGGACATCTTTTTCAAGCTGCAATCATGTGCCGAGAGAAGTCTGTATTGACCCATAACTCTGTGAAACGACGACTGGACGATGTCCCAATGAACAGTGGCCAAACTGCGAGCAGAGAAGGATCTTCCTGCACTCGAGCCTTTCGTAATCGACGTCATCTCCTCGTCGAACGCGCGGCTTGACCCTGAAGACGCGGCGCAGCTCCGGAGTGGCAAGATGAGCAGCACGGCAATAAGGCAGTGGATTGCGGACCACAAGTCATGACGAGGATGGGGAACGAGGAAGATGATGATAGGTGTGACGAGACTTTTGTAATTGTTCGAGGGTATCATTTGGGGAATAGCCGTATTTGTAGTACAAGTATGCTGGCGAGAGTAGTTCGTCCGTTGGCGCGAGTTTGTTAATGTATCATCATCGCGCGGTTCTCCAGTTAGGGCCCTTTACCGCATGCTCTTCATATGTGCCATCTTCATTGTGGACGGTGACAAAGACTGGTTTCGGAGGAGCTACTGGTTTGGGATATAACCTCCATTTCACCAACGTGAAGGCAAGGTGGAGGAAGCACGCGAGGACAGCGATGATGGTAAGAGGCTCGACGAATTCGAGGTGCTTGGTATGCCCGATGGGTACGGTTACTCGAAGAGATTCTGGTTTGTGAGACGAGTATTGGATACGTTGGATGGCGAGGAGTGGCTTTGGTTGGAGGAGTGTTTCTAGAGGAACGATAGGCTCTATAAACGGAAATAGACACCACGGGGTCCAAGGATTAGATTCAAGTATAAAGGAAATATTGAAAACGGGGGTCAAATACCTTTGGCGACGAACATTACGGGAGCAGGGACGGCCACGGTAGTCACCAGCTCCTCATCGGCGCCGCGCTCTGACGCTGGATGCAAATACCGCGCATGTAAAGGAGCGCTCCATTTTCCAGGTCCATCCGGTCCTGGGGCGAAGGCCCCTTCAAGTTTGAACAGGATTGCTGACCCACGCATGTCCAGCGATGGCGACGTCAATGCCAGCTCGAGGTTCGTTTCGCCCAAGATATCTTGTGCAGGTGGGCCGTCGCCATCTGCAGCGCGCTGAGCGAGCTCATAAGGATCTATGAAGAGGGACGGAGGCAGTGTGAGGAGGGCATAGGCATGTCGGTGCGATTGAGTGGGTTGCGCTGAGGAATAGTTGCACGAGAGTGTGAAGTGAAAGCTTTGTTGGGGAGATATGGAGCATGATGAAGAACTCCCTTTAAGGGTTGGGATTCCGTCAAAGTTAGGGAGGAGCTGCTTGGCGAACGACGCCTGGCTCATCGTGGAGAGATACGGCCTACTTATGACCCAGTCGCCAGAATAGAGCTGGTGGCACAGTGTTTGGTTCGAGGCCCTGTTTGGTCCTGCCAGTCACTCAGTCTTATCTATTTGTGTACTGTTTACTCGATCGCCTCCTAGAGCTCCTGTCTTTCGGACATCCAGAGATCCGCGAAGGGCTTCCCCCCACACCCTCTCCCCTATGGCCTCCGTTAGCACTTTAAGTAAGAAAGCCCGTGCTAAGAAACGGCGGGAAAAGATTAGAGCGGAGCTAGAACCTGTCTTATTGGAGCTGAAAGCTGCCATGATCGAGACCAATACCAAAAAATCTAACCTTATTAGAGCCAACGGAGTTCCTATCGGCGAGAAGGAGAGTCTCGTTGTAGAGCTATTCACCAGCCTTACCAACCTTGTTCGTCTCTTTGTTGCCAGTGAAGGGTGGTGGAGAGAAGCGCATCCCCATTGGGCTAGTCTGACGGGAGACGCGTTCGTGAGCACTAATATCAATCCTGTCCTTCAGTGACGACTTTAATCTGTAATTACGCTCAAGGCCGAATTCGCGATCGACCTATTCAGCTACATTGGTCGTCTCTCCAAACTCCTCCTTGAATTCAGCCATCTGCCTTGCCTGGGGCCAATATTTGAAACCTGGGCTGGCTATGGGGTTGATATTCTTGCTATGCTATACGAACGATCTTATCTCACCTCGCCATCGCAGGCTGCCTCTCTTGTTGAGGTCCGATCCCAAGCCCTTCACCTCTTGTATCCCATCATTGTCTTCCACACTCGATGTGATCCAGTTCAGAGGTGCGCACAAACTGATGAGCGGCTTGGCCTCTAATTGAATAACAAGCCTCTAGCAAGGACATCTTAGGTCTCATGGTCGCCTTCATGCTCGCATCACGCGAGGGTCTCACCGATCCTGTGACAGACGAGCCAACCAAGGAATTCCTTGTTACAAGCGCAAAGTGGATTGATAAATGCGTGTCCCACCACAAAATCCAATCTTCCATTAGCGGAGATGTGGCGCGTCTCGATATTGGCTCAAAATACCAAGGGCATGTCCTTCCATTTTTCAGTCTTCGCGGGACAGCAAGAGAGGATGTTGCTGATCGCTTAAACCAACTACTCACATTTCATCTACTTGTGAATAATCAAACCCAACATGAAGACGGCGGTACCCACCCTCTCTATCAGGAGATGTTCAAGGTTGATGTACTGGGTTTTTATGCTTCGTTATTGAACGACTCCTTGCCTTACTTGGAGGTCAACTATGACGCAAGGATTGGTGTTCTATCCGAGGTCCTTATCAGCTCTATTTCATTTGCACTCCTCACTACAAAGCCTTTCCTTAACGGAGCTATCCGCCAGCTGGAATACGTGACACCGCGCGTTTCTCCGTTCTTAATTGAACGCTGGTGTATTTCTATTCTTCGAGCGCCGAGCGATATAGCTCCTGGTATGTAACACCCCAATTATCAAATTCCAGTATGTTTCAAGCGCTGAAACCTACTTGAGATCCCTCCACCGTTGCCCAAACGATTGAGCAGGCGGTTCAAGCGCTCACGAAGCTACCCAGTGTGGATGACGCGATTGTCGAACATAATCTAGTACTGAGACAGCTAGATACGGTCCAACGGCGCATGAAACAATCCTCTGACGTGCCTGACATCATCCGCGATGCTTGGCTCACACGCTCATCTCCCTCAGACGAGGATGTCTGTGCTTCCCACCTTTGCTCGTCCGTTGATTCAAACGGACTGCTCCGGTGCGTTTCTTGTATGAGCAAATATTACTGCTCTCGAGAATGCCAACGAAGGCAAGCCGTTTCTGGCATGATTCTACAATTGACCTTTTGTTGACCTCCATTATTATTCCTTGTTTCCGCGTCTGGCCTGAAGTGAATGGAAGTGGCATAAAAAGCATTGCCGACGGGACGATAGGGAAGACGAGAAGGCTGATGGAGGTCAATAAGGTCTATCGAGCACCCGAACCGACACCAATGAATATGCGCAGATACGCCCATATATCGATGCTCTTGCAGCGTCTTAGACGCATGATTCGCACTTTTTACAAAGCTCTCGACTTTTCTTTCCAAAAAGTAGTCAATATTGCGTTCATCATCGATACGATCGAAGGATATAATTCAACTTCAGATACGAAAGATATGTATCGAATAGTATAGTATTTATCGTCAGACATAAAGACCCTCGAGGCGAGAAACTCTATTGCGATCATCAACTCGCTATCTGCGCCACCCGTCGGTGCCGGGTACCAGTATAGCGAATGCAAAGGAAAGTTCTAGTTACCAATCCCATCCGCCCCAGACCCAAAGCTCCCTCCAATTATGAGCTAAATCGCAGACCCGCGCTGCCTTCGGTGATAGCGACCTCAGTGTTTTACCTCACCCATGCGTTCCCGTGTGGGTCAAACGAGCTCTTTAGGGCAGATGAAGAGGTATGGAGCTTGATTTAAGAGAGAATGAGCGCAGTGGTGAGGTTCGAGGGTTCCATGTGCAGAGACGTTTTTGCCGGAAGGATGTAGAGTAATATGAAGCGCTCATTTTGAAGATTGAAACGCCTTCAAAGTTGAGAAGGAGCGGCTTGGCTAACGAAGTCTAACTCATCGAGGAAAGATACGACCTCTTGCCAAGAACAGCCTGTTTGTTTGGCTCGACGCCCAATTCGGTACCGACACCCAACAAAGTTTCCAGCCTTCATCTTGGGCACCCACCACAGAATCTTACATGCCCTTCCTTTCTCCTGATGGCCCCCATCACTGCTACAGGCAAAAGGAGCCGCGGTCAGAAAAAGCGAGACAAAATAGATGCGGAGAGAGGTCCTCTCTTATGGGAGCTGAAGGCTGCTCTGATCGACAATGAAAACAAGAGGTCCAAACTCAATACCCAAGGAGCCTCTGCCCGTGAGAGCCAGGATATACTTGTGAATCTGTTCACCAGCCTTGCGAATCTAGTTCGTCTCTTTGTTGCCAGTGAGGAGTGGTGGAGGGAAGAGCATCCTCATTGGGCTACTCTGACAGGAGACCCGTTAGTGAGTGCTGACGTCAATGTTGTCGCTGACGAATTTGACCAGGGCCTGCGTTGTAGACAGAGGTTGCGTTCTACCTCTTCACCTACATTGGTGGTTTATCCGGCGTTCTGCTCGAAATGAGCCATGTGGATTGCCTCCAACCAGTATTCGAAACCTGGGCCGGTCTTGGGGATGCTATTCTTTCCATGTTATGGAAACGACCGTATCTTACCTCGCCATCTCAGGCCACTCGCCTCGTTGAGGTCCGAACCCAGGCCCTCTATCTCTTGTGTCCTGTCATTGTCTTCCAAAAGCGGCGTGACCGACTACAGAGGTGCGCTCAGGGTTATGAGCTACATAGCCTCTTACTGACAACTATGCCCTTAGTAAGGAAATCTTGGGTCAAATTATGGCCTTCATACTCGCGTCACGCGAGGGATTCGATGATCCTTCGGAAGACGTACCAACAACGGAATTCCTCGTTGCTAGTACGAAGTGGATCCATGAATGCGTCTCCCTCTACACAATCGAATCCTCCAATAGCGAAGACGAACTGCGTCTCGATATTGGGCCAAACTATCAAGGATATGTCCTTCCATTTTTCAGTCTTGGGGGGACATCCAGAGAGAACATCGCCGACCGTTTGAACCAACTATGTGCATTCCATCTTCTTGTCAAAAACCAAACCCGATCTGCAGACAGCAATGACCATCCTCTCCATCATGAGATGCTCAAAGCTGATGTGCTAGGTCATTATGCTTCGTTGTTGGACGCCACTTTGCCTCACCTAGAGGTCTCATACGACACAGACATTGGTGCTTCATTATATTTCCTCGTCATGGCCATCTCATTTGTATTGGAAATTATAAAATATCTCCCCGACGAACCTGTAGGCCAGCTGGAATATGTGACATGGCGTATTTCTCCCTTCCCGATTGAGCGCTGGTGTGTTTATACCATTCTAGCACCGGACAACCCCGCATCTAGTACGTTACCCCCCCTTCATTCGTCGAACTCCGAGAAATTCAGCGCCCTGACATCAACCTCAGAGGTTACCATCCTCGCCCCAGTAATCGCGCAGTTTGTCCGACTACTTGTCGACCTGCCAACTGTAGATGGTACGATTGGGGAAAACGAACTACTGAAGAAGCTAGACACGGTGCAGCGCCGCATGAAACAATCGTCTGACGTGCCTGATATCGTCCGTGATGCTTGGCTTACGAGCTCAACCCCCTCAGATGCTGAAGTCTGCGCGTCTCACTTCTGTTCGTCAACCGATCCGAATGAACTGCGTCGATGTAATTCATGTAAAAAGAAATATTACTGTTCTCGAGAATGCCAACGAAGGCAAGTCTTCCCTGAAATAGTTCCTCAATTCACCCTTCATTCACCTCCGTTGTTATTCCTCTACCTCTGTGCCCGTGTAAAGTCACTGGAAGTGGCACAAAAAGTATTGCCGACGGGATGGTATAGAAGATCAGGAGGCCGATAGAGCTTGATGACGATCCGAATCGCCAGGACCCGAGTTAGGAACTTTCCGCTATGCTACCCTCTCCAGCTGGTTCGAACTTCTCGCGAGAGTAAGAAGGTTCCGCTCGCTCGTAACGCATTACTTCCTTTTATTGTCTTATATTATGATTCTAGTTCCATTTATTATTGGCTCTCATTATACTGAAAAGGCATCAATACCACCGCCCAATAACCTTAGGTCACCACCACCTCTCCCCCTTTTCGTCAGCTGTTAGAGTTAATTTTTTTTTGGATTGAGATTACAGGAGATATCGCTACTCGTGCGTAAAATCGACAAGCTAACGAAAATCCACCCGGGTCTACAAAGGTGGACCTTACCCAGATCACACCAAGAACTCAGAATCCGGGCGGATTCACACATGCGCCGATACTCGTGTCCGAGATCCGTAATTCCCGTTTTTTTTTCGGTCCATTGGCCGTTTCTTTACGAAAACCTAGGCTGTGGCATTAGACGTCTGACACCGCTAAAGGATACGACTTGGGTCGCGTTGTTTGCATCAATATACGGATGCTTGGGTCACACTTCGATGACAGAAACGTCGCTCAACGCGTCAAGGACTTTGCGCCAAATTCCGTATTCCTCTTGACCTCTCAATCCGTGATGATTGAAATGCTTGGGCTAAAAACCATCAGGCCTCGATACAGGCGGAGGGAGCGTGAAAGGGATGAGGCGCCTCCGGCGAATCAAGTGAGATGGCCACTGCGGTCGGAGGTTCCGTATTTCCCACAACACCACACACACGCCGCTTCATCGAGTGTCGCTCAACCTCGCATGCTCTCCAACCTTTTTATTCTCCTCCTTCTTGAGCCTCATGATCCCCACCGGTCGAAATAGTCGTGCTGTGAAAAGATTCGTCAAGAATGTGATGGAGCGAAATCCCACTTACTTGGAGCTAGATGCCGCCTATGCCTACACTGACGGAAAGATGGTGGCTTTGTTCAAGGAAGGAAATGGGACAGTGAAGCTCAGTTTGTACAGAGAGATATTCGCTAGTCTTCCGAGGTTTATTCGCCTCCTTGTGGCCAGTGACGAATGGTGGAGAGATGAGCATCCTCATTGGTCGGTGCTGACAGGAGATTCAGAGGTCAGTACTCTCGTCCACATGAACTCGCGGTTGATATCGTAAATAATGTCTCCATCAGGCCAAAACATGGTTTCAGACACTTAGATACGTCAGCAGTTTCTGTGACAGCCTCCTCTCTTTCAGAGAGGATGAGCAAATGCAGCCGGTGTTCAAGTCATGGGCCCAGTCTGGAGAAGGTCTCCTTGACCTCTTTGAGAAGAGGTCCTATTTCACTTCGACATCTCACGCTGTCTCCGTTGTCGATATCCGAGCGCAAGCTCTCAGTCTTTTGTGTCCTGTCATCGTCTTTCAGACGCAATGTAACCAACGCCAAAGGTGCGCGCATTTCAGCGTCATATTGTTTCCTATACTCACAACGACGGTTTGTAGCAAGCGAATTCTTGGTCGGATTGTCACGTTTATCCTCGCCTTGCGCGCGGGGTTCGGCGGCACAACGGAAGATGGGCCCTCAATGGACTTTCTTGTTGCCAGCGCAACTTGGATTAACGAATGCATCTCCTACCACCTGTCCGCTCCCTCCGATTTCCGTATAGATGACGCTCGTCTGGTTATTGGTGCCACATGGCAAGAACACATCCCTCCATACTTCAGTCTTCGCGGGAAAACCAGAAGTGAGATCATCGAACGTTATGACCAGCTGCGCTTCTTTCAAAAACTTGCCCGCAGCCAGATGGGTTTGGAGGAGCAACACATGCCTCGTTTTTATAAGGAGTTGTTTACCGCTGATGTGCTTGGCCATTTTGCTTCATTACTAAATGATATTTTACCTCTTCTTGAGGCCCAGCAAGACACTATTATGGCGGGCATGGCATATCACATCATTGGCTCCATCAGACTGATGATAGTCTTCTCATCCGCCTCCGCTGGGGGGCCTACCTGTCGAGCACAATATGTGGCAGAGCGCATCTCTCCATCCACCGTTGAACGGTTCTCCATCTATGCCGCTTTGGCGGTTAGCGAACCCGGGAATCTTGACATATGCCCAAGTATGTGTTACACTGTACATTTACCCGCAACAGGACTCGCTTACGCGGAAAGTAGATGCATCTGATGTTGCCCTCGAGACCAGTATACTCGTTCATTCCCTCGCAAAAATCTCTCAGGCAGCTGGAGCTGTTGGACACGATCTACTAATGAGACCTTTGGATACTGTGCGAAGACGCATGCAACAGTCATCTGATATGGTACCTGACGTAGTTCGTGATGCTTGGATTAAATGCTTGGCTGGGCCAGACGCAGATGTCTGCGCCTCTCACTCTTGTTCTTCAATCGGATTGGATGGACTGCGGCGGTGTAATTCGTGCAAGAAAAAATACTACTGCTCTCGAGAGTGTCAACGAAGGCAAGTTTTCATACAGTCCACCGCCACATCCATTATTAACCTTCATTATGATTTCTCATCGCGCCCCCGGAGTCACTGGAAGTGGCACAAAAAGTATTGCCGACGGGTTGATATCGAAGATCAGAAGTTTGATGGAGCCTCATCATGTGTTTCGAGGACCGAACTCCCACCAAGGAATATGCGTGGATCCACCTAGGTGCCGATGTTCTAGCAGCGCTTAACTTTGCAATGATCGCCTTTTGCCAGCCTTGACTCCGTCTTCAAGGGTAACAGTGGCCAAAGCACTGCGTCGTGACCACTCACTACTCCGCTGCCGATGCAGGTATGCTCTTGACAGGCTTTGAGGGAAGGGACATGTCATTTCCTTCTGTGGCTTGTGCATTGGATTGAGTTCTACCGCTCGTCAGCAGTTACCCCACACGTCATGCGACGAGGCCTCGACGGTCTCATCACCTTCTCTCGCTAAGTGACCGCCTACCGCTTGTTCCGTATGGGTGATGCCACACCAATTTGCTGCGAAAACAATTGATAAGTCCTCGGCGGCGTTAACGTTCTCGCGGTTACATCACCTCTTCGACTCAAATTAGCCAAGAGCTTCGAAGCAGGGACATTGACATGACGGTAAAACATTGGTAGCCCCGCATGTTGGCTTGGCTTGCTTCCCCACACTTGACATGCATGTGGCGTAACTGTTTCATCGAGGATTCTCCAAATCTCCTCCGAGCACCCATAAGAATGGCCCGCCTAGAACCTGTCAGCCCATCGTCCACTACTCCTCTACAATGAAATTTTTGTACAGTTTGCTTGGCATTGCTTCCGTCGCGAGCCCCGCCTTGGCGGCCCTCGCTACCACCACTGTAGGTCTCAGCAAGCTGGATTCATGTTCAATACCCTCCAGGAGCACTGACTGCGTTCTACCCCGGCTAGAGATACTATGATGGCCAAGAAGGTATGTTCTTGAGTCCTACAGGGATATTCAATATAGCTCGTTCTAATCGCCTCCCTGCTTGACATTTACAATTTGGATCCGAATGTGGGCCTTTGCTTTGGAAGGTGCTTGCGGCTGTGGCACTTCTTCCGGAGCGTACAGCTGGCAGCTGGGAATCTCGTCTGGCGTTTATACTGCGGCGTGCGTTATTTGATTTCGGTCGGTAGCTTTTACATTTCCATGCCAATTGTGAGGGTCTAGAGGGTCTCAGTCGCTTTATGACACCGGCGGCTCGAGTTGGTGTGGAGCTGGATGCGGTACTTGCTACCAGGTATGTTTTCAGAATTCATGTCAGATTAGGCACTAAATTATTGGCGTTTCCCTTAGCTCACCAATCAGGGTTACTCAGCATGCTCGACATGCGGTACTGGGGCTGGGTCTGGTCAAACGATTACCGTAATGGTCACCAACGTAGGTTATCTACAATCTTTCCAAAATCGTATTCTGCTTTCGTTCTAACTGAGTGTGGCTCCCTAGTTGTGTCCAAACAATGGAAACGCGCAGTGGTGCCCCAAGGTTGGCGGCCTTAACCAATACGGATACTCGGCCCATTTCGATAGTGAGTAGTAATCAATTACATCCCTGGTCAAGTCACTGAAACCCCTCGATCTCTTCAGTCATGTCCACTGGACTCGTCGGTGGAGTTTGGGGTAAGTTATCTTACCATCCATTCCCTTCAGCAGAGGCTAACCTTTACAACCAATTGATCTAGACAACCCCGTCGTCTCCTACACCAAGGTTGCATGCCCAACTACCGCGGCAAATGACTACAAGCAGTGTGTGTGCTACTGAAACGTAAAGCACCCTTGCGGCTGGAAGGACGTCAATCTCGATCAATCGGCCTTGAGGACCCTTCATGGAAGCTTCTGAACGGTCGTGTGGATGACCTGGTCCATCTTTGACGCATGCATGCCCTGTTCAGTTCGTCTAACTGTAAAATATCGCAAAAACCATACGAAACACCAACATTTGAAGAAAAACCACACTTTATTACGTTCAAGAATAACAAGACTGTCACGTTGACCACAAAAGAATCAACTTCTCGAGATCATGAAGAATAGAAGTAAACAAAAAGCAACGAATCCAAAGAATCACGTTCAGGTAAAGAAAAAGCTAGTCCGGTAGCACGAGTCCATTTCCCAGACCAAAGCGAAGCAACTAAGCAGATAGATTTGTGAAACGGCAACAAGCCTCACGATAACACATGGGCAATCGCTCAATCTTCGACCTCAGGCTGAGGTGCTGGGTTGAGCGACACAACGGTGGGGAGATTATGGTACCTCTCCAGATCCGCTGCTTCCGCCCTGCCGACACCAGCAATGTCATTCGTAAGCCAGATCATAGGATCTGGGGCTAGCAGTTCAGGCGGGTATAATAGATCAGCAACCTCATCAGCTGGATCTGGAGCCTGAAGTAGTGGAGGCGCATCAGGGCTTGTAGCCGCAGCGCGAGCAGTCGATACTAGATCGTTAATAGATTCAGAGGCTAGAGAGAAGACAGTGAGCTTGGCGGGAATAGCGAGCTGAGAACAAGGGGAGATAAAACATACGCAGAGGGACAGCAGCATGGGGCCGCGAGGCTTGAGGGATCGCCAACGCCTGATTGATCATGTCGAGGATACTGGCCATCGAGGCAACAGTTCGGCCACGAGATCGAGGGGTCCTCCCTCCACTTTCACCACCTGGAGGAGCAGGGAGAGCCTTCTCTCCAGTACCCTCAGGTCGCTTCATGTGCATTTCGTGAGAGAAGTCATCAAGAGATTCTCTTGAAGCTTCGCTAAGAGAGCTCGCGCTAGGCTGACGCATCCTGATGCCAGTGTAGAGCTCTACCACAAATACGAGGAATAAAGCCACCCCTATGAGTGTACATGCCAGGGCCCATTCGCGGAATGGCAACAAGATTAAGCCAAGGAGGAAGGGCTGGAGGGCGAGCATGGTGGCGAAACGGCGCATGATCCACATGTGGAGTAGGCCACCTGACTGGCCACGATCGGTACGGCCATAGACATAGCCGACGAGATATCGATGTGCCGCAAGACTAAGCAGCACAAGGATGAAGAGCGGCGGGCCGAGGAGAGGGAAAAGTAGCACAAGAGTCAGAGTTAGGAAGACGGCGATGATACACGCTCCCAGGCCGAAAGAAGGGTTGTACGCGCGGGGGTATAGAGCTACCAGATTACCCATTAGTTTGAAAAGCTTCAGGGGAACAGGAATATAGTCACATACCTCGGAAATGCTGACGAGGAGTTAACGCTTTCCATTGGCCAATAGTCACACGTAACAAGCGCGTCGGTTGCAGCATTAGTAGTCCAGGAGCAATGAAAGCCATGTTGAGTCCCAATATAAGCACGAATGCAGCAGCATAGATGGCCCCTTCAGCAACGGTAGTGGTTTCCTGAGCACCTGCAGAAAACGACTCCAAACTGTACAGCACAGCCCCAAGGCCAATCATCCAGATGCCAGCAACGGCGACAAGAACGACGAATGTAGCCTTGAACGCTGTGATACGAGTTTGGGAGTTCGATACTGCACCGCTCAAGTGAGCCGAATCTTAAGTGACGGATGAGAATCGAGCCACGATGTATGACAAAAGCTGTGAACTTACAGTGAACGATCCCCAGTGCAATGCAGGTGAATAGAATGGCAGCAAGGGAAGGAACGAGGGTCGTAACGATGGCTGAACCAATCGAACTGGCAGAGGTGATAGGATCGAGAGCCGGGATGAAGTGTGCGAAATCGGGGGCATTAGCCAGGAACAGGCCGAGGACAGGAACGACTGAGTCGAGAAAGTCAGTAAATCAAGTACCGGCTTCATCAAATACATGCAAAACTCACAAGATCCCGCGAGGACGACGCAAACAACACCAACAATCACCCAGAATCCAATAGTTCCAATGCTCCCGCTCTCGTCCTGCAGATCATCCCACCTCACGTCATCCTTGCTTCGACCCTCAATCATCCTGATGCCAGGAATGAATCTCACACCTCGGCCGACGAGCAACCATCCACGCATGTTGATACCGCGCGCGATATCATCATACATGGCCCGTTGCTCCTCCTGCACTTCGAGATTGAGTGCCTTGAGCTGAGTACGCCAATATCGGATTTCTCCATAAAGGGTTCCAAGGTGTTCATGATGCAATCCAGAAACAGGTCGCACAATGGGACGCTGGAGCTGCAAGCGAAGGTGGGGTGGAGGGCCATCGGTAGCAGCAGCAGTAGTCGCCGTGACGCCCGTCTGGTAGGTCTCCCGGCGACCCCGGGTGCTTCGGCCAGTATTGCGACGGGTGGGAGGGTCATGAGACATACTGCCAGATCCACTGGCACTGCCTGATATACGATGGTCCCCTGGTGAGAAGAATGATTCTTCACTGACGGCTCCAGGTCGCTGGTGCTGGTGAGAGTATCCCCAGGATCCGAACATCCCTGTCGATCCAGGCGACTGTCCTCGATTGCGACGTAGACTCGGGGGCAACCCCAGGCCTAATCGCGCAAGGAAGCTGGTACGTTCAAGGATCTCAGGTACATATTCGTCTTGACCGCGTGCAACAATTGCCCAGTTGTCAATATCTTGCTCATCCAAGCCAGACATCTCTTCTGCCGCATCAGGTTCGCCGTGATTTGGTCCTGCACCGAGATTCATCATCGAGGGAGGTACAGGACCAAGACCTGACGAACCAGGCGCTTTCTCCGTTGTCCTAAGTTGGCGATTTCCACCTGGAGTGCGTCCGAACGTGATCGAGGGGTGACGAGACGGGTAATTGGCAGAATATGTATTGGGGTTGTACCAATACTCCTCAGCAGCCTCCCCGCTTCGACCAGGAACACCTCGCGCAGCAGCGCCCGACCCTTCTGCATCCGCAGGACCAGGCCGATAATCAGGGGAGGTAGCGCTCATGATAAGCGGCATGCCAGAGTGTGGGGACGATATCTGACCGCTGTCAGTCGTATGCTCGTGGAATCTGGATCCCACAACACGTGCGCCAAACTCGTCACTGAGAGACTGGTCGTCTGCATATGCGCCATGACCTCGAGAGGTACCACCCGATACACCGCGCGGGTTCCGCAAGCGATAATACGAGGATGGGGCCATGTAAGATGTAGGAGCCATGGAGGCTTGTGCTCTGGAGCCACGTAGGGGGCCTGGGCGACTGATATGTCTGCCGTCCGGCGCAGTGACCTCTGGCTCTTCAGGCTCTTCAGGCTCTTCAGCAATAGGACCACCGAAATCACCCGCCTCCGAAGGAGCAGGCGAGGACAATCTGAAAGAATCGATATAGAGACATTCGGACTTCTCGAGATTATTGAGGACAACATCACGAGCACCGATGAGTTTCTTTAATTTATGGGTATCACTATACGGAGATAGGTTAGAAGATTTCCAAGAACACGTAACAGAGAAGAATGGCTTACACAATGGAGAAGACACCGGTGACGTCAATCTCGTCACCTCCTTCGTCGGCCCTGGATGTCCGGCGGCCAGTGAGTGATCCATTCTCACTGTCCCTCGAGCTGCCCCGTCGCGGAGGTGAGGGAGGTGGGCTCAGCGCACCACCGCCACCACCACCAGCAGTAGCACGCCTCGTCATCCCAGATCGTTCCAGTAGTGCCTTGACCTCGCCTTCACCCATGCCTTTCAGACCAGGAGCTCTAGTGATTGAGAGCCAACCCATCTCCATACCGTCACATCGCACTTGAACCCAGCGCTTATGGAAGGCATGAAGCCGATTGAATTCTTTGATAAGGCGATGAAAGGCGGGGAGGACGCCGACGACGATAGTGAGCACGGTCAGGATGATCAGACGCGTTCGAGCAGTGGGAGCGTAGTCTTTGCCATCGACAATGAGACGGCGGTAAAGGTTCCCGGCAGAGCTGTCCACGAAGTCAAGTGACCTTTCCATGATTGGACTCTGGTTGTTCGACCCTGGTGCAGTGTTAATGTTCCCTTCCTTCAGCAACTGAAGGAGCCTGAGTAGACTCAGATCCTGCAGAGCGCTCCATTGCCCACTGTATGTCGCATCGGGAGCAGTATTCCCAATACACGGAGTGTTGACCATATACAGCGGCAGTGCGCCAGCAAGCCCGATAATTGAATAGGTGGCGGTGAGCATAACAGCGACCCATATTGTGCGCTGGGTCAGCTCGTCATCGGATGGGAACAGCTGCGCATCACGAGCAGTGGAGTCGCCAAACTCCGATACATCTTTGGGAACGGCAGGCACCAGTGGGACAGGAGGGTGGAGAAAAGCTAACAACCCACTACCGAGTGGCGGTGGCCGCAGTCTGTGATCATTGGAGCAGTTAGTTAGGTAAAAAGAACAAAAGTAAAAAGTGACAAGAAAAACGCAATCGTAATGGATGCTTACTCAGGGCGAATGAACCATTCACGGAGTCCGTAGAGTTGTCGTACTCGGGGGCGAAGAAAGGCGAACAGTAGCTGGAGGCGATCGAAGGCCGTTGAGTAAAATCAATTCAGTTGATCGCCTTCATGTAACGGAGCCGGAGATTCCGAGGTGGTGACGACTTACCCATATAGCTGCACCCACGACCAGGCCAAAGATAAGCGTCGCGAAGACCCCAATGCTCATCGAGTCTACCCCTTGGCCTGCACATATTGACCGCGCATTGTTGGATGCATTTCCAACGCCGGTCGGTTGCGAAACGCCGCCGCCGATGTTTATGATGGACCAGGATGTTGTCTGAGTGGGAACAGTTGAAGTCCATACAGCAGTGCTCGTAATAGTTTGAGCGGCTCCGGGGGATGTTGACACGATGGTAGTGAAGACCGATGACTCGGTGGAGACTACCGTGTATGACAAGGGAATCGCGACGGAAGATGTTGTTGAAGGTGTCAAACCGCTTGTTGAGGACCCAGAGGGGTCAGAGCCTCCTCCTCCGCCGGTCTGGGTGCCTTGGGGAGTGGTGGAGGCTGAGATCCCAGAATTCCCCGAGGTAGGATCCACGGACCCGGAGGCTAATGTTGTCGTTGTTGTTGTCGTAGAGAATGTTGGAAGAAAGACAGAACCGTTACTGGTAGTCCACCAGCGACGCTCCATGTTGTAGGCGCCGTCCATGGGCTCGAGGGACGCACAGCCTCAAGCTTCCAACGAGGTATGGGATGTTTGTTGGATTCGTGTCTGGAAAGAAAGCGTTGCAGCTGGGGTATAGGAAAGAATTTTGATAGGATCGTGGTTTCGCGAAGACTGCAGTCGTCAGAGGTCGTGGTGAGCGTAGAGAGCAAGTTTTTCGTGAACAGGTCGTGATAAACGAGCAGACGTCAGACCAATAGAAATGTTGAAACGAGGCAACGCATCAACACATGACAACAAACCACCTATACTCCTGGCACGATCATTGCTCTGCTCCACAAGCTGTCCGTCGACTCCAAGGAACTGCCCAAACACAATTATGAAGATTTCCGAACTTCTTCCGCATTGAAGCCCTATGCATCCAACCCCGTCTTTGAGAGGGTCACAGTCCTCGTGGCTACCAGGAGGCGGGGTTCTTGATTCACTCACGGACAACTGCGCATCTTCTTGCCATCATTTCACCAAATTTCCTTCTCTCAGTTAGAGTCACTGACCGAGCGGGTGCAAAAGCAACTTGGTTTCTCAATAATTGACATGGTTCCCAATTCATGCTATCTTTTGAGCAGCTACGAATGACCGAAGTCGGGAACATTTGAATATCTTCAGTTATTATCGATTCTTCCGTATCTAACGTAAAATCAATCCTCTACGCCCTACTAGTTCCCATCTCTCAAAAGAATCTGATGCGAATCCATTCAGTTAAATGACCAGTACCCGTGCCCTCCCTCGAATATAGCCATTTCAACTGCACATGATATAACACTTGACTTCAGCCAAGGAGAAAACAAGCCAATAATTGCTCGATTACAAGCGTTGGTGTGACCCTTCGTGAGCCAGTGTTTCTTGAGGCCCCAGGCCCCAATGTCATGCCACCTTGGCTTCAGCAATGCTTAGTATCAACCACGCTATGTCTTTCGCCTTAGTTTTGTCTGATGTAACAAGGATTTATTACTGGTCTAGTGGTGGATTGAGTCTCTGAGCTGTGGCATTACAACGCAGACAGCAGCACAGCCTTGTAGATATTAGGGGTATCTTTATGGGGATAGGAAGAGCAAACGATGTCACACAACTACTTCCGAGATCGACAGTACGTCTTGTGTTCGGGCCAATCGCTAAACAGAGAGGTATCCATCTGATAAGCAAATTCAATAAGTGTTATGGGGAAAAAAAACGCACTTCTTTTGACACGAGGCTGAGCAATAAGGCGTACCGCACCTGCCACACATCAGCTTGGGTATCTGGTTGGCTTCGCATAAAGGTCCCCTACACGTTGCTGGGGTGTCACTACTGTTTGTGGGAACATATTTGATACCAGCCTTGCGAGCTAGAATGGCTTCTGTCATAGCCCACTGGTTCCATACTTTCTGAGATAACTTGGAGGCATATGTCATGGTGGAACGATTCCTGATGGTGCGCAGTTGAGCAAAGGCCGCAGCAGCGGTCTCGGGTTTGCAGCCATCGGAGACAATGAGCCGGCCAAACTCCAAGGCGAAGGGTGAGATACTTTTCCCTATTAGATCTTACCGTCAATATTGATTGCCCGTAGAATCTGATACTAACTCTACCCACGTATCGATGCATGCATTTCCTGATCTCCCTTTTGATCTTTCGGAAGGACACAAGCCAGCCATTCTGCGAGATACAGAAGCTTTCCCTCTACGACATCATTGACCAGCTCGGGTCTCTTTTGACGTTGCCCGAGACGTAGAACACTTGCCCACAGGGTCGGGCATTTGAGACACCAGTCGTGAAATTCCTGTGCGTCAAGTGCTTCTTGGGAAATCTCCCCACAAACGTTGACATCATATTTGGCGCGCATTTGCCTAAATTCTTGCGCGGAGAGAACAAGAAGGCGACCTGCAATGATCGCTTCGCCAACAGAACGGTGATTCTCTCCAGCAAGGTCGATGAGACAGGCAAGAAGCTCGTACTCTTGCGTTTGGTGCAAAGAACCTTGTTGGAGACTGAGAGCGCGTAATGAGGTATCGACGAGTTGTTCGAGAGTGTGATCATATAACATCAACATCTCGGCCGCGCCGAGCCCTTCGATTGTGATGAGAAATGTTACACTACGAAAGAGAGTCTCGGCGCACTGATCAACAATTGAAGAGATAGTTTTGTTCCACAAAACCTCAGACTCTGTGATACACGTCGTTCTTATCAGAACAGAGAGTGGCCCAATCTGCCGTAAACGGCTAGAATCTCGTCGTCCACTGGGATATATTAACAGCGTCTTAGTGGTAAGTTGGCGAAATGGTGAGTAACACGCACCTTTCATAGGTGGGAGGGAGCTCAACCTCATCAACGAAGAAGTAAAGTATTGTGACGACCTGAGTACGGTACTCTGCAAACCGCTCGATATATTCAGCTTCTTTTGTGGCTTCAAATAATGGTGACGCATGAAGCGACCTCAGCCAATCCACTTCGAGCCCAGACCAGTCAATGGGGTCAACATCGCACTCCCCAGGATAGGCCCAATCCTTATTTATTTCATCCGCAACCTTGATGAAGGCTGCGAGGGTCTCTAACGCCTGGAACCAAGTGAGATCCTAACATATTGATAAACACAACCAGTCATCCAATACATCTGCAATGGCTCGGTACAGACCTTCAATGAATCAGAAGATGAAGTAGACTCGTTCCCCAATTGGAGCGTCATGTCCGGAGGACAGTTGAGCATAATTTGAACAAGATGGCCTACAATCCCAACATCGTTGAGGAGATTATAAACTTCAAGGGATTCTTCAGGTGATGTCAACATTTCCACAGAGGGTTCGAGAAAGCTGCGTAATTCTCCCCATGTATTGTTGACATCCTCCGGGACATGCAGATTTGAGGCGCCAATCGCGGGAAGAATAGCAGTGAGATGCTTTTTGGCCAAGTTCTGAAATTCCTTTTCAGGCATGGCAAAATGGGTGATACTGTTGACTTCGAAGGAGTGTTTGTAACCTTACCAAACAAAAAAAGTTGCACGCTGAAACCACACACACACATCCTTTGCCAGCGTTCTCATCGTCGATGATTGAATCAGGCAAACCATTGCAACAATCCAGTCATGCCCGTGGTCCTTCCGGACTCCATTAGCTTGTAAAGCGCTCCCACTAGTGATGACACCTGCCACGTCGCCCCAAAACCCATCGACCCATACATCTTCTCACATCCATCCCCTTCAACCACACGATGGACTTTGCGAACGCCATAGCGCGACTATGCGATACTTTGTGTACACTGGTGTCTGAAATTCATATGCGATTGCGAAATACAACTGAGTCAGCATGCATCCACCGTACGCTTGATCCACACCATCTCTTTTTAGTCAACACAATTTGCAATTGTGACAGATGCCAAGGCGTCAATACTCTTCTCGCCTTAGACCCGCCGACAACTATTAGCGTCTCCAATCTCGCTCTAATATCATCTTCCACCTTTTTTCGTCCACATGGCTCAGATACATATATCTCAGGATGTCTCGCCTGCGCTGCGGACGGCGCTTCAAGCCACGAGTCGTGCATTCTGCACTGTCGGGTCGATCCCTTTTGAACAAAACAGCCCTCTCGCCCTCTTCTTCTCTAATGAAAATGGTGGCACCGGGAAGTTATCTCTGCCCTGCGCCTCAGCAGACGGCATCCAGCCTCTGCTTGATGCTTGCAAACAAGCTCCCTTTGGCCGTGGGTCGGAGACCGTACTTGACCCAGCCTATCGGCGGGCGCTGGTGCTTCCTGTTCACCAGTTCTCCATCGCTCCCACCACTGCCGTCGATCCGTACCTCTCAGGAATTCTCGATAATATCTCTCATCACCTCCTAAATCGCTCTGATCGTCGGATTATCGCAATCCTCGACAAGCTCAACGTCTATGGGCCTGGTGATTTCTTCAAGGGGCATGTTGATACTCCCCGATCGAGTGACATGTTTGGCACCTTGCTCATCAACTTACCCGTCGCTCATGAGGGTGGGGAGCTGGTTGTGTATGGGCCAACCGTAGTTCAAAACTCGGTTGATGAGAACTCCACTGCTAGTACTCACGCTGGGGACAAGTACACCACACAATGGGGTGCAATCGATTCCCTGAACTGGATCTCGTTCTTCTCTGACTGCCCCCACGAGGTTTCACCTGTGACGAGTGGTTATCGGTACGCGAGTTTCGTGGAATTTATACGAATCGTAGAGGCTGACTCGGCCTTTCCTAACATCACGATTGATAGGGTGACGCTCTCGTTTAACTTGAGGTATTCCGACTCTCCAGTGACTCCCATCACCTTGGTAACCCAGGAGGCCATCAATGTGTTAGTGAAGGCGCTGCAGTCGGAGACCTCGTTTAGCGATGCAAACCCCTTCCTCGGGTTCCATCTCCAGCACTATTACGTCAGTGTCAAAGTGACCCTCATTGTGCTAAGCGTCTGAAATTGCGTTTGACAGCCTTGTTCTATGAATGAAGGGCAAGCTAGTGGAGTTGCTGACTCGGTGAGTAATGACAGCTTATCACCCCGTATACCATTCATCCTAACTGCGTATCATCGTCCCACACGTCCAGCTCAAAGGTAGCGATGACGTCATCTATCATGCTCTCATTCAAATGGGCGCTTCATCTCCTTCCATTACAAGTTCGAGGGCTATTTACTTGAAGAATCTGCTGAGCTTTACGACGATGGAGAACAGGTGTTGGGACGTCTAGAACGTCTATTCAATGGGGTCATGGTAGACGAGATCACTCGTTTGGGTGTTCCGATGCTTTTAGCAGCCCCAAGAGGTAATAACGCTTCATTCCAATATCTCTACTACGGGAACGAAGCTGAGGTGCGGACGAGGTACACATCCATATGTGTGATCGCTGCGTTTCCCGGCCATGAAATTGTGGAGATCTGGCCCAAGCCGAAGATCAACGCCAGGCGGCAGTGATACATTCCTCGGCTCCTGTCTTCTCCCAGAGGATGCCTGGGTTCCCAACGAAGACGAACAAATTGAAGGTTACCTCATCGAACTGTTGAGATCGTAGAGCTTACTAAGCTGGGCGTTCAAGCCGCAATGGGGACCCCAGGGGCACATTGAGCCCGTTCCAGATTCCCCATTATGGAAACGAGGCACATCTCACAGATTATACTTGCATTTGTATGATCGCTGCGTTCCCCGGACACGGTATCGACGACATTTGGCCCAAACCCCGAGCAGCGGAGAACTCCGACAATGAGGGCTAGTAATATAGGGAGCCGTCCTCGGCGCCTTGATTGCGATGTATCATGGGCCTCAAATTAGCATGAGCTCCCCTCCCGTAGTTAGAGGGACAATTTGACCAAAGTGCTGGGTTCTGGCCACACACACCAGGTCTTGGCACTGGTTTCATTCTATACCATTGGGCTCGCATACTCAATCAAAAGTGTAATGAGCCAACATTTACAGGTGTGGCATTTCGAGAGTTCAGCGTGCACAGGCCAGGACTGAGCTCACGATTACAACATGACAAGATGGAAAAGACAGCGCTGGAAGAGGGGGAAAGGGATTGAAGTAAATGCCGGCGAGGGTGAGGAACGATGGAAAAAATATGTCAATCAACAGGAAGATTCAATATGAGACGGGTATACGCTGAGGCTACACAAGGAGTCAAGACGAATGGAACGCAGACATCTACAATCGATGAGGAAAAAGACAACGTAGACGGAGAATTATAGAGCTTTTTCAGGATAGAATTTCATCAGGAGGGCCAGATGTAGAAGGAAATTGTTGATGCGGGATCGAGGATCAAAAACACAAACAAGAGTAGAAAGGAACCAGGTGCGGAACGATAGCGAGTGCAAAACACATGAAAATGGGAGACAATTAGGAGTGGAGTAAGAGAGCGTAACAAAATGACCATAAGATAAAGAGTTCAATCATCAGATGAGCCGTCGAAGGCCAGCGTCCCCTCAGAGTGGGCTTCAGATGGCGCGATAGTCTCTGGTTCAGACGCCAGATTCACCAGCTGTTCCACCTCGTGCTCTTCCATCGCGGCTGCTTCACCAAATTCGTTCATGACGACTTCACCAGGCGTGGCGGCAGGTGCCCACGACGAAGAACGAGCGCGAGTAGTGGGGAGTGGCAACGAATGGCGAGGGTGGACGTCAAAATATCCCAGCTGCAGCGCTCCGTTGGTCCCGGCTTCGGGACGAGTAATCATTAGATGTCCTTCAGCTTCAGACGGGGCACCAACAGTAGCACTGACAGCCAGCGCACGGTTTGGACCCAGCGACGAACGGCGATGAGAAGGAAGGGGACGGCGCAGCCGATTCAAGTTAACAGAAGGAAGTGGAGTAGTGGTCATCACCGGACTAGAGGTCCGGGAGGACGCCGCGGATGAATTCGTGGATGAAAATGAGCTGGATGACGAAAAGATGACTGATGTGGGAGATTGAGAGATGGGGAGGGTAGCAACGGATGTGGCCGGGGACGGGAAATGGGTAACATATGGTGATGCAAGGGGCTGGATGGGCTCTCCCGGCGTTAGAAGATATGGAGCAGTCAGTTCCGACAATCGAGGTGGACGCGCAGGGAAAGGCACGGCCAATGACGATGCAAATTCGGTCGCGGTACTGCCTTCGCGATCCAGCTCCATCTGATCATACACGCCTGGACTGCTCGCATATGGGATGACATCGCCAAACGAGCCACTCCGGCGAGGGAAGGGAATGGTAGAGCCAAATGCCCATTCAGTTGGGGTAGGCGCGAACAGGCGTTCAGAACGCTTTTTCTGGGCTTCGTTCAACTCGTAGTGAGGGTGATGTGGAATTTCGGGCGGGTTGGCAGGACGGTTGATGAGTTGTTCGAATGGCGTAACAGGAGTGCGAAGTTGAGGTGGGAGAAGGTAATTTCCCATGTCAAAGGAGGCAGTCGAGGAAGGCGTGGAAAGTGATTCGCCCAAAATATCAGGGAGGTCAATGCTAGGCACACGGACAATGCGAGAGGGGCGGAGATTGAGGGGGGAATCGATTTGAGGAATGCTTGAGAATGGGGGAGGGATTTGGACACTGAGAGCAGGCTTCTGACGCGTCGTTGTTGTCGGAGTTGCAGCGGCTTTTCGCGCATTAAGGGTTGCGAGGGAGGCACGACTTGAACGACGCGTCGTCCTCGTCTGATGAGGGGTATATTCTGCATTGGAGGGGCTGCATGAGGCTCCATCGCTAATAGGTGATGAATGATTTCCGCTGGTACACGCATTTCGTGGTGAATGACCTGTCGCAATGTGTAATAGTGGAGGTCAGCAATCTCGTGTTTTAGTGCCAGACGTCAGAGATAAAACGTGTGGAGAACAGCCACGAACCAGAAGCTGGTGTTTTGGATAAATCATCGGGTTCTGAGAGTCGCAGTTTCTTGCGCGCAGCATCGGAGAACGGGTTGAGCTGAAGGGTCTTTTCGACAGGTGCGCTCATGCGTCGCTTTCGCGTCAGGACGCGTCGTTCCTCGTGAACTCCAGGTATGCAGCGTAATGGATCGAGAGGACTCGTAGACATGGTTGAACGGAAACGCGTAGATGGTGGACAAAAGAGGATTCGACCAGTGCATGAAGTCAGGTCATGTGATCTCTGGATGACATAAGATATTCTCTCGGGGTCGGATAATGTGAAATTGGGCTTTTGATTGAGTCAAGTCATCAAGCTTCCTTTAAAACCATTTAATTTCACAACAGCCGCCACTCCGACGTCGATGATGTCAGTGTCCAGCAGTTGAAGACATTGCCAAGAACAGTGACGACAGCTGCCACAATTAAGGCTGAATATCTATGCGGAAGAGGGGATGCGATTGCCTGCGTGGAGCTGGTTGGCTTTTTTTGAGTCCAGATGCAAGCTCCTTTCCTTCAAGTGGGGCCGGCAGAAGCACCAGCTCCAAGCGCGTCATATCATTCGTTTATCCACCACGTTCCCGTCCTTATATAACCCCCTCCCCTGCATCCGTCTACATCCTCAGCACTTCCACCATCTCCCATCAACCCAACTCCAAAAGATCCTCCCAAACCATGTCCAAGGTCTCTGCCGCCCCCTCCCTCGACTCTACCTCCTCTCCATTTGCCCACTCAGAGAACGGGGTTGAGGAACAGATCATCTCATATTCTGCAAGACTATATGAATATACCAGAGAGTGAGTACTATCTCTGTGCTCACCATCTAGCCAACAGGGTTTTTGACTCTAGTTCCCAGACTCTGGCTACAGGCTCGCCGTCAAGCAGAGAAGGAGGCTGCGGCCCGCTCCATGAAAGGGACCCCGTCAAAACGCTCCGTTGCGAATCCTGTAGCCGCACAAGCTTAACGTAGCTCCGTAGGTCGATCCTGTTCTGCTGTCGTATGGCCCGGTCCATGTACTGACTCGCTGGCTAGCTGTCCTACCTCGTATCCGCAGCTCCATACTTTGCATATCAAACTCGCCTCGCTGTTCCCCCCGGTCCCTCTTGCATTCCCCCTCTCCATTCTGTGTCGCTATCGCCTTATCGCATAACATTGTAGATTGCATATTACTTTTTTTTTTCTGTCCTCCATCTCGCTCCGGGTTTTGGCGCCGGTCGTTGCCGATGACCTTCCATCCTTGTCTCCCCCCTCTATTCCGGCTGTGTCTTGGTCATATTGCGAGCTTTTTTCGGTCTTGTGTCATCATGTTTCCATCCATCTCCTCACTGCCTGTATCGATATATTTTCTTTACTTTCCTCCCTTCCATCCTATGCCAATCCTACTCTCATCTCTCGAAACATGCGGTAACGACGTTGCAAAGTCTTATCATCGATCCGTTCCCACTCATTCTGGACCACTTCATTGAGATTCTCACTCCAATCGATATATCCACTTGCCCCAAAGAAGCTACAATGAATGACATTGACAGGATCCGCGTTCGACAATTCAATAGACCCCAACTCCCGTGTTAGTAATATTCGAGCCAAGCATGTCGTCCGCCTAAGCTTTTTTTGCATGAAGCGACACAGTAGGATGAGATGCTCTCGGGGAGAAGGGCACGGACTCTGGTGTATCCCTCGGCGAGATGAGTGAGGTGCAAGAAAGACTAACAAATGACTGCCACGGCGCCAATTGGCCCTTGGAGTCCAATTCGTACATGTTCAATATCTCCCTGCACACCAGACCCACTGTGCTTTGTGGAAGGCCTGTCGATCTTGCCGTCAAGATCGTCGAGAGTGGAGGCCAGAGTATATAAAAGACGTGAGCCAAGGGGGTGAGAATCATGAGACCCCAGCCCACACGACCTAGAAGAGGATGGCGTGCCTAATTCCCAGCCGCCCCAAAAAGACAAATTCACAATCCCCTTCCACCACCCATATTAGTGTATCGTGTAAGGGACAGATCGGTGTGGTTAGCACAGTGCGCCAAAAGGTGGAGCGCGTGCTCAATTAGCAAAGTTGGCTTCTGATAGGAAGTTGGGAATGATAGCGATGAATAGAAAATTTCAACGAACAAGCCTTTCATTGGCGCGTGGAAATGCGTGGAGACGATTCATAATACGTGTCAGCGCAATAACCCATTGACAGTGCTGAATGAACAAGGCACGTGCTCACACCCACACGCACTTTCCACAGCCAGACGCCCAGAAAAAAGGCTGAAACCTGAGCCGGAGGTTCGATGAGGATATTTCAGATGCGAACAAGTGGATTCGCGTGCATTAAGATACCCCCAAACGCCCCTAGGTGCCAGTTGGAGAGCCGGCCACTGCACCTGTTTACATAGTTGCTCCTACAGTAAGCCCTAGCGAAACCCAGGCTCCAACAACGCGGCGGTGATAGTGGACGAAGCTCGTGGACAGTCTCTCTTATGGAGGTGGCAAGACGAAGGCTTTGTGTTCCTGGCATCGTTCCCCCCAAGGGCTGATCCAGGTGTTCGGTCATCACATAGCTGGATGCACTTATTGTCCCACATCTGGCCTATACACCCTGGCGCGGTGGTATCGCCTAAAGAAGGGGCTATGGTTGGCGCTCTTGAAGGGGAGAGTGTTGGCACATGTACGATGGTAGGCTTGAGTAATTTCCGCGCCTTCGCACTCTCAGTCGATTTGCAATTTAGATGGTCTCGCTAGATTTTCGATGACGAAGACAGTTGGAGGAGTTGTCGAGTATGGGATATGGACAGAGCTACGCTAACATCGCACCAGCTGCTTTCTCGCTGGAAACAGAGACAGTCACAAAACATCACGCGTGACAAAATATCAGAATTCCTGGAGTGTGAATCGTAATTCATTTATTTGGAGTCATTGACAGATTTGGCCGAAATGACTCCAGTCTTTTCCTGTCAGCCCAGGTTGGCTTTGTTATGCTTGTGACGTCCAAACCTGAACAAACAACATTCCCGTGCTTCCAAACGAAACTCCCATTTTTCCAATTTCACGCTGCATCAGCTCCTTTATGGCACCTCTTCAGATCTATGAAGAGGCTTCTTCGAACTTACGCGACGCTCTTCAGGCAGCGAATTGCTCGTTCTGCACAATTGGAGAGATCCCACTTCGGCCCAAATCTCCCCTCACGCTCTTATTCAAGGATACTGACGGAAAAGGCGGGGTATTGGAGCTCCCTCCCGTTGCTCAAGATGATATCTTGCCTCTGCTGGAAGCGTGCAAGCAAGCACCTTTCGGCCGGGGGTCTGAGACGGTGCTTGACCCGACATACCGTCGTGCTCTAGTACTCCCAGCTGAGAAATTCGCTGTCTCGCCTGCCGCTGTCGTGGATCCCTATACTATTGGGATTCTAGATGAGATCTCACGCCATCTACTGAACCGCAGCGACCGTCGAATCATTGCACGACTGGACAAGATGAACGTGTACGGTCCGGGCGATTTCTTCAAGGGACACATAGACACACCCAAATCAAGCGATATGTTTGGGACTCTTCTAATAAATCTACCGGTCGCCCATGAAGGTGGAGAGCTCGTTGTTTTTGCCACAAATGCCAAAGACTCAGAGCCCGACGCTGGTGACACTGAATCCTCTGCCCACGTTGCCCAAGGGAAAGTAAGCGCTGGATCAGGTCCTGAGATGAAGCACACGACAAACTGGGGCGCAACCGACTGCCTGAGCTGGATTGCCTTCTTTTCTGACTGCCCTCACGAAGTCTTGCCAGTCGAAAGTGGTCATCGGTAAGCACTCCTCACAGGTTTTCTTCCACACAAGCAAATCCTGAAAGCTAGTTGCACTTCTCAGAGTCACGTTGTCGTTCGATCTTATATATGATGGACTTGAAGTGAACAATGAGGGAGACCAATTGAAGCTGGAGATAATCGATAGGCTGGCATCAGCGCTCACCACCGACGTCGTGCTCAATGCTACTTCACCATTCTTTGGGACACATCTTCAACATCGTTATGTGCGTCATATCATTCCCTTCAAGACCGCCACAACGCATCGCTCACACCTTTGACCTGCAGCCCGTCTCAATCAACGATGGTCCTGCAAGACACGTTACTAAACATGTGAGTCTATGGTTCTGGTGACTTTTATACTCAACTTACGCCACTACGGTGTTGGGCTTTATCTTATAGCTGAAGGGGATTGATGAAATCCTCTACCGCGCATTCCTCCAGATTAACGCGACAATAACATTCCACTACCAATACCCCGGCTTCATCCTCCCTGAAGACAAGACCATTAATCCTCGGGACGCGTTCGAGTTCATCCCCAGTGAGCTTGATGGTGCACTGCCCGGAAGGCTGGGTGTTCCCATGCTTCTTGCGGACCCAGGTTATGAGATTGCAGGGTCGCTGTTCCAGTATGTTTCATACGGGAATGAAGCGTCCGATGCTACCGGGTATGCCTTGATTGTTATGATTGCTAGTCTTCCTGGGCATCCCATCTCCAAGGACTGGCCCGCCTGGAGTGACGAAGAAGTATGGGGAACAGAGGGCGGAGATGGTGAGGATGTTGGAGATATTGGACATGTTGGAGATGCAGGAGAGGTTGGACCGGCCGGAGCTTCCGGAGAGGTTGGCATGGAACCTTTCGATGATATTCTAGATTTCGAGTGAGAGTAATCCTTATGCTCGCTCGATGTTATGCTACCACGCCCGGGACCACGAGGGCTTCTTGAAGGCGTCACTTCTGGGTAGGAAGAGAGCATTCCAATGTTGGATCGAGCATATAAATCGTACCCTCGACCAGACACATGTCAAGAAGAGGTGAATTATTGTAAGAGAAAGTCACCCTAACCCCACGACGATGAGTAGAGGAGTGAGGAAGGACAGGAGATGAATCATGGATATATATGAGGAGTCTCATCATGGTACAAGAAATACTGGCCACAGGGACTTGTATGTCTACATTCCAGTGCTTCAAGTTTCCTCTTGGCGAGAGAGCATAAGACCGCTGGCGGTAGCAGAAACCATAAATAAACCCATGTGTTTAGGCGCTTGTGGCTCGAATAAGATGTTGATTCGCAGCAATAGAGGTGATTGGATAGATTCCAGCATGTTGATTGTGATTGAGTCAACACGTTCTCGAGAAGCGACTTTGTTGTGTCGTGTGGTGGCCTTCACGTAGACAAACATGCTACGATCAGATATAAAAGACCACCTTCCCTACCAAGTCGGAATCTCTTTAAACTGCTCGTTCGCATGGCACCGCTTGAAATCTACGAAAACGCTTCCCCGGCTTTGTACGAAGCTCTCGAGTTAGCCGGTCGTCCATTCTGCACGATTGGCGACATTCCTCTGCAACCAAACTCCCCTCTCAAACTTTTATTCACCCGCCATGATGGCACAGGAGGGGCTTTGAAATTTCCGCTCGCTTCCAGTGAAGATATCGCACCACTGCTCGAAGCATGCAAGCAGGCGCCTTTCGGCCGAGGCTCTGAGACAGTGCTTGACCCGACGTATCGTCGTGCCCTCGTTCTACCGGCCGAGAGATTTGCCGTATCACCAGCCACACAAGTCGATCCATATGTAGTAGGTATCCTAGATGAGATCTCGCGCCATCTGCTGAGCCGCAGCGATCGTCGTATCGTGGCTCGCCTAGACAAAATGAACGTGTATGGCCCAGGCGACTTCTTCAAGTCCCATGTCGACACGCCGAAGTCAAGCGATATGTTCGGGACTCTTTTGGCCAATCTTCCTGCTGCTCATGAAGGTGGCGAGCTTGTTGTGTATGCGACAAATGCTAGAGCTGAAGAAGCGGACGGAAGTGGTGTTGAATCCGTATCGGGTCCTTCCAACGATGTACAAGCCAATTCAGGTTCTGAAACTGGGTCTGGAACGAAGCACACAACTAATTGGGGCGCGATCGACTGTCTAAGCTGGATTGCATTCTTCTCTGATTGCCCCCATGAGGTGCTTCCAGTGAAGAGCGGCCATCGGTGAGCTTCTACTTTCCCTTCCATTACCCGACACTAAAACCTGGCTATATGTCTTAGAGTTACGCTTTCCTTCGATCTTATGTATGATACTCGTGAAGTAAACAAAGAAGGGGATCAACTGAAACTGGAAACAATCGACCGGCTCGCGTCAGTGCTCATCTCGGACGTCGTCCTCAACCCTGCTGCCCCGTTTCTCGGTGTCCATCTCCAGCATCGCTATGTAGGTTCAATTTCTGATTATCAGAGTTATCTCATTCTGCGATGTGACGCTCCATTGCTTATGTATCCATCGTGTAGCCGGTCTCCATATCCGATGGCCCCGCCAGCCACGTTGCTGATCACGTTAGTTCATTTATTACATTGCTGGAGTTTGATATCGCCTAACAAAGGTGCAACCCGCTACCTGTTGTAGTTGAAGGGCATCGACGAAATAATTTATCGCGCATTGCTCCAGATCAATGCCTCGATCACATTCCACTACGTATACGAAGACTATATCTTCCCCCCAAATGCGGTCGTTAGTATGGAGGGAGTCGCTGAGGAGTACCTCCCTAGCTACTACGATGGTGCTCGAGCGAAGAAGCTGGGCGTGCCAATGCTTCTTGAGAGCCCTGGCCAGGATATAGCAGGTTCAGGCTTCCATTTCGTAGCTTACGGAAATGAAGCCTATGTCGCACATGGGTATGCATTCGTCGTGATGATTGCTAGTCTTCCTGGGCGCTCCATCGCTGACAATTGGCCGGCGTGGGGCGGGGACGAAGACTAGTGAAGTTCAACCCTCGTGTTTTACTACTAGTGTTTGCAGTATCTGATAGTCCTGTTATCCCGTGTCTGTTCGATCCTATATCTGGGTTCTCATATAACGATCGATCCCCTGAGGGATTTTTCGATTGTGTGCCTACCCAACTCCCAAGAATGCATAGATCCGAACATGACGAACCGGAAATCGTAGCATCGGGTAAGGCGAAGAAGTAATCTACACGTTTTCCTATGCCGCGTTCGGGTTTTCCCTTTGAGAGCCACCGCTCCATACCGTTGGACTCCAGAGCCACGCCTTGGCCGCCTGGAGAGGAGTGGGAAGAAGAACCCAGATAGGTAGTTATCAGCATGATCATCTCCTCTCAACCAATTAACCGACTGTTGGCATCCGATTACAGATGACGGCAACGGTCAGAATTGTGGAGCTTACCTTATGAGGCTGTGAACCTTCGCGGGAGATGAATAGGGCCGCAAAAAAAAACTGTAAAGTGTCATACATATTGCATTAGTGGAGGATTCGCGCCACGAGGCAGGAGGAGCACGAAGCCTCGATGAGCAAGGTTTTAGAATCCCGGAAGATAGTTCGATGGAATAGGCTATGAAAGGAAGGAGTGGAAGATCGGGGGAGATGCCTCTTCTAGGACATGCTCGGGTACTTCAGCTACTGGAGGGGAAATAACTTCCGCAGCGTCGATGGAGATCCTGGGGGATCCGCATGCCTCACTTGACCAGCTTGCGAGTCCTGACTTACTGGGATAGGCCGCATCAGCCATCTGGCCTGCCTGCAGTTACAGTTAGAACCCATCAGTCGATGACGTCAACGCCGGGCTCAGTAATTGCAAAGTGCGGAGGTTTTCTACGGTACGCGTCAAGGCATTGGGCATTAGGAATTCAGATCGATAGTTACGATGCTGTCAATCAGCTGCGCTTGATATCGGGATCGGGTGGATGGCCTCGTGGTCCAAGACAGCGACAGCGAAGTCTAACCAAGGAATGTGCTTCTCCAAAGCTTATCCCCATTCTGATGATTCGCACCACCGCTCTGCGCTCAGCCGGGAGACGCTCGCGGTCGGAGTCGGGTTATGAGGAGACGCCGGGGGGCGGCCATAGAAGTTTCTAGAGACACAACCGCATTCATGACCTGCTGACAGCACTAATTGCGCATTCCCAAAGTGCCGTGCTCATCGAGCTCACGCACGAATCGATCTTCACGGCCTATAGGGTCACACTCTTTCAGCCGTGTCGGCACTTGATTATTCTCGGGAAAAAGCAGTAAAAAGGAAAAACGCGTAAATCATCGAGTCGTTGAAATGCTTAGGGGCAACAATGATAAAGTGTTGCAGATCCACGAGGCACGGCCATGGCCATGTGTGATGGCAGAGGTGAAATTATTTTCATAAGAATATTCAAGCGTTAGGCCCTCTCACAGGAGATAACAAGGAAGCCAAGCAAGTTAATAGCACTGAAAAAGCGATTCTGTTGCCCCCTGCTTTCAAGATCCAGTGGCTTGTTTGGGGAGAAACCGGCGGTATCAGAGTCCCGTGACTGGTACAACTACTATTGCGTCACGTCACTGTTTCAAGGCCCAACGAACAACAATAATAAACTTTTGGCTCCACTTCTCATCCTACCGCGAGACTTTTTGCCCTCCTCCCTCCTCACCTCTTCCTCCTCCCCCTTCCCGCGCTTGGTCCGCCTAACGGCCGCCCAATCGCATTCGAGCCAATCGTTTCTTGGGTGCTTGACGCACAGCTTTCACTACCAAAAATCAGCTTATTCTCTATAAGCTACTAACCGGTTGTCCGACCCAACATTGTCTCCACTCGGGAATAACTCCTCACCTCACCCCCTGCGCACCTTCTCGCCGTTAATTGACATCTTCGCTCCCTATCCCTGCTTATAAACTCTTCTTTCCCTCGAAGTAAGTCGTCGAGTCATCTCTCTCCCCCCCCTTCTTCTCTGGGGCGCCACAATAGACAATGTTCTCTTTCCTTACTCACAAACGAAACCACAACAACAGGGATATGCTAACGCAGCCTTCGAACCCTCCTTCATCTTCCTTGGCCACCCCCAACCACCCATCATCGTCTTACACTATGCCGACCCAACCCCCCGCCAACGCCCGATCCCGCCCTCTGACCCTCTCCCAACCACAATCGGCTGAGATAACCGCCCTCACTGCCGTCATCAACGCTCGATCCCCCTCCATGAAATCACATTCTCACGTCGCCAGCGCCGTTGCAGAGCATCTATCTCTCGAAAATTTGCCCGAAGTTCCGGATGATCTGAAGCAGGCGATCGCGTCTCATGTGCAACGGGCACGGGAACTTTCCGATAAAGACCCCATCATGTCCTACTGGTGTAAGTCCCTCAGTCGCTGTTCAGCTGCGTTTCAGTAGTCTAACTCTATTTTAGGTCTTTATTTTGCCGCTACTCGCGGAGTCAGCGCTTACTCTGGCAGTCGATCTTGGCTCTTCAAACTTATCAATGCCATCGAGCAAGTAAGCCACTGTCTCTTTCGATCACCGTCAACCCCCTCTAATGTTCTCCTTCAGGTTCGAAAGGAGCTGTCCAAAGATGACTACGTCGCGAGTGAGGAATCGGGCCATTCTCACATCGGTTAGCACCGCCCCCCATTTTCACCGTCATGTCTCCTGCTCACATACGTCGTCTATTAGAGAGCTTTGCTTGCAAGATGTTTGATCTTGCCGACGCTGAGGATCAGGAGGGGCTAGCAACGAAGTGAGTTTTGCAAAGTCATCCAACCCACCTGATGCTAATCACTGTATGCTCTCTAGGTCGACTGCCAAGAAGTTCCTTACTGCAGCCAACTTTTTCGAGATCCTGACCGTGTTCAAGTCAATTCCTAGCTATCCTGAGGTCCGTCACTTACCCCGTTGGCGACTACACAATACTCACATGAAATAATATAGAATAATGCAAGATTTGACTACGCCAAATACCGCGCTTCCGCCATAGTCATGGACATGCGGAGCCCCAAGTGGGCAGAAGACCCAAGGTCTCAGCTCAAAGCCGTCCCCCATCCTTCTACGCTCAAGTTTCCTCCCCGCCCGCGCCGCGTCAATGCCGGAGCCGCTTCTAACATCCAAAAACCACTCGCGCTTCCTAAACCGCCGTCTCCTGAACCAACGGAAGGGGCGCGCTACTTGATGCCGCCTTCCCAACCGCAGCCGCAACGAGCATCGCCCACATCACAAACTATTTCGTCGCATGGCTCTCTCCCTACCTCCGCCGCCCCCTCAAATGCCCCTTCCCCCTCAGCGGCCACGCAGCTTCCTCTGCCACCATCACCCAATCTCGCTACGGTCCCCAAGTTACCAGCGCCCCAGGTCACGGCCCAAACTCGCGAGGTAATCCCGGAACCTCCGTCTCACAAAGACGCTCCAAATCAACCCACTAGTCGTCAAGACACTAAACCACCTGTCTCGGCCACTCCGGGCAACCGTCCTCGCACTCGTACCAATGAGAACCTTCCCCAGAAGTCTGGGTTCTTTGCCACTATCGGCAAGGTCTTGAGCGGGTCTCGTGATGGGCAGACCACACCTGGTGGTTGGAGCAGCGCCGCCACTCCAGGGACGGAAGATGGACAGTTTAGACTTCCTGTTCAGACGCTACCCCTTCTGAATGATAAGCCCATCCCGCCTCCTCCACCCCCAGATCTCGGCGCCCCCTCTGAAGCGCGTCCACGTGCGCGAAGACCCTCGGTGACTGGGCCAAGCCCGTTGAGTAACACTGTGATGACTCATCGGCCTGTTGGCTCTACATCCTCTTCATCTGGGGAGGAGCTAAATAGACTCCTCAAACAACAACTGACCGTGCCTCCACACCGTCACGACTCTTTGGAGAATGGAACAACTCCCTCCGCTCGTCAACAACCTCTCACGCCTCCTGGTGACGGGAAGACCCAAACGATGATTCCAAACCCTCCTAGCGGACTCCAGCGTTCGCGGAGGCTGTCTGCTTCCGAAGCACAGCGACCGCCGCCTCCCCACGAGGATTCGTTCCCGACACCGTCGAAGATTGCCGAGATTGAGCGACGGCAACGTCGGCAGAGCCAAGACCAAGCCACCACCCGCTCTACTTCTACCGCACAACCCGTGGCCATTCAGTCGAGGGTAGCGGCGCTTAAGCGGGTGCATTTCAGCGGGTCGGTTGTGGGTGGACTGTCGAGCGTTGCGAGCACGTCTCCTCCGTCTAGTCCCACTGAGGGCTCGTTTGATGTTCCTATCAAGGCTACGAATACTCCAATCACACCAGCACGCAGGCCGAGGCCATTGTCGACGTCTGACATGGGTGGTGTGCTTCCTCTCCGACCTACCATCACTCCGATTGTTGGGCAGACGCCGAATCCACCCATCAATACCTCCCGCTACGTGCCAAGCGGTTCCACCAAGCCAAATGAGGCTCCAGTCAGCGCAAGGGAAACCCCATCCGCGCCAATGACCTCCGCTCTTCCTATCCCTTCTCGTCAGCGAGCACAAAGCTTCGGCCAACCTTCCTCCTCGGGGTCAGCGGGTAGCTGGGGCACGTCGGCGTACAACACGGGCACGAATTTCGCGACAACGAACACCATCGCGACTTCTAATGACGACAAGAGCGTGCAAGGGACGCCTCGCCCGCAACTCCCACCTCTGCAAATGGCACCGACGAATGGGACACAACCCGTGTCCATCCCTCCAATCTCGAGGACCCTACCACCACCTCAACAGCCCACCCCATCTCCCTCTCCTCCGCATATCCCTGCTCAGATCCTCACTCAGCGCCAGGTGAAAGATGCGCCACCCCCTTCACCGTCTCCTGTATCCTATCGCGTACCTGGACCACCTATCGTGCCACCACCCGCTCCGAACGCGACGCCCAAGGGATTGCAAGCCAAGGAAGTCCCTCCAGTCGCTGCCCTTGCACCCCTTAACGCTACTCCTGCGCCCATTACACCTCCTGTTTCGGCATCCAACAGTTCGAGCTCAGCTTCAAACATCCCCTCAGCTGCTCCTGCTACTGGGGTTCCTATGCAGGCGGCTCCTGCTCGCCCCAAGTCCATGATCTCCCCTCCCATCGCAGCGATCAGCGCCCCTTCAACGTCGGCCTCGTCCTCTACATCCACCCTTACTTCACCTCCCCCGCTAACCACCAGCTCCAACTCTGGCCCCAAGTCTACGCCAATCTCGACTCCTCGCTCAGGTGTTTCTTCCCTCCAAGCCACCCCCAAGCCGACAGCAGCGCATATCTCGACGCCCTACACTCGCCATGAAGAACTGCCCATCTCATCCGCGCTGAGCGCAGCGATGTTGGGCAGCGAGGCGATCAACGTCGCTAAGAGGCACACCGCGTATGCGATCACGGCGTTCGAGTGGCAGGATGTTGAAACAATCAAGAGGGAGCTGAGAGCGGCGCTTGCTGCACTTGAGGGTAACAGTGCTGGGAAGGGATTCTAAAGTCTGAATATGCCACCCGCTGTGGACTGGATTGCTGCTGAGTTCTGGGTCTCGTTTCTCCTCTAGTTTCTTCTTGGCTTGTCTCGCCCTGTGTTTCGCCACTATTGTTATTTCTCCATTCTTGTGTTGTGGATGTGTGCTGCTTCTATTCCTTTTTCGGTGTGATGTATGCTATGTTGTGGCTGGCTATTATCTTGCTGTCAGAGACGGCCAGATATCAATCGTGCTCCTTTAATCATTTCATCCAATTCTTTTGTGGTTGATTTCCCATCCTTGCTTGACTCGCTGCTTGCCGCTTGATGTCGCTTTTTTTTCTCCAATTCATTTCCCTCCAGGCTCGTTCTGTCGCTTTTCGTCGGCTTCCTATCTTCCCTGATCTTCTTCCATCTTCATTCCACCCACGCAACATCTATCTTCCTCCTAATACGCATTCAACCTCCCTCCAGCCCTTATTTTCGTTTCCTCTGACGAATTCATGACGATATGACACGAGCTGCGTCTATGCATCTCATATTTTGCAGTCATGTTTTTTCGCTTGTTCGAAAACACATACTGCGCTATTCCTCCTATCCCTACCACCATCACGACTTGACGTCCATTGATGTTCACTTGTTTCCTTTTTTTTCGTGCTCGCTTCCACTAGCCTAGCATGCTCTCGAGCAGAAGATCGGAGACAATTCTCCTCTCCCGTCTTCTTCCCACAGCACTCTTAGTTCTTCATTCCCACACCACATCGTTTGTTTGATTGCCCTTCTCCATCGTCCAGTGTATTTGTACTTGCGATTGTTCTGTGTTACCCGTGTTCCCCGGCTCAAATTGATTCACGTGTTCCTCGAGTTCTTCAGTGCCGCCCACTTCTCTACCTTCACCACCACTTAGCTCTTGGTACTTCTCGTTGCCCTCGCGTAGCTTTAACCCCGTTAGCTTCGCCGTGAATTCTCTTCATACGTGGCCTTATGAGGCCGAGTCCAATACTTCTCCTTTACCGCGCGGCGTGTGCCACATGTGGTGTTTATGAATCATCCTAACCCACTCTCGACTCATTCTGATATTCGACCGCTGCCCTTCCTGGAGACTATTCAATATACTTTCCAAGAGTTGTCCTAGACCGTGGTTACACACCACCTCATATCAGGTGCCTTTGGCATCGCTCTGTCTATGCGGGACCGACTTTGCTGCGCGCGCCCTTAAGTTTACCCAAGGCAGATATGTTATTTCGAATATTACGTCGTCGCTTGACGCTTCCGTGATGGAGAACGCTCAGTGCTTGCACTGCGCGCAGGTGGCACGACACCTGCACAGCATCACCTTGTCAAACTCCAAGTCCTGTCACAAGTGTCCGTGGACTTTTTTTGAGCATCACACTAATTTTCTCTCAATCGACAACTGGGAACCAGCCATCGTGCAATCAGTTTGCACTTTGCGACGATTGGATTGAAATCCTCTTGGCTTGTGACGATCATCATTGTTGTTGCGGAGCCATCAGGTGGGCGTGACAGAAAGTTTGATTTTACGTGACAGGGCGTGCCGCAAATTCACATGGCGGCACTGCCTTGAGCGCTCAATCTCTGGGCACGCCGTGCCCGTGATATAAGAGCGACATCTGTGAACCAGAGTCGGGGATTTTCCTGTCATCAGTTCGTCCCCTCATCCTTCCCGCCCATTGTCAAAAGCCATGTCGAAGCACTTCTGTTGCTGTATTGTGAGTAGCAAAGCGTGCACCTCGTGGTGAAGCTCAGTCTCAACTGACGAAACTCTGCGCTCTCTTGTTGTTCTCAATGATGAAACGAATCGACTTTCGGATCTCTATAGCCTGTACGGTTTGGCGTCTTTGTGATTGCCTTGCTTAGCATGGTAACCTCTGCATTATGCTCGTTCGCAGTGTGGTGGACTCTCTCCCGTACGTAAACCACGTGTCGTGCCTGAAACCTTCTGAGAGGTGTTGTTGATCCTGAACTTTCTCCAGACCAAGGAGAGCCCAAAATCATCACCATCCAGCACAGTGCAAAGATTCCCTTCATTGCAGAAGGCGCTTTCTTCTCCATCGTTGCAGTGGCCTCGCTCCTCGGGCTCATTGGTGCGATTGGCCGTGTTCGCGGTCTTGTCAGCCTGTACTCCGTCTTCCTGTGGTTCGCTTTGCTCCTTGATACTGGTCTTGGGTAATTTTTTTTTTCTATTTTACGGGCCATCATGAACCCTGTGCTAATGGAGTCTCCAATTGGCTAGCATTTGGGGTATCATCAAGGTTGTCGACACCTTCGATTCTAGCGTAGACTTGTGCAAGAACGACTTCAATGACACGTTCCACGATATCCTCAATGGAACTGATCCCAGCTCGAACAACATCCGACACGACTGCATTAGCGGCCCCGCCTCCAAGGCAATCTGGATCACTGTTTTCGTCGTCGGGCTTCTTGTCCTCCTTTGTGAGTTGCTTCCACTGCACCCATCTCCATGATATAGACACTAATGTTCTCATTTCCTTCTTAGATGGTGCCATCATTGTTCACCGCTACAAGACCCAGTTGGATGAGGAGCACAGCTGGAACTCGAAATACGTTACCTCTGGGACGCGCTCTGCCTTCAGCGCTGCGCCAATGGCTGAGCCACATCCGGCTGCCGCTGGCTACCAAACCGCTAACGTATACGGTGGCAACCATACGCCATATGCCCCAGTAGCGACAGGAGATTATCCTTACGCTGCACCATCGCACTCGTACGGGCACAACCACTCAGCTTCTGCATGACACGTGTAGTCGCCCCACCCCCCTTCTTTTTGTCATCCCCTCCTCACAGTGCCAAGCTTCGATTCGCTTGTGACGCGATCCCATATATCCGCTTTTGATGGACAATTTTTTGGCATCTTTTCTTGCTCTACTTCATGACGTGATGATATGAAGCTCTTATGCTTTTTTGCTGCGTAATACGATGTAGCCCTGTATTAGTACCACCTTCACACCTAATGGTTAAAGCTCGCCCAGTGCGGTGTCAGTCATTCCTGTCAGAGATCGTAAGGACGTTGAGCAAATCGAGGGTCTTGAGATTTGAACAGTCATTCATGCTTATGCAAGTTGGAGTTTGCTGACTTCATGCTAACATAAGCATACCGCATCAATGCTTGTCTGCCATTGCTATAAAGGAGAAAGTGTTCACCCATAAAAGGCCTTGTATGCCCAACTCAAGGCTTTCGCTTCTCGCAATCCTCACAGCTCTCGTCGCAGTTGCTGTCTACTTTGTTGATCCTCTGCCCTCTCAGCTTGCATCACTGCTAGCCTCTATCACCAGCTTCTCAGCGTCATCTACTACTAGCTTCGAGAGTAACAGTAACCTCAACATGTCAGCTACTGCAACCGCTTTGCGAGTTTCACGAAGTGTCGCGAAGAAAGTCTATGCGCAGGAGACGGCTGAAGGTGTCGGCGCGACTGTGCGCCGCACAATTGGCACGCCTCAGCTCAGGAACCTATCTCCTTTCTTGATGTACGTCCACAATTCATAGTTATGACGACGCCGTGTGTGATCTACCGCGAGATGCTGATACCGAGTGATACCTCTAGGCTCGATAACTTCTAGTAAGCGACCAGGGCCACATTGATAGTAGCGAGACTATCTAACTGAAAGGATTATGCTACTACGTGCAGCAATATGCAACCAGGAGGTGGTTTCCCTGATCATGCCCATCGGTATGGCTATGTTCTGTCAATGCGATTCTCGTTCACCACCTCTGAATGTCATCTTCCAGCGGGCAAGCAACTGTCACCTACATGATCGAAGGGTGAGCTTTCCTTCGCTCGTAGTACGAGAGCGAAACGGTGGGTCTAAATGACTGCTCTTACCTTTCTGGTAGTTCTTTCCAACATGAGGACTCTGTTGGCAACAAGGGAACGATTGGACCTGGAGACCTTCAGTGGATGATTGCGTGAGTAGAATCCGCTCATGATGCCAGTCGACCTGACAGCTAACTAACATCTCACTTTCTCTAGAGGAAAAGGGAGTAAGTTGGCAACGTCTCTCGATTTGGATCTTCCCCGTTGACCATAAAATCTGCTTCCGGCTGATAGTCATCCATGCTGAGGTACGTCGCTGTATGCCTCTCCTTCCGGCTCAACTGTTAATAACAAGTCTTCTATTCTCCCCGTTAGAGTGAGCTTGTAACTCGATTATTCGATTTCGGTGAACTTGATACCTTTTCAACGCAGTGCCTGTCGTTGGCCCTGGCGTACCTACCCCGAACGGCCTCCAACTTTGGGTCGATCTCCCCAAGGAACACAAAATGACTACCCCGAGTTATCAAGAACTCAAGAAGGAGGAGTGAGTTTACATCAGACATCTTCTATCATCGAAAGATGACATCTAATGCTCCGAGCGTAGAGTACCCACTGCGTACCCTGAAGGCCCCGACGGGCCTTCGATTACAGTGATCAGCGGGAAATCACATGGGATCGAATCACCTGTACGACCTCTCGGAGGATGCTGGTACTTTGATATCAAGCTACCCAAGGCCGGACAGTCTGTCTTCCAAGAAATCCGTATGTCTGTTCCCCTAACACCATTCTAGACTAAGCCCTGTTCACCTCATGCCCCACTTGCACCACTACAGCTGCCGGATGGACTTCTTTCATCTACTCGTATAAGGGGAAGTTCTTTGTCAACCCCAACTCTGAGTCTGCCGACAACAGCGGGACAGCATATGAACAGTTCTACACCCTCGTACTGTCGTCAACTAGCGAGCAGACAGGCGTAGAGCTCCAGGCGACGGAGGATAACACGAGGCTATTCTTGATCGCAGGAGAACCACTTGATCAGCCTGTAGTGCAATACGGGCCATTTGGTATGTCCCTCCCTATCACCACACAACGCAGACTATCTTCATATTATTGATGCACGATCATTCAACTGCAGTGATGACCTCACAAGAAGAGATCATGCAGACGTTTGCCGACTGTAAGTTGGATTGCCGGACTAAATTTTACAAAGGATTTAGCACTAATCAATACGTGCATTCCTTTTCGTGATAGATCGGAGCGCCAAGAATGGATTTGAGAATGCTAGGACGTGGAAGAGCCAGATTGGCGGCCTGTAATTAATTTTGAAGGATCTCATTCTTTTGTATATTATGCCATCACAAAACGGCGGTGTCAGTTTAGGCACATCAAATGCAGTGTTCTCTGTTGGCCGATGGCAGTGGTGCCAGTGTTTGGCTGATCCTTGACACAAACAAACGAGTCAAACCAACGCTATAGGTTTGGAACTATCATTCAATATCGTCTCTATCGACTATCCTCGAAACTTAAACCATGAACAACAAGTCGCAGGTGCTTATTTCTCGCCCTATGGAGCCTTTTGAGAGGATTTGAGACTGACTCACCTCTGGATGCCTTCTCGACACACCAAATTTCGCAACTAATCTATGCTATTATGGGAACAATATGAAGATATACTTCTCCGCCGCCTCTGATGCGGCTCTTCGCAGCGATATGACGCAGAAGATGGGAGCCTGTGTCGTCAAGGGTGGCAAGGTCATATCGTCTGGCTATAACCATCACAGGTGAGCGCCACACAAATGAGAAATCTGAAACTCGATTATTTCTCTAGGCTTTGGGTCATTGCTAATGATTCTTTACCATATGGTGTCACTTTCCTTCGTATCCTTTCGCTGCCTAATGTAGGACCCATTATAATGGCAATGACGCAGCCAACAGGACGCCATCTTCTATGCATGCTGAGATGCACGCAATTTTGAACGCTACGGCACAGCAGTGGACGCCGGCTTTCTCTGTGCAGCAGCCTGTTCAACCTCAAGGCGTTTCAGGTGGTACTCTGCTCCGATTTGGACGAGGACGAGAGCAAAGCCAAGGACCGCTCTCGGCATCATCAGAGCAAGAGCAACAAGATGACCAAGGGGGCAGTAGTAGGTCGAAGAGGAAGTGCTACTGTGGCTCCGGTGCTGGTTGCCAGCAGCACTTTGAAGCGGGCACTCTCCTCGCCGGCGCTGTCAGACCAGGCGCCGCGAGCGCCGTGCAAGGCTATTTTGAAGCCAAAGGGGAACCAAAACCTAAAGGGAAACCACTACAAGTGTCAGCAAAAGTGTCACGACCACACCTACCGGCAGCAGCACCAGCAGATCAACTGTCGTGGTACCTCAGGTTCGGAGAATTCAGCGTGGTCTTTGCCACCGCCAACTTCGTCTGAGTTGGCAATGTCAGGCCGTGCCGTTGGAGACGCTACTCGCCGATCCGCCTCCCCGCCATCTACGAGGGGGAACAGAATCATGAACATGCGAGAGAACGCCAACTATGCTGCTGAGCCATTGTCTCGGAGGCCGAGCCCCCCACTCAATCAGAGGCGACGAAGCTCTAAGCTCAATGGGACAGACCTCTACATTGTTCGACTGTCACGTAACGGTCAGCAGTCTGGGCGTTGTGATCCGTGCGCTCGCTGCATAGCGTGGGCACGATGGGCCGGTGTGAGGAGGATCTTTCACTGGAACACTGAGCGAAGTGGGTGGGATGTGGTGAAGGTGAATGGGATAGATGTTGTTGGTTATCTCACACAGGCAGATGCGCGAGCTTGTAATGGCATGGTGCGTGTTCTTTGCGCTTAATTTTTTGCGATAAGACGGTACTAATTCTCGTCATGCTCCGACGGCTACCTTTGGCCGGTCTCCGGCAGCTTGGGAAGTGAAAATTTTCTTCTCTATGGCATGGGAGTTCCAATCGACGGATGGTACTTTCGCCATATCTCAAACACCTTTGTATATTGTCACGTTATTGTCGGTTAGGAAGAGTAGATTCATTGATTAAAACTCTGTATACTGGATGGATCAGCGACCGTCTGCATCTGCTGATGCTAACAACCCTGCATGTTAGATTAGTCCGTCATCCTCGACGAAAGTATCTTCTTGTCCCCTACTAGGTCTCCTGAACTCACCTGCGTACCATTTTCACGCTTTGAAGAAACATTTGAACGGATTTGGACTATGAAGAATCATAATCTAGGGCGGGAAGCTTGGCAGGAATAGCCGCTTCGCGAACCTAAAGGCGATAAGTGGTATAACGAGCTACATCAAGAGCGGGATCACATGTCTAGGCTCAATATACAGTACCAGACACATTCTTCTGCGGGAGAATACCAGAGTGCTGGTATTGGACAGCGGGATCATCGTGCCCGAGGTCGGACTGGGGGATGGAGGTCAGTAAGACAACCAAGGATATCCATATACAGAATATCTCCATAATTGGCGTGGTAGGATAGCTTTTCTTTTAGATACTCCCTATTACTCAAATGATTGGACATGAGTGGGTTGCCAAGGATGGGAAATTCTCAGAGCCACTAACTCTTGACAGCGAACTTGCTCTGAGATGCCGAAAAAGATGGCCGTTAATCCCAATTCTGCCCAGATGAGGTGCCGTAGTGCACATCAAAGACCATTGATGGAGTGCTTCCCTGAGCTCCCGGTCCCTTGAGCGGCAGCAGATACGGTATGCGAAGCAATCAATTAGGATGATTGTCGGCAAAATTGGGATCCTCCCATTGAGGGAGCTTGTGGTATCTATACCCGCTCTGCAGCACTAGTAGCGCATCCTTCCCAATGTATGAAGAAAGCTACCTCAAGTTGATCAGTTAGTCTTGTAGTGGAGAACCAGCCATGTACCTTCCGAAAAGGTCAATTTTTCACTAAACTCAAGATATTGCGATCCAAGGGAGCGCCGCTACACCTCGTTTGTCCATCTCAGATATATCTGACCCATCTCGCAAGATCATTTCCCGGGAGTGCCGTCATGGTATTAGCATTAAGAGGACGATTTCATCCCAAGTCTTATCTCTTAGTCAAACTTTGAGACGCTCAGACGTAAAATCGTGACTGTGGCTTATGTCAAGATGGAGCCGTTGCTACCGGCTGGACCTCGGGGAGATCACACAATGCCGACCTTGGCATCATTGACACCAGTATCCTGGTCAGCCGGGCGGCCGCAGCTAATCGCAGCCGAGCGCGTGGCAAGGTGTTGGGCACCAGGGATAACGAATAGCATTACTTAGGCATAAATCATCTGAGCTCTAAGTCGGGGCGATCGAGATAGGTACCTTAGGACTTCATGTACCATCGAGAAGCATTGCTCGTGGATCCATTCCCCTGCCTGCCCGAATATTGACCACGCCTCCAGCCACGCTGCTGAAAGCATACCCAAAAAAGAAATCCGACCTTGCCATCACCTCTTGTTCTACAAGTGCAATGACGTCGGTGAATAAGAGGGGCCAGCCGACAAGCCGACGAAGTGCGGGAATGGATGCCAAGACGTCAGAAAACAGCACAGCGTTCTTACTACGAGCGTATGCGAGCGCATCTGGGTTTCGCTCGTCAGTCGCGAGATACCATCTGAGCACGGAAATTGAGTGGGATTAGGCGAGTACATAGACAGCAGAAACAAACCACTCACCGGTCGTGTGGCAGCGGTAAAGGATGTGTTGGCCTTCCCTTCGCTTCAGCTTTCAACGATTTGAGGGTCTCACGACCGCTCTTGAGCCGCGACCGAAGCATGTCAACACCCTCATGGGATGATCTGTTGTGGTTCCAACCAAGCTCAACGACTACGATAAGAATCAGCGCTTGCTGTACTGGAGCCAAAAAATAAGGTATGGGCGACTCACAATCTCCTCGCCGCCAGTGAGCAGCCATCCAAGCACGTCCACAATTCATTGCAATCATATGATCAGCAACTGCATTAGCCAGGGCTTGAATAGCCGGCGGATGAACAATCCCCTTCAGTACAAGGTTCTGGTAGGCATCACGAGCCTCGGCCGAAGCGAATGCCATGAAACCCTTTCAGCAGCGTTAGTTCAGTGCAACTTCTTAAGAAGTATCACGTCGAAAGGTGACTTACTGGCTTCCGGTTGGAATGAATCTCCCCCTCCACTAGTAGCACATCCTCTGTGTAACGAGCAAAATCGTTTGCAAAGCCTCGCATCAGCTCTATTGGTGCGGCCTCGGTGACAGGATTGTTCACAGCTTTGGAGAATTCCGCGGGACTGGGAAGTTTGTTAAACTACGAGCTGTGCGTTCTGGAGAAGACGACTTACAGTCCAGCGAAGGTATGAACGGGAGCCAGCCCATACTTTGCCAAAATAGTAGACATTTCATGGAGGTCTGATTGGCCCCATCGCTCTCCCGTGGCCTTATGGAGATAACCTGAGACGTCTTCCATCCCTATGGTCCTTGATAGCTTCATCTGGTAAAGTATATCATCGTGTATCCTCGAGGCGTGAGCGTCAAGTTTCGGTGATGTAGCAAGGTTTTCGGGCAACGTATCAACCCGCAAGAGTTCAAGGTCATGATCAAACTCTTTGTTGGGGACGACGGCGAGCGAAGGGCTTGTACGATTGACAGTAGAAGAGTGATAGTTTATTCGGTCCCACAGCCCATTTCGAGTTTCCAGGTCAGTTGACAGACCGTTTAAGGTCAGATACTGTGAGATTGTCAACACTGGGACGTGCTTCCTCATATTGGCCAGATCAACCATCACTTCAATGGGGATTAGCCAACCCCTGGAAGAATTGTATCTGAGCAAGCCGTGTTCGAGGAGGAATGGTTGGTGCTTACTAACATTTGGTGTGGAGGTGGGTGCTCATCCTCCTGTTCGTCGCCGTCTCGATTAATGCTGAGCTCGTCGCGGTCGATCATTGTGGCAAAGCCTTCACACGCGGGCCTACGGCAGAGCATGGCGATCAGTTGCGTAATATTGTTTGAAGTAGCGAGCGCCTTACCTTTGAGATTCACAGGATCTAACAAACACATAAGATGGGATGACAAGAGTGCGGTTGAGGAGACGAGCATGTAGCGCAGAGCCTTCGATGATGTATCTCATCTTGAGAAAATTGAGTGGTAAGTGAAGACCTAGAGCAGGGCAGCACATTCGAAGATGGGAAACGCGTACATTGTTCCAGCCAAGCCATACGCTATAGTCGCGAGCATAGTAGCCTTTGGTGGATGAGACCATATCTCTCAGATGAGGGAAATTTGGCTGGTCCTTGGTTGGCTCAATCAAGCTACCTAATCCGGCCCGAAAGTACTCTGGGGAAAGGAGGGGTTCGTGGGGGAATGGAGGGGCAGGAGGGCCACGGCATGGGATTAGAAACCCTCCAAAGCCTATCCATGGGCGAAATCGCGCACGGAACATGAATGATTGTAGAATAAGGCCACAAATAATTGCGGCGCCATAGTACGCGATAGCCTGCTGATGTCGTGACAGTGTCAACTGGGGGAAGAACTGGCGGACCCAGGTAATGGGCTGGCGAGCAAAAGACTCATGTAGTGGGGGGTGCCTGCTCCGCATCAGACCCAAGAAGAGGGGTCTGGCGGGCGCTAAGAGTAGGGGTTTGGATGACCAGAGAAATCTGTCATAATGTGCTGCTGTTAAGACAGTGTTTTTTTGGGAGACATTTTAAGATCTGCTGCGGGTGCCAAGAACGTGCGAGTTTATATTTCCGCCACTCTGGGAGGCGTATGCTATGGCATGCCCGCTGCTCCGGTCATTCTGCTGGCGGTTCTTAGGAAACGTAATCTCCATAGCTCTTCACAGTTGGGTTTCGGTGCCGAGCCACCCGGAAGCAAAGGCGTTACGGATTTGCGTTGCCAAGGGTGTCACGCTCAATGAATTGGGTGCCTTTTTCGATCGGCGCTTAGATTTGATCAGCCCTAGCAGTCAGAGAATTAAGGCACCTTGCATAAGTATCTCGACTTTCTCTTCTCCAGCAATACCTCTTCTATCAGATTGTAGGGGAACTTACCATCGTGAAATCAAAGGTCATATCCAGGCACTATTTGTCCACAAGGACACGTCTCAACTGACATCTCCACGTGTCCTGGGCTGTGCTTCCCGCTTTGATATATAACGTGCATCAGCCGTTGGTCTTTTTCGTCTTCATTATCCCCATTAACAACCTCAGCTATGTCCTCTCAACTTCCTGTCTCGCCGTCACCTGCAAGCTCTGTTTGGAATCTCAACGACGGTGATCGGCTCGCCGAGCCATCTCCACCGGTTCCCGAGATCCCTCCTCCTCCCACTGAATCCATTTTCCATAACACAATTCTGGACGTTGAGAAATGTGAGAATCCAGATGCTGTCCTCGTATCGCTCGATGGCACAAAGTTTGAGACACGAATGGATTTATTGGCTGGCGCAAGCGACGCGTTCAAGGATATATTCGAGCTTGACAAGGCGTCCCAAGCCCAAGCCTCTACTTCTCCCTCAAATGATGAGAGCAAGCCTACAAATCCCGATGAATCGGATGCTGCTGCTACTACCACAACAACGGCCACACCTCCCGCACTAAATGTCATCGAACTCACCGAAACATCCCATACGATCTCCCTACTCCTCACTGTTATCCACACTCCACCACCCATCCTACCTGCACGCCCACCGCGAAAATTCGTTCCAGGAGAGGCGGTACCAGATCCCAAACGCGATTCTGCCCTTGGAATTTCTCCTCCCCCCGAAGGCCTTCTCCCCTTCGCCAACGTCCGAGAACTCTTACACCCACTTTCAGAAAAGTACGCGTTTGTTCCCGAGCTCGTGCGCGCTCTCAAATCGCACCTTGCTGAGCACACGATCCGATACCCGATGGAGGTTTACATGCTCGCTAACGAGCTCACGCTCACCGTGGGCCACGTAAACCCTGAGCTCAAAAAGGAGATGGAAGAACTTGCTTCAGACGCGTCCCAGTACCTCCTGTCACCTACGCTCTCGAGCCTCCCCGTCTCCGCCGCCTTCCAGTTCCCAACCGCCCAAAGCTTCGCGATCCTGCTTCGCCTCCAACTCTACCGTATCGACCGGCTGCGCGAGATCCTTGGACTACCAGACACATCGCGCGGCTCTGGTAGTACACCAGCGAGCACCCCCTCCGCAAGCGCTACCACGTCAGACGTCTTCCCACATGACTACAATTACTGCTCGACTCATGGGAGCGCGACTCGTACTATTTGGGCGCGGGCGAAAAAGGATTTGGCGAGCGAGCTGGATGCAGGGACAGATGTGGGTACAGAAATGGGCAAGAGAGTGCTGCCAGCCGTGAGGCATTGCACGAAATGTACGGCTGGAGTCACTGCTGCGATGCAAATGATTCAGGTGAGCATGACTTGTCAGGAAGTTTTATTTATGCCGAGTGATTCTGATCCAGTGTGTTCGGTTCTCTTTCTCTTCCTGATAGTATGTGGTGTTCAAAGTCCCTCGTCGCATCAGCGATCTCCCTCCTAGTGTTCTTCAGGGTAACGCCTAGAATGGACAGACTGATAAACGTCAAGCAATGATACACATCTAACACATGTATTCTGATATGTATATTGAGTAATATTATTCGGGATCTACTCGGCTTTTTTTGCCTTTTTGCCAGGCTTCCCTTCCTGACCTGCTTTCCTCTTCCCATCATCGACCCTCTGTTGTTTTGCAGGCGCGGCTGGGAGTCGCCCAGCAGCCTGTTCGCCTTTGAGCCACTCGATGCATTCCTCCTTTCCGAGCTCAGGATGCGACAGCTGCCACTCAATAATGAGTGCGTTTATGAGACTCATCTGAGGGCCGGGGGAGATCGAAAGCGCTGTGCATACTTCTCGGCCCTATATGAGTGGAAAACGAAGGAATGAATTGCGACAATAAAGCATGAAAAGAGTAAGTTAGTAGTATACACAGGCGCGGGGGATATGACGTACATTAAGCAAGGGAGGATCGTCAATCGCGGTGTGAAGGTTCAGTTCTTCTACCTTCCCGGCAAAAGCGTTATACATCTCAAGCAGTGGACGCGATTTATCCTCTTGATAAATGGGGAAAGATGATCAGCTCTTGGGATCCCGGCATTAACCAAAACACAAATCGCAACGCACCGTCAAGCTTGTTGAGCTCATTGTCCCAAGCACCTTCCTCTATGAGATCTAGCACTAACGAGAAGAGAACTGAACTCGACCATTCCGAACCCGTGTTTGGGTCGCGCACTGATTTTTCACGCAAAGTCAGGCCGATCGTTGATCGTAGCGTCGTTCCGAGAGCTGGGGATAGTGTGGCCGATGGAGATGTAGAGCTTGACGACGGTTCCAGGGAGGTGGCGGGGATGAAACGTGATAGCAAAGGGCGAGAGAGATGGAGGTGCGCATCGAATAGAGCCGGTATCCCATCCATGTAATGATTTTGGGTGCCGAGCTAAGCAGAAGCCATGGCGGTGAATGGGTGTTGCGGTTGCGTGAGACAGGAGATCCTATACCTTGAGACCCTCCCGTATAACTGTCTCGGTAGCAGGTACAAGCCGTTTTTTGTCAGGTAATGTGAGACCTTTGTACGGGGTGAGAGCCGCTGCAAGGAAGAGCCTGCGCTTTACATCAGGTGACGTCGCTTTGCCCAACATGATGGGATGTATTCGGGGAAGAGAACCACTGGATTCGGTTGGGGTTTCTGAGGGTGTTGGGGAGGGTCCTTGTTCGAGAAAGGAATTAAGGATTTTGGCAGCGTGTAGGCCCTGTAAGCGAGGAGCGGTAGCACCAGAAAGCTGCTCAGCCAAGGGGGGTGGGAGCCAGAATATCGACTCATGAAGGGAGAGATCCTCAATCATTTCAAGGGATAGTAATGGATTCTTTGCTACAAGCACTCGTGTCAATGTTTGTGAAAGCGAGCGCCTCCCTACTCACCTTTGAGCATCTTGTCTAGCTCCACGCCCACTCGCTCACGACTGATTTTGGACCGTACAGCAGCCTGAAATAAAGATTTTCTCGGTGACGGGACGAGAGGTCAAGTTGATGCTGGCAGACAAACCTGAATGTCAGGATCCAGTATAGCCTGTCTCACACTCTCTTCGATAGTGTATCCGTATCGGCTGGCAAACCGCACGACCCTTAGCACTCGGAGAGGGTCATCCATGAATGTTTCTTTAGGGGCTAGCGGGGTGCGTATGATCCCTGCTTTCAAATCTGCCAGACCCTACCCAGAAAGTATTAATAATGAGATTAGCCAAGACGAGGAAAAGCCGGGTGTACTTTTTCAGTGAAGTCTTCAACAGATCGGGAGTGAACATTGTAGAACAGGGAGTTGATTGTGATATCTCTCCTTAGCGCATCTTGAAGAGGTGTTCCGAACGTCTGGAGGGTTATGGAGAGATGTAGCAGTGGGTAGACAAAAGATTTCAATCGAAATACACACAATTTCGCTTGGGATCCGGCTTCCCTCTGCATACACTTCGCTCCTCAGATTAACGACGTCGATATCAAATCCCAACACATTGACCATTGCGGTCTCCAGATGCTTAGACTGGTCCGGATTCCGGGCGACCTTAGCTGGAGCGCGCATGGTCTTCCCCTGCGATTCCATGTACTGCACGAGATTCTCAGCAAAGGCGACTCCCATCATCGAAGAGAGAGCAATGTCGATATCGTTTGATTCAAGACCTAGCAACTAGTAGCCAAAGGAGATGCTTCAAAACATTAGCGACGCAGTGGAGAAGCGCAAACATACCTTGTCGCGAACCCAGCCTCCAGCGATCCTACACTCTACAAACGGATGATCTGGCTGTTCCTTTTGGATCCAGTTACTGCATTCATCCAGCAAAGTGCAGAGTTCAGATTCTGTTTCTGTCAAGTGGATCCTTGCTGATGCCATATGGGAAGCGTTGCGCGCGCCAAACAATGATCGAGAGGCCAAACGAGCTAAGGCTCGCATATGATATATTCCTTCCGACGCTCAGCTAATCAGGCTGCTTGATGAAGAAAAGCTTGGACCACACAAGTAGAGGGAGTGACTCGGAGGATGCGTATCGTCACAGTCAAGTCACAGCTGAACGCTGTTCTCAGAATCCGCGCACTGTGGCCCTGCATTCCAACGATGCGCTTGCCGCGTAGAGTGCCATGGAAATCATTTTCAGAGCTGGAGCAAGTTTTTAGCTGGGTATTCTCACCGGAAGCTGATGACACCACCAAACAACTTGCTTTGAATCGTGTATGTAGTATCATCACTGGGGAAGTGCGATCAAAATGCTTATAACCTGGAATACAGCTTGCGAGCTGGAGAGCGATAACTCAGATCCCTCATGCCATCGAATCTACTTGGATGATTCTTAGCGTCGTGCTTGAGGATTCGGCTCTCTCTGCACGAACATCTGGCTCTTTGGCGTCGGTAACGAATCTTCGACAGTCCTATTCGATGGCTATAATACGACTCGTTAATGGACTAGTGGACCCCCTGCAGCAGGGAGTATATGCCCGCCCGATCACTACAATAGCTTCACAGATTGGTCTACCTATCTGGCTTGTGGAGCTTCGGCATGCTGCTACGCATGAAGACCTCCCTTCCCTTGCCCTCCTCAGGGATGCGGCTCATGAAGTTCGTCTATATATTTGCATACCGATTGTGTGATTTTTTATTCACGCGATTTACCCAGTCGTTGACTTGGCTCCTGAATAACTACTGGCTTCCAACCGTTGCGCCGGCAAACCTTGAGGATGCTCCTCCTCCGGTGATTCCACCAGTCTTACCACTACTGAAAGAGTACCGTAGTCTCATGAAGAGCATCGCTCGAGACGCTTCGATCAAAGGTGTGAAGAAAGGGGACATAGCTAGGATGCATCGCGATTTGGAGAGATGGGTCGGAGAAACTAAAGTTTCCTATGGCATGGATAGCGGCCAGATGGGCATGGACGACGAGGGCGAGAAATTTGCAATCGAGAAGCTCTGCGAAGAGCTGGTAGAATCTGGATACCTCGTCTCAATATCCAAAAAGTGAGCAAATCCATCACAGTATACCGCCTCATTTGACTCATTGCTCAAACGTAGGAGCAAAGCGCCTCCTCCTACTCTCACGTATCCTAACGGCCCACCAACTCTTATGGCGTGGGAAGGACTTCTCAACCATGTTCAGAGCAATCACGTGTCATTCGGCGAGCGTTTTATTACCCAACTCGTGGCCCATCTTATTTCCAGCGAGGGAGAAGCTGTTGAGGATGGTGCCTTGCTTTCCTGGATTGAATGGGCGATCTCGACCTGGAAAGCAGTATCACCTGAATGCTCTGCTGAGAGTGTCGCGTATTCGCTGCTGAAAGAGCTTCCTGATAGTGACATCAACGATGAAACTTTCCGTACGAGGTACGCGGTATGCGCAATTTCCTGTTTGATCCATCAATTACTGAATACTCCTGAGATAGAATAGAGCTCATTTTGTCAAATCTCCCATTAGAGGCCACAGATCGAGCCAAGTACTCCCTCCTGATCTCAGCCATGTCGGTTAGTACTCCCGCTCCAACACCTCTGGGGTTGCTCACGCTTTATCCATAGCAACAAAGCGCATCATCCGAAACGCTATCTCTCGACGACATGGAACAACGCATCATGATATTGAGGAAAGCCATGAATAACGCCCCGATGCCTCAGTTGGGTGATGATCGCATGGTGGTCGATCCTCCTATCGATCGAGACACAAACCCTGCACCTGGGATACGACTCCTTGGCCCAGAGACTGGATGGAAACCCTGTCCAATTGGTTACAACGGCCTAACGATGAAGATTGCCTAGTACCAAGTCCGCGCTACTTGCCCTGGACAGAGGAAGATGCTTATTGTTCTTCATTGCCCCCGATTTTTTTTTCGTTCCAGGTCACGCTCCCATCTCGATTGATTCCTCCGCGATGCGCTGTGCAGAGTCGAGAAACGGATCCTCTCCACGGAACGAGCGCTCATTGTAGCATCAGCCAAGCGCTCCTCAAAAGCCCAGAATCTATGGTCCCCTGAATACCCTCCCACTAACCTCCCGCTTGGCTATTTGCACCCAGCTCGATGTGATTTCCAGTCTCTGGAGCATTAATTCAGCATTAAGCACCATGGTAAAGTTTATAAGGGTATTGAGAGCCGCGTACTTTCGCTGACATTCCCTACCACAATAGTAGCGCGTCCTGCAACGTCCGCATATTGAGGATGGCGTGTCCAGGTTTGTACAGCCTATTCTGGCACAAGCTAGCGTTTTGTCGGCATCATAGCGCTTAACTGGAGGCCGGAACTCGGGTCTGCATGCTTTCCTCCATTGTTCCGCTACTCGATTAGTTGCCTCTGGCCTAAGAGAAAGTCGTGTGGCGATAAAGCGACATTGCTTTTCTAATATGGCCGATTGTCTTGAGTCTGACTTTTTGAAAAGCTCCTTGAGACCAGTCAGAATCTTGGAAGTTAGGTCTGGGGAGGTGTGCGTGAGGGACTTGTAACATCTAGACCACAGTGTAGTACTTGCTCATGTCCGTCTTTGCTAACTCCGAAATACTCCATCTCTCCAGCAAAAATAAGATATTTGCTCTCATCAGTTCGATAGCGACCGTTAGTTTGTTTTCTTGCGTCAGATATGGATTCACCACTGCGCGATGCCATAGGATCACGATCCATCGAGGGCATCGCTCCTGCGCTATCTCTGCCCCTTGCGGAGGGACATCGGCATCCCACAGCTCAACGATGAGCTCAGCGCAATACGACATCCGCCCAGGCAGTGTCATCGCAACATATTGTTCTGTGCTCCCGCCGTTATCCGGATCTGTCATTGCTTGGACCAGCTCGATCTGGTTTGCACGGAACAGTAGCCATTCTTCATTGCAAGGTGGACTGGCGAAACATTGTCGCATGATTTCGTCCCAGGGGATATCAACTAATGTCGAAATGTTGATGGCGAGATTTTGAGCGTGAGTCGGTTCATGTAAGGTATACATCGCCTCTGACATGGAGGCAGCGCTATCGCTCCAGAATTCCCAGGGAAATCGGGCCGTGGTCTCATTGTAGGTTGGAATGGATTTGCGCATTTGGAAGACACATTTTATGAATACGGCCAATGCACCTTCGCTAGATCAGTGGTTGATTTTGTCATTAGGTCTTTCAATGTGAGCGAAAGTGACGAAAAGGAGGCTTACTAGTTGGGCGGATCCACATGGTCTCGACCCCCAAACTTGTATTTAGTAATGACGAGGAGAACGGCGAGAAAGCGTTGTCGTAGCCCGAGCAGCCCTTCAGGAGCGCTCGGCTCGTCGACAGATATAGGGAGGTTGCGGAGGAGGAAAGCAATTGATATGTCTAAGACGCGGCTTCTCCAATGGGCCATAGCGTCAAAGCACAGAGGATTCGTCGGAAATTTGTTGAGTAATGCAAGTATTTCTGCCATCGCTGGGACCAACAAAGCCCATGCCGTAGGCTAATAGGGTGAAGATAAGTGAAAAGTTTCGGGAAAAGATGGGAAAGTAATCATACCCCTAGTCGGTTGGCATCCTTCAGTCTCTCATCCCCTACAGGTGCCGGTATCTTGAGAGACTGTTCGAGGCACACCAAGAGCTTTTCGACTACTTGAGCCTTCAGCAGTTTTTCCAGAACAGTCGTGCTTCTTTCGCCATAATCCTTTGCAATTATCTGACGGCAAATCGTGGAGATCATCACCAGCATGTATGACTCGTCCAGGGCACCAAGGCTCAGCAGTGGACCACGTAGTAGAGCACCATACTGAATTTCCGCGAGAATTTCCCTCAATGACGTACGCAGTTGTTGAACCACTGCGGCTTCCTCGTCGCTCGACATAGTTGAGCAAAACAAGACGAGACGGAAACTGCCGGAGGCGACACGACGCCACACCTCACCTGACCACTCTCGTATCGCAAAAAGCACTGGCGAAGATAACCAGAACAGCCGTGCTGAAAAATAGGACCAGTCTACGATCAAGTGCGGGCAAGCTTCCCCAACCATGTCACAATGTCTCAGTTCTTCTTCAAGGTGGCCAGAGGCAACAGGGGCTTTTTTGTGCAGTGAAAGGCCTAGATTTTATTCCTTTCTGAGTGCTCACGCCGTAAAGGGGGCTATTTCATCATTACTCAGCAAGACATCCTGCCATTCTCGTCGGTCACCAACATGGCAGCAACTCTCAGATCAAATTGGCCTGGATTCCGCAAAGCCTGGCTGGACTGCTCAATTCCTGGCTATGGTCTTTTTATCTCGATTCCTGTATAAGAATAATGGCCCGTTGATGGAAGAAACCTAGATGCGATTTCTTTCGCCCTTGTTGCGGGACCATGATCCGAGGTCTATCCTGTCTTTAAGGAGCCATGTTATCGCTTAGCTCGATATTGGAATCTAGAAGATTACAATACAGCGATTTTTTAACCTGGGGTGGCAGACTTCTATGATGAAGAGTCTCATTGCAGTTGTTCACAGAAATTTTACGTGCAGCTTGTTCTGTGAGAACTCGAAGTACCTATGTCGAAGCTAGAAATGTTGCATCATCTAATGAATGGGAGATATATAAATGGCTTATTCTCATCGTAAAATTCACAGGGTTCCGGTTGAGGACACGGGCTGAGGGTTGGGTAGTGGCGCTCAGCACGCCGTAACTGGCAGGCGGTAATAGCTGCATAACCACTTGGCATCAGTTCATACCGGCTCACTTATGGATTCTCTGCTGCTGTCTCTATTGACATGTCTTCAAGGGGAAGAAACCAAAGGAATAGGAGTTGCTTTCTTGGGGTTCAGTGGTTCAGAGTTCCCGGCTAACACTCACCCTGACCAATGTCCCAGGAACCTTTATAGATTGCAAGGGGGCACGAGAAAGAAAGAGCTTAGCTGGAGCGCATTCCACACCACACGATATTTCGAAGTGGGGAGGCACGTTGGCAGGATAGCGCGCTTCGGATAGACCCGATCGCTCCGCGGCAGCCACCTGAACATGATGGCAGTTCACATCGACAAATATGGGATAGGGTAACTAAATGAGTATATATTCAGTAGTTGAGAAGGATGTATATCAACGCGCGGAGATAACCTGTTATGCCAACTGGTCAGCTATTTGCCTTGTGCTACCACGGGATATTCTGCTGATTTGGGAGCCGGTCAACTGCAACCAAGAACTCCAACTCTGACTTCCTCCGCGCCCAGAGATAAACTTTTCTACCTTTGAAACCCTTTTGCTGACAAAGGGTGACAAGAGTCTCGAAGACGCCTGGATCGCAAAGTTGTCGAAGCAACCCCAGCTGAACTTCCCTTGTCTGATCATAGACATTGATCGGTAGGTTGGGCTCTACCTGAAACTTGAGGATAAATGGCGCTGACCCATAGGGGTTAGGCACTGAGGCACTCGAATCGGAGATTTTGGGAATATGCTTCCTGGGACCTTGGCAAACGCCATTGTTGTTCAAGTTGGTGAAGAAGACCGGATTCCCTTGTTGGCTGACGAGTTTTTTCGGATCGTAGTGAAACTGCAGCCAAGTCGCCCCTTTCAATGTTTGGCATACGGATTTGTGATCTTTCCAGTCCTCTTTTGAATGTGCTGAATATGGAATCATAAGAGGACTGACGAGTTATCAACACATCCCTGCTCACCAGCGGTACAGTAGCGAATTGACCGACAACCACTGCAATTCAAAGTAGTTGAAGCACCACAAACAGCACATGCATCAGGCGCATCCACACCAAGCCTGTCTCGTCCGGAACTGGATAACGGGCCAACAGGAAGAATAAACGTGAGGTTGAACGCTTGTTCCGTATTCGTTTTGGCTCGTTCCAGCACAGGAGATATGCGACGGGCATTTTGGGCGAGTAGGCGAAGAAGGAGGTGCTGCTCGTTGAGGGACGCAGTTATCGTGTTTATCTCGCTCACTTGATGGCTGAGATCGTCAAGCCAAGCGAGTCCATTTAGGGGCATCTGGTTTCGAAGTTCATGGGTGTATAACACGAGGAACAGAGGGGTTTCTGGGGCGATCTTGCGGACCTCAAGCACCTGTCCAATAAATCAGCTGCCGTCAGATACAACACTAGACCTCCCTGGAGTGAAGAAAAATACCCTGAGACATATAGACGATGTGTCTTCGGTGTCTCTAATCATCATGCTATGATTCCCCTCTTGACAATGACGAGCAATTATCATCAAGGTCTGTCGGAGATCATACAGAGCCTGGGTCTTCGGATGAACGTGTTGATTCTTCCCTGAGAGTTCACGCCGACGAACTTCTAGCGCTTCGCCAAAAGTATGCCGGCGGATTTCGTCCTCTAACTTTGGTGTTGAGTTACGAGAACTTGGATAGGTTGGAAAAGAATCGAGGTTGACGAAGCCATCCTGATCAAATAGCCCGGGGAACAGAGTTATATCTTGAGAATCGTCGAGTGCATTTTTCAATTTCTTTTCGAGTTCCTCGACTAAGCAACCAGTGGGTCAGCTATCACGTCGAAATGACGCCACGATGAAACATACCGTCCAGTTTTGTGCCTCGGGGAATATTCACCTCCATCTGACGTAGGAGATCAATAAGCGTGGCCCGCGTAGCCTTGAAATTGGGATGCATGGCAGGAGTCAGAACCGTAATGAGTGCCTCTACCGAAAGTCAATTCGAAAAGAAACCAGTAACGCGTCCGACATAAACATGTGTCAATCCTACCTCAAGTCACAAGCTGAGGGAACAGAAGAGGATCGTTGAGAATTTATGTATTTATTTTCAGAAAGCATACGCAGCAATAATGTAGCAATAGATATGGACCGAATCGTAATGTGGTACTGAAAACAGGGTCCCTATTTTGGGTCAGGAACAAAGCTCCTTCGGGGTCTGCTCGCCATTGGCGTTGCTAATTCTCTCAGGAACGAATTTGACTGACGTGGCATTGGACGTTCCGAGGTGCTTGCTGGCCGCATGATGCGACGAAGATCAGACACCTTTTCCGGCTCCGTCTCAACATCACTCTCCAGTGCGTTCTCCTGGTCCTGCTGGTGGTGCCGCTCAGTGTGCCCATCAAGGCTACCTGGCGCAGAGGATGGAGCAGGGGCGGTTAGCTGACGCCAGCGAGCGACTGCAATTCCTTTCGATCGCTCCCCGTTCGCGCTCGCAGGTCTCCGTTCGCGGAACAACGCAGGTTGGACATCTGGAGCAGCCGAGGAAACAACGCTTTCGACGTCTTCATCTTTCATAGACCTCACCGGAAGAGGCAAAGCAGCTGCGCCTGAAGCAGGACCCGGGTTGATGGCAGGACGTCGGACTGGGGGCAGCGTGGATACACGTGGCGCTCCGAGCCTGGGCAGTGGTGAAGCTGACGATGCGCGCGCTCCAGCGGCTCCTCTGGCTAAAACGCTCGCTAGAGGGCTGGGTCGAACCCCAGGCGTCGATCGTGGCCCGGTGAGCCCATGTGATAGAGGCTGGCGCGAAGAAATGGGCGTCCGAGATGTGCGAGGCAAACGAGGGATTGTTGGTTCGGGCAAGGGTGTTTCAGCGGGCCCAGGGAGGCGAAGATACCGAGCTCGCCTAAAGGAATTAGATAGAATCAGTCCTATGCTCCCGGAAAAGGACGTGAGGGGCATACTGTATGGCTTTGGCATTCAACTGCTTTCGATATCTCAACTTCCAGCGAGCAAACATAGCAGCTATAGGAGCCCTCAGTCAATGCTAGGGATGGCTGAGATCGAAACATGGCGACTTACCGAGTACATTGCGCTTTTCCATGGCAAGCGCTTTCTTCATCATCATAGCAAGTGGAAGAGCCTCAATCCACCTTGTCAGAGCGCGCTTCTTGATCTGTAGAGACTCAAAGTGGATGGCGGGTAACGACTGGAGAAGAGAATAGCATGATTAGTCCCCGTCAGTAAATATGAGCAGGAAGCGTTCAACATGCATACCTCAGTTCGCCTCATCCAAGAGTGCAACTTCGCACGCATTGTGTTGATGTAACCCAATCGCACGATCTCATCCTCCTGGATCATGGGCAGTAGACGTTGAGGGCAGGGCGTGACGGTTGGAAAAGACAACTTACGGCTGATTCAAGAAGCCTTTCTCGATACCTGTCCCAGAATATCTCCAGGTATCGTCGCATCAAGAATGTTCGCTCCGCCTCGATGGCTTGTTGCTCAAGCTCTCGACGATGCGCCTTCTTCCTTGCTCGGCGTTGAAGCTTCTTCAAGTATTTGCGCATAAGGGCTGTGGGTAGAACGATCAGGACCCTTGGATGGAGGCAAAATAAATAAATGTGAACTCACTCTCGCGTTGGATCGCGAGCTCACTGTCCAGCAGCGCAAGGCGGTCCAGATGTCTCGAATAAGCATTTTGCCAGCCTACGAAGGTTTTCCTGCGGTGGCGGGTGAGTAATGACGAGGGGAAGAGGTGGAAACAAACTGACTCAGCAAGTTTGGCATTATAGTGCATCAATGCGTCCATCTCTCGTTCATGAAGGAAGATCACTCGTTGTGCCCAAGCGAGGAGCGTTCGTTGCTTCATCCTCTGTGGAATTTGTTAGCATCTGAATAGTAGGATGAGGGCTCAAATGCTACCTGATCCTGTCGCTTCCACAGACGCCTGATCATAGTTTCTTCATGTTGCTTGACCTCCAGGCGCTCCCGCCATTCTGTTGGAATGTTCAAGTTAGCTGTGAAGATCAAACGCCGACAACAAAAGTACGTACGCATGAATATATCCTTTCGTTTATTTTGCTCCCATTGCTCAAGTTTTTTGTTACACTGGGCAATGTGGAAAGCTTCGCGCCAGGCGGCGAAGAAACGGCGTTTTCGGAACCACCGGCCGGCTCGACGTCCCTTGTTCATCTGTTTTACCATAGCTTTTGAGGAGCCTTGCCATTGCTCAAAAGCGCTCTTGAGCAAGCCACGTTCGTAGTGGTCTTCTGCCCGATCCGTCATCTCCCGCACTTTAACCAGGCGTTCGCGCCAAACAACCAGCATTTGCTGCGTAGTATTCTGCGTCAACACAATGTGATTCTCCTCAGCACGTTCTGCAGTTATTCATCAGATCACAAGCAAGTCATATGTCAAGTCGATGTGGGCAGACCTTGGTTGTGTCGAACAGTGCAATACCTCTCGTGCCATCGAGAGAGCAACTGTGCCACCAATTGGGTGTTCTTCACTCGGCCGAAGACAATAGCTCTCTCTTGGGTAACCCATAGTCTCCAGAAGACTCGACGAAGGATGCCATCACGCCTCAAAACAACAACATCGCAGCGACGCTCCATAACCTGAAGGAGCTCATTGAGAAAAGGTCAAGGATATAATCGATCAGCTTACCTGAACGTGATTCAACCGCTTCCGCCACCCAGCCAAAGCTCGTCGCTGTAAATTCTTGTTATAATGATTGTTGGCAATCGCACGCATTTCGCTACAAACGCACTGTGTTAACAGAAGTTGAGTCTTGAATAAAGCAACTCACGATATCCTAGCCCATTCGCCAAACACCGCTTCACGGAGGCGGTCAGCAACCCGGCTTTCGATCCATTTGCGAGAAGCCTCCAGTGAGGCTCGTTCACGCCAAAGGTGAAGAGTGTCCCTCGCCTGGTACTCTAATTTCTCTTTCATATAATCCTCGAGCTCTTCCTCCAGGGCTTGAACATGGGCAAGACGATCGCGCCAGACGGCTAACATGTTCCGCTTCAGACTCGTGTCCTGGCGCCTTCTCATCACCAGCACCTGCCATTGGACCACCATTCGCTGTGAAGCTTACGCATTAGATATCACACCAAAGAACATGAAATAAGGAAGCATACTTTTAGAACCGTCCGCATGAAATGGTGTTCTGCCAAGGATTGCATCTGCCGATAGCGTCGTTCAATGCCTTCTCGGCGATCGCGCTTCGCCTTGAGAACGACAGCCCGTTTCCAATGGCCGAACGCTGCACGAAGCCGGCGGATTTCATCAACGTATTGCACTCGGCGTTGGAAGCTCTCTATCCTGTTTCGCACATCCACCCAGTGGAGCAAGCAGCAACGGGCAAGATCTTTGTTCTGAGCCCTGGCAGCTTGATTCATGACCGTCTAGGAAAGTAAGGAATTTAGAGGCAAGAAAAGCAAAGAAACCGCCCAAGTGCTTACAGAAATCCACTCGGATCCCTGCCTCCAGACCGCGAAGTAGATCCTCGTCAGGTTGTGTTGGCGCAGCTGGTCGGCCGTCGCTTCCATATCTCGGAGCTCCCAGATGTCATGTCGATTTCCCGCGCGCTCAATAGGGTCGATTGGCTTCAGTGGCTGGGAAGGATTTTGGAGAGCGGAAGTCGAATTCGCCCGCCCTCTCTGGGGTGTTGAGTGGATGGGGAAGCTAGGGCGGGCTTTCGCCTTTGATGGAATCGGCATGAAATTGGAGTGGGGTATAGAGGTAGCGAAGGTTTCATATGAAGGGGCCAGAGACCTTTGATCTGTATCGGTAGCGGCTCCATCGTCGTCTTCGCCATCCATGAGAGCGGTCGCATCACTCTCCGAATCTGACTCCGATGGTTGAACAACACTGTATGAAACCTCGCTGTCTGATACGGGGGAGCGAGGACGCCGCAGGGGCGAGGAAAGGGGGGTGAAACGCGAGGGTTGAGCCTGCCGTCGGCTAGAAATGAAAGGGTTGGGAGTGCGCGAAGACTGAATGAAGGCGGAGTGTTGAGGCGGACGAGGGGTACTGAAGCGGGTCGGTTGGATGATACTATCATCTTCTGCTAGGCTTTCGTCGTCGACCGTGAAATCGTTCATCGTGCGGTCCTCGTAGTATTGTTTTCGTGCACTAGCCCATTTTGCCGCAAAGTTGGGGGCCTTTACGAGGCCTACTTTTAGAAGGAAGTTGTAGTAGACTACGTCATCCTCCAGATCTATGCCTCTGGATGTCAGCTCGTCCTTGTATGGGCCCTCGAGGATGACACCGATAGTAGTAGCTTTGGGCGCTCGAGCGATGATTGCATCAAGCACTTGGACATGTTCTCGAGTAAGGGAAGAGAGTGGAAGTGTGGAAGAGGATGCCTCGGTAGTCGCAGAGGGAGCGACACTCGGAGCAACAGATGCGTGCAGGCGATTAAGGCGAGGTGGTGTGGATGACCGCGGCGGATGAAATTTTCGCATAGCAGTGTGTTTAGAAAGCTTTCATGGGCTCCAGAGCCTATGACTAGTCACGAAACGCGGTTTTTAAAACACCAGGATTTCTACAAACCACCAGCGTGCCAGCGACGCGATTAGTTGCGCGTGACGGTCAAAGATGCAACAACACGTGACAACAATCGCCTCCCGCTCAAGGGTCATTCCTCCCATCGTGCCCTGCTTTAGAGACTAAAACCTGCTATAAAACTCTCCTTCAAGCTACCTCTAATCCATGCCACGCGTCCTCTGCGTGGCAGAAAAGCCTAGCATCGCCCGAGCCATCACCGAGATCCTCTCTGGCGGCCAATTCACTACGGTACAGTTGCTCCTTGGCCGAATGAGAGTATCTTGTATAAATCAGCTCCTTCTAGCGCAATGGACCAAGCCAATACAACAAGAACTTTGACTTCACCTATCCCCAAACCAAATCCCACTACACTGTGACCTCAGTGTCGGGGCACATGCTAGAGCATGATTTTCCTGAAACACACCGCAAATGGCACTCTTGTGACCCCTTCGAGCTTTTCGATGCACCCATCGAAACCCGAGTCAAACAGGTAGGTCTTCCTTTACTGCAGCTGCCACATTGCTAACCCTTCACCGACTCACTCTAGGACGCCAAACAATTAGAACGAAACTTACGTCAAGAGGCCGCCTCTGCGGACACTCTAATGATTTGGACCGACTGCGATCGAGAAGGCGAAAACATTGGCAACGAGGTCAAGAAAGCTTGCCGCAAAGCAAATCGGAACATCCGAGTTGTCAGAGCGAGGTTCAGTGCTATCATTCCAGCGTAAGCAAGGTAATCATCATCTAGGGCAAATATTGAATCTCTATCTTAGTCAGATCCACAATGCCGCACAACACCCCGTGGAGCTCGATCTAGCACAGTCTGACGCCGTCGAAGCACGAACAATCCTTGACCTTCGACTAGGAGCCGCCTTTACGCGAATGCAGAGTCTTGCTTTGCAAGGCAGTATCGGGGAGCTTGACGGGACTTTGATATCATATGGTGAGTGCCATGGATCAACACCAGGTTCGCCAGTGCGTAGCTGAATCAATGAATAGGTCCATGTCAATTTCCCACTCTTGGATTCGTCGTTTCCCGATACGAGCAAGTCAAGTCTTTCTCCCCGGAGAACTTCTGGTACATCTACCTTACCCTGACTACGGACCAGCCTGGGGAGGGCGAGGTGGTCACAGAGTTTAGTTGGAAGCGCCACCGTCTCTTCGATCTGGAAACATGCTACGCGATCTATGAGCTCGTGATGGAGAACCCATTAGCAACAGTGACTCGGGTTACTCGCAAGAACACCACGCACTAGTATGTCACTATCCAGCGGTTTGAACCCCAATGACTTGAAGTTAACCGACCTCTGTAGCAAACCATACCCACTCACTACGGTAGAATTACAAAAACAGGGTTCCAGGCTGTTGAAAATCACCCCCAAGAAGATACTTGACGTAAGTGCCGTTCACATTAATCCTTAGATGACACCCCACCTTCACGCGTATCTCCATCCTCCACTAGATTGCCGAGAGTTTATACCAGAAAGGTTTCCTCTCGTATCCCAGAACGGAAACGGACCAATTCGATAATGCCTTTGATTTTCATTCCCTGATCGAGAAGCAAACAGCGGATGCGAACTGGGGGACATACGCTACTGGGTAAGTCGGCTCTTAATACTGCCTTAGATATGTTCCCGTCCTTGTGGCTGACTAGCATCACCCAGCCTCCAGAATGGCGGTTTTAGCAAACCGCGAAAAGGCCAAAAGAACGATAAAGCCCACCCGCCGATCCATCCGACCGCACATGTCAGCAACCTTACGGGCGACGATAAGCGCGTCTACGAGTTCATCACCCGCAGATTTCTGGCTTGCTGCTCCAAGGATGCCGAAGGGTTCCAGACTACAGTTGAAGTCAACTCCGGCGGCGAAGACTTTAGCGCCACAGGTTCGTTTCTCCCTCACTCGCTTAATGCTCGCCGCTAATGCTTAAATAGGCTTGGTTGTATTGGAGAGAAACTTTCTGGACGTCTACATCTACGACAAATGGAAGGGAAAGTTTCTTCCAAATTATGAAGAGGGACAAACATTCATGCCAACTGTGTGTGAAATGCGAGACGGAACCACAACTGCGCCAAGTTATCTTACTGAGGCCGACCTGGTCACCCTCATGGATAAAAATGGGATTGGTGGGTCCTTCTGTTTCCATCAGTGTTCAGGCCATCAGAGTTCTAATAATCACGATTGTTTAGGAACGGATGCTACCATCGCACAGCACATTCAGACAATTATCGATCGTGACTATGTGATGGAACGAACTGAGGGGCGAACCAAGTATCTTGTGCCTTCAACCTTGGGCATCGGTCTTGTTGATGGATACAACAAAATCGGCTTCGACAAAAGTCTCAGCATGCCGCAGCTCCGACGAGAAGTGGGTCCTGATTATATGGTTTCTTCTAACTACGAAGTTCTGAACTTATTGATTCCTTTTTGCTTGCAGACTGAGCGCATGATGGTTCAGGTTTGCGATGGCGTCAAGACAAAGCCTCAAATGCTTGAACAGGCCCTCGAGCAATATCGGGACGTATTCATCAGAGCTCGAACCCACTTTGATCGCGTTATCCAGGTAAGGTGTTTCATCCTGAGGACGCTCCAATTTTTTGATGACTGACGGGGGTTGTGTGGTAGACGGTCTCGTCCTACGTTCGTGATCCAGGTGGAGAACAACCAGCCGCTGGTGGTGCGGGTAATGGTAATGGCGGTGGTGGTGGTGGTGGGAGGGGAGGACGTGGGGGAGGCCCTCCCCGCGGTGGAACAGGACGAGGAAACGGGCGAGGTGGAGCTTCTACTCGTGGCGCAGCACCAGCTCGAGGCGGGGGTGGGGGTGGAGGATCTGACGACTCAGACGACGATTTCAGCAGTGGTCCTGCAGCGCCTTCAAGGACGGCCAGCAGGACTACTTCCTCTAGCCGAGGACGCGGTGGCACAGGGAATCAGCCCTCAACAACTAGTCGTGCTACAGCTCCAAACCGCGCTCCAACTCAGGCTGGTTCTACCCCGAATTGCCAGTGTGGCATCGAGGCACAAGAGCTGACCGTAGTAAAGGAGTCGACAAACAAAGGAAGGAAGTTCTGGACATGTGGCCATCGTCCCACCAAGAAATGCGAGTTCTTTGAGTGGGCTACGGGTACTAGTTCCTCTGCTGGGGCTTCCAGTGGAGGGGGCGAGAGCTCTACTGTGCCTGCTAAGCGGCCATTGGTTCGTTCTTTGTTCTTTATTCAAGGATGCTTTAAGTGTTCGCTCATTCATTCGTGATCGGTCCAGGCTTCCACCAGCAATCAAGGTGCGGATGGCACACCGTCTTGCCAATGCGGTCAGGCCGCAGTGATGCGGACGACACAAAAGGAGGGTGCCAATAAGGGCCGGTCATTCTGGCGCTGTGGAAAACCATCAGATTCCGAGTGCAAATACTTTGCATGGGCAGATGAGGTGAACGAGCCTGGACGAACGGGAGGTGGTGGTGGAGGAGCAGGGGGGTCGAACAGTGGGGAATGTTTCCGTTGGTGAGTACTACCAACCTACTTCTCGAGCTAAATTTGACGCGTTCATACCTAGTGGGGAGCAAGGACACTGGGGGTCAGGTGAGTCAACGTTGGCATACTCAGGTTGGCCCAGCTAATCGTAGAACTTCCAAAGCTTGCCCTAATCCTGACAATCAAAACAAGCGTCAGCGTCCAAATCCAGCCAACCAGTCCAGCGGGGCAAGCAGTGGGCGGTCGTGTTTTACTGTGAGTTGACAGAATGACTGGGCTTTCTGTCACTACTGACCCACGAGCCACACTCAGTGTGGGGAGGATGGGCATTTCAGCAGTGGTTCGTGTCTAGACTTCTTCTGCTTATTAATCAACCAGCTCCTGATGTTGCTTATAGCTTGCCCTACGAAAGGCTCCAGCGGACGTTCAGGAAGCGGGGGAGGAGCCAGTGAAGGCCGGGCCGCCGCCGGCAGTTGTTTCAGGTAAGCTTATAGGCTTATAGGCTACCCTCGTCGCCAAGTCACTAATATCCCAAATCAACTCTAGATGCGGTGAAGAAGGCCACTATTCCAATGGTATGTCAATCGTGTCCAATACCGCCGCTGATTAGGCTCAAACATTTCGCTATCCGCTACGACGCGTAGCTTGTCCGAACGGTGATGGCAAAAGCGGGTCGTCGTCTTCTCGTGGAGGTAGAGGTGGGAAGCGAGGGAGAGGCACAGGAGGTAGGAGATCAACTTCGAGTTCTCGAGCAGGTAGCGGAGGGAGCAAACGTGGAAAGAAGAAGTTTGCTGCCATGGACTAAACTGATGAGGATGATGAGGATGCTTTTTCTTGCTGGGGCAGTGGTGCTTTCATCCCCGTACGATAATGATATTTTTAATATTATTTGGGTTTTATACTTTGTCGAGGAGCGCGATGAACGTGAGGGTGACGCCGCGATTGATCGTCCGATCATCAAAATTTGTCCCTCGACTCCGCGCCCAACTTGAACCAAACACAACAGAACAGAACAGCAATGAGCCCCTCGATTTCTGATACCCCCTCAGGACCCTCTGAGTTGTCTAGCGGGTAAATAATTATTTCTGCTTGAGCTGCATACTCTTGTCTAACCGTTGGCTACGAAGTGACCACCAAAGACCGCAGGCTGCACTGGACGCTCGCGGCAACCGCTCCACGAGCGACCTGAACGACGACAACGATGGTGATGAATACGAGCCAGCCGACGAAGATGATGCCGAGGAAGCCCCCAAAGCCCCCAAACTCCCTGATGCACCGCCCAAACTGCCCGATTCATTCCTGCCGATGACGGAAGAGTCGACGTCGTTAAGTGACGATCTCGACGCCATTTTCTTGTCAAAGTACGTGCCTTCTCTCGTCACGTCCTCGATTGAAGCCTCTAGAACGAGCCCTAATCCATCGAATGCCTACACTTTGCGTGATTCGCCTGTCTTCGCTTTCTCGGTCGGAATCCAATGGCCGCTTCACCCCCTTTGGCTGCTGTGGCACTCATCCAGAGCTGAAGGCGAAACATCCCGCGTGGGTAAGCGGGCGAGTAACGTGCTTAAGCTTGCGCAAGAGAAAGAAGAGTTGATGGCCAAGCTGCGCGAAATGACCGAGCGACTCGAGCTCGCAGAACGACGACGCGAGGCACTCGAGGCGCGGCATCGTGGTGGTGGTGCCTCGGTCGATCTCTCCAAACCCCCCGTGTCGGGACCCCCTCCTTCTTCGTTCCGAAACATGCCTTCTTCTTCTGTTGCTCCTACTCCCCCCATCGGTAACCCTGCATTGCGCGCAACATCACAATCAGCCCCGTCCACCCCGGTCCCTCCTCCCAACAACAACAACAACCATTCCTCTGCTTTCACGCGCGCTCAGGCAAGTGGTAATCTCCCATCGAATCCACCATCCAGACTTGGCTCGCTCGGCGGTGTCGACTATAATGACAGGCCCCTCCCATCACCCCCTCCCACTGCACCTCTGGCATCAGGCAGGGTCTGAGTCCTCATACACACACATATCTCCTTTCGACTGATTACTTCTGTCGTTACCCTGCATTCTCAATAATTCATAACCCGCTCTCCTTTATGCATTCTGTCGTTGTGACACTCATTCTTTCGTCTTCTGAATATCCCATGTAATAATGCGTCTTGGCTCGGTATTCTGTTGCCCTGCCGCCGCATCTCCCCTGTCGATTTCATATACTGGAGCAAAAACCTGAAACTTTTGATGAAGATTATTGCCTAGAACGCAGAGAAGTCTCGCCCCCCTGAGTGACCATTAAGAGTTTTGTAAGAGGGGGGTTAGAAGAAATCCTCCGAGAATGGTTTGTTTTGGTGTTGGGTGGTATTGATGTCGGGACGCGAGTCGTGTTCGCGCATTCAGCCACTTCCCCGACTTTCACTGACGACATTGAGCAGTCCGTCTTGGGCAATAAATAGTATATCACTCGACGCGGCATACAACCGATCCAAAAGATATATATTACTACCTCGCAACTACTCCTTCACACCATGAGTTCATCCAAGTCCAAGAGTGGCAGCGCGAAACCAAAGTCCAAGCAGAGCACGACGACAACCCCGCACAAGTCTACCGCGTCACGCAACGATGATAGCAGCACGCTCGTGCAAATCGAGTCGGACGAGCACTGGGAACGCCTGCAGGGAAACTTTGTGGACGCGATTGAGCGCGTGTTGGATGAGGAGCTGGGGCCTACGGCTAGCGCGAGTGCGCGGAACGCGTTAAGGCAGCATCTGGTTGCAGTGAGTTATCTTCCTATATCTAAACTTTGACATGTAATCCGATCTCATGTTGTTGGCGTAGTGGAAGGAGAGCACGTTTCATGATGCGAAACCGAATGCGCAGATTAACGAGGTTGTACCAGCAGCGGCAGACCTGTCGTCTGACCCTGCTGGACCTGACGATGGTTTGTTCGCCCTACTGTCTATTTGGGGTGTTACTGACACATTATGTCGCGTTCGCCCAACACGATCCAACATAGACATGGAGCCATTTGACGATGTGCTCAACCACGATGTGTATGCGCTAGAAGAGGAACGAATGCGCTGGGAGGAAACGATTAGCGCGTACCGGCGGAATGCCCCCGGCGAGCTCCGGGAGATGACGGAGGGCATGCTCAGTTATGAGAACGAGATGGAGTATGAAGGACGGGGGCCAGAAGCGGTGTTGCGGGATAATGAGGAAGATGATGATAATCAAGATGATAAGGATATGGATATCAAACGTAAGCCCATTTTGCTGCTGCTTTTTCTTGTGATGCCTTATTGGGGAGGGGCTGATTCTTGGACACTCTCCGGCGGTTTTGCTTTTGCTTTTGCTTCTGATTCGATTGATCGGACGGGCGTTGTTGGGCGGTGCGGATCGGACGGGCGTTGTTGGGCGGTGCGGTGCGGTCGCGTTTACGTCTGTGCTGTGGGCTGGCTGCTCCCCCACCATATATCGCCGTCGTGTGGTCATCGGCAGCGCTCGCAAATTTGGGGGATGTCAAGGCAACGCATGCTCGAACGTTGCAGCAGACACGGAGGATATTAGAGGTGCGTGTTTTAGGCGTGGCTGGTGATGACGACCGAACTTGTGCCGCTCATTCATTTATCGTTTTTATATCCTGGGATCATCAAGGCAGCACCCAGTTTGGAGGAAAGAGCGACAAGGGCGCCAATTGTGGTCGAAAAACTGTCGCAGCTGTAGATGTATTTTACGATGCTGTATCTCCCGTACTATTTTGTGGTTTTCCTGCAGTTTTTCAGAATTTTTTTTTTGGTCGTCGTCGCTGGTGATGATTGTGTTTGGTTGCGCGTGTGTCACGGATTTTCTCCAAACTCAAACTCTGTTGCGCCCGACCAACGGCACGAACGAGCCTCGTGTTTTCACTCGCGCTCTCTGCTGCTGCTGCTTCTGCTCGTCCATCTCACCCTCGACGCTGCTCCTACCCCCTTTGCTCATCGTCCAACATAACTACTACTACTAACCAAACCCTGCTGCTGCTGCCGCTGCTGGTCGTTGGCGACGGCGATGAAAGCGCTGTTCAGTCGCCTCACTGGCGGTAGCAATCACCATAAATCGACGCCCAGAGAGAGAGAAAAGGATACAAATCAATTCCTCACCGCTGACTCGGCCAGCGATGCGCGCAGCTTTCGCGACAAGGCCCACCCACCGCTGCCTCCCTTGTCCGTGCCTCCCCTCGACGCGGGCACGAGTGGCAGCCTCAGCTCAGCACTCAACACCCCCTCCATGCTCGACAGAGAGCTGCCCTCCATAGTACCCAACGGTGCAGGCCCCATCGGCGACGGCATTGACGATGCACTCAGAACGAACAGCATTCTCGACATCCCAGCCAGCATGCTCAGCAACATTGCCATTGGGACAGGACCTGCGGGTGGTAGCGGTACTGTCAGTCGTTCCTCACTAGCAGTGGATATTGGCCAGAGAAATACAGCGTCAACATCAGCTTCTGTGTCGGCGTCAGCCTCAGCTTCGGGAGCCAGCTCGTCATCACGGCAGCCCACCCGACGTACATCCCAACAACACCTCGAGCGAGTCACCAGTCGACCTGGTGGTGCACTCAAATCCTCCCAACAAACCGCAAACTCGGGAGCAACTGCTTCCTCATCCTCCTCTGGCACCACACCCCAGACATCGGGCGGTGGTGGCGGAACGACCAAGAAAGTCGCGTTCATCTCCCCTCAGCCCACAGGGACGACCCTCGCTTCGCCCATCGATGCATACGCCTCATCCTCCTCATCCAGTGGCCCCGGTGCCCTGAACAACAGCAATGGCATGGGCAGTGCAAGTGGAACCTCCACCCCAGCCTCGCGCGCCCGATCGCCTCAGCCAGGTGGCGGCGCGCGAAACGTGTCCGACGCTACCCTTCGCATGGGAGGATACACGCCCGGCGCACCAGGCGGCTCTACAGCCACTGTGAACAACATGGCTCCCTCACGTCCCTCAAACGCCTATTCGAATACCCTAAATGCATCAAGCGCGTATCTAGGCGAGGCCACCTCCATGCGCTCGGCCACTCCCATGAGTTATCTCAGTGGGAGAACAGGCGCTGCTGGCATTCAGGCTGCTGCCAGTTGGAGCGAGGCGGCCGAGGAGGACCTTGTGTCCAATCTAGGAAGTCGAGAAAGGACAAGACAGGAGGTCCTTTGGGAGATCGTCGCTAGCGAGGATCGGTACGTTCTCCTTTTTTTCTCCCTGAATCACTTTTTTCATTCCAAATGAGTTTGTCGAACTGAGTGCACGATATTTGTATTGTTCTTGGATCTGCCACTGGGTGCCTGTATGCCATGCTGACATTGTTTTTCTCTTTTTGTGAATTTTCCTGCTACTGGTGAAACACACAGCTATGTTGTGGAGCTCCTGAAATTCAAAGAAACCTTCATCGATCCCCTACTGCACCCATACTCTACCTCCGTACCCTCTATTGCGTCTCCTGCTCTCGCAGACCCCCTCCCTGCGGTCGACTACAACTCCAACACCGCCTACTTCCGATCCGAAACACCCATGACACATCGCACTGCCGCGTCAATTCCTCGTGAATCTCTTGACAACTTGCCCATCGCTAGTCGATTCCTGTCAACGCCAACGCCAACACCCGGTTCCGACAGTGAAAGTGGAGGGAGGGGAGCAATGACGCCGACAGGAGGACGCAAGCCTGCGCATAAACGCTCGACAATCACCCCCTCAACGCCGACGAACCCCGCCCTGGGCCTCCCTGACGTCGACGCGATATCGATTGACGATCCGTCAGATGTACCATCTGATATGGATGGTATGGACGAGGACGCGATGGGCCGCGGGTACGCGTCGGGGGCGAATCGCGTCCCTGGGCGCGGTAATCGAATGTCAACGAACCCGTATAACCAGACGCCCAAGAAGATGCCGTTCCCTAGTGGGCTGAGTGGCGCACGCAGTCATCAGAGTTTGCCGCCACCTGCACGAACAGCCGGCGCGCCGACAAGAGCGAGCGCGACGAGTCTCGTGGGTGGTATGCAGGTCGGTGTTCCGCACACGGCGCAAAACTCGACGCGCGGAGGCGGGGGCCGGAACGGTGGGACGCCTAATAAGCTTAGCAGGCGCGTGTTTGGCTTTGGCTCGTCGACGACGAATGTGAATACGTCACCGGGGAGAAAAGAGTCGACGGACTCGGTCACGCTTCCGCAGGCGGCGTACAACTCTGCGCCATCGAGCACAAGTCCTCCCGTTAGTGGAGGTGGACTGGCACCAAGGCTGCTTCCTGAGGACTTGAGAAAGTGCCTTGAGGTGCTGGAGGGTGGGATATTGAGTGGACATGTCGCGCTGAGCGATGGGCTGCGAAAACGATATGAGGAACAATATCCGCTCGTGAGGAGCTTGGCGGATGTATTCATCGCCAATGTGAGTTTTCTGTGCATAGCCCAGTCCGTTCTCATCCTCAATTAAGCGATGATGACTCACGGTTTTGCTTCGGTAGTCGCATATTCTGCAAGAATACGCGACGTATGTTTTGCATCTTGAGCGCGCGCTCGAGCAGGTAGACGATGCATTGTCTACCGTTGCTCTGGCAAAGAAGCCCAAGAAGCAAGATATCGCAGACTGGATGCATGTCAGCCGAGTGCTAAAGGTACGTCGCAACCACCTCGGTTCGATCGTAGATTCATAACTCGCCGCTTAAATCATGCATCCGACTATTTGCCCCGCTCACTCATAACAGCAATTGGAAGACAATGCCGCCGAAAAGGGAGAGACAGGGCTCGCGATCAGCCTTTCCAAACCTTTCCAGCGACTGCTGAAATACCCGCTCCTCTTCCAGAACTTGCTCTTCCACACCGACCCGTCCACGTTCGAGTATGAATCAACACTCGAGATGGTCGCAGAGGTGGAGAAGATCGTACGCAGTATCGAGGATGAGAAGATCCAGCAAGAAGAGCGCGACAAGACGCGTGATGTTCTCGCGCGAATTGAGGGGCTTGACAAAATCAAGGCGCTCGCGGCACCCAAGGCTTCGAGACAGATCGTCTCGGAGAAGCCTCTCTTTGCTGCTACTGCTCCCTCCAAGGAGGACAGTGCTTCCAAGTCAGGTGCTTCGGGAGGAAAGTCGACGCTTGCTCCGCCAACGGACAAGAAAGTCAATAATAAGTCGTCCTTCCGGCGTTTCAGCGATGTCCTCCAGCCTGGTGGGACACATGCGAACCCTACCCTAGGGGGCAAGAAGGACCTGTGGCTCGTCAAGTTCAATGATGTCGTGCTGCGATGCCAGCGAACGGGGACGACAACTCTCCCGATCACCAGCACTATTGGAGCACCTGGTGGGATCTCGGGGCGCACGCATAGCTTACCAGAGCTGGCAGCTGCTGGGAAAGCTAGCAAGTCTGGTACGACGGGTACTGGTCGACGGACTGTGCAGACCAAGCCCAGGAATCTGTACAAGTTCTTGAAGGTATGCCTCCATCCGTCTCGTTTCTTTCTCTTAAAATTTTCATACATTCCCCTAATACATCTTTCCTTTCATGGACGCCTTTTTGTAGATCGAGACTTGGACAATTGGTGATCTGGTACAGTCCGGGCCGGGCGTTGTCGCTATGGAAGAGTGAGTATCATCATCCCCTATCCTATTGCCCCACTCCCTCCTAAATGATTCACACCTCTCCTATCATTCACTCTCTAGTATCAGCAAAGTCCGCTCTCGCATTGGCGACGAAGGACCACCCAAGGGCCGCGAGGAGCCCCTCCCCGAAGATAACGAAGACAATGAGTCAGATGATTCGGACCGCAAGAGCAAGATGAGCTTCTCCTATTGGGGTGCGGATAAGATCACCGTACAAGCAGCGGGTGCAAAGGCACGAGGAAAACAGGCAGCAAAGAACGCCGTCGCTGCGAGACGGGGACCTGCTCCTACTGCCTATGTGAGTTATTTCTTCTGCACTGGATCCTTTTTCCTTGCATCGAACTCACATGTCCCCGCTTTCCCTTTTCGGTTGCCCCTCATCTTTTTCCAAGCAGTCTGCCGCAAATGCTAAATTCGGTGGAAGACTCAGGTCACCTGAACCCGGCGATACCTCACCCAGCCGCCCTGCCAGCCGTCGTACGGGTCTCGCTCCGTTAACTGCCGGAGCTGGGGGCGCTTCTAGTGTCCGCAAACCCTCCACTGACACGATCAACAAGCCACCCACCTGGGGCAGCATGGGCGCGAAGGCAAACAACACCCCCACTCCCATCCCCCGGAGAGTTCAAAAGCTGTCTACGCCAACGCCGCCCAAATCGGACCCGGCAAAGTTGCAGACCCCGAACGCCAAAGCAAAGGTGGATGCTGACCCACCTCCTGCAAGCCCCACTCCTAGCGAAGGCACGCAAGATTCAGGCGTTGGCCTCACGGTAGACAGAAACTCATGATCTCTCGATCATCCTACTACTCCCCACTCTGCCCGCATTGTTTATATCATTAATCGCAACATCACCACTCACTCGCTTTTTTCTCCTCTGACTTCCTGTTCTTTTTCTTCCTTGCTTTTTCTTGTTTTGTGCAGTTAATTGATTGCTCTCCGCCCACGTTGAATTGCTTGGCTGGTTTTTTTCCGATAACAATCTCATAATGACCTGTTACGAACCTATACCCGTCCTTGCTCCTTTTTGTCTCTTTTCTCTAAGCCTCCTTTTTTGTTTCTTTTTCCGGGGCGGTGCAACCATGCGCCAGACAGTATACCCTAACCTACTCCTGCACGCTCTGACCGCTTTGAGGAACCCTCCATGCATTCCTTCAGCGCTACCCATCTCCCTCGCACAAATCGACCACACACGACCTCAATCAAGCCCTTGAGCCTCTTTGAACCTTACTTCATCACTACATATGATGCTATGATTCAACATGCCAACCAATGGTTTATCTGCTTGTCGTCTCACATTCCTTTCCCAATCTTGTTCCACTAATTCATGAGAGCTTCCTTGACTGCTTTCATCTCCCTCAATTACATATATTCCTTCAACTACTTACTTTCCTACTGTGCTTTCGTGGGTTGCCAGTAGATGTTACCTGGTTCCGTCTTGATGGAAGCTTGGTGACCTCTGCCTTACTTCCATGTTTTCATTGCAGCTAGTACAACTTAGCTACTTTACCTCTCTAATTCAGCCATATGCGCATTCAGTTCCATTTCTTCCTTCATTGCAGATATTACTACCTCATTTTCCGTGTAAGAATTTACACACAAACACGTAGCAATTCCATTGCCTATTTCACGTACACAACAGCGAGGACCTACAGCAGCTGCTACACCAAGAGTAAAAATGAGCACCGCCCAAATCATCTACCCAAAGATCTCTATATTATCCGTTCGTTTAGCTTCATGACTTTCATTCGTCATACGCTGCGTTGTGAATGCTGACACTACGACCACTAGGGTCCGAGGCACATCCCCAATCGCCACGAGGAATCCACCTAGAGGGAAAAAACGATTGTGAATACCTGCGGCGTGGCTTTGTGTAGAACACGTAAAAAGAGCGAATTCTCGTACCTCACAGCGGTGCTTGCAGCAGCCTCAGAAGGGAACAAGCTCTGGAAAATCTCACGAATGAGGAAGCCCTCTTTCGTATCAGGCGTATCGACGGGATACTTCTCAGCCCGCTTTGCAAATGCCTCGTCGCTGACAGAGGCGGCCGCGTGGTCCTTGATACCGTCGATCCAGGAATAGCCAACACCGTCAGAGAATTGCTCCTTCTGGCGCCAGAGAATACTTTTGGGGAGGTATGCCTACAAGGTAGAGGGCCAGATAGTTAGAAGGAAAATCAGTGAATCAAGTTGTACAACGATGTGGGAAGTGAATGGGGGACGCAAAGAATGGAGCACGTCATCGCCATTGGAACGAGCACGTATTCAAGTCAAAAAGAAGGACGGGCAGTCAGGCACCGCGAGTCGAAAAAGCCAAGCCGCCGCTATGCTTTCGAGAACCAAGAATACGAAGAAGCAAGAAATCTGCGGTCAAGCCTCACCTTGCCGTCAGGTGATACGTCAAACGCCTTACGGAGAATGTACTGTTAACCATAGAGTTAGTCAGTTTGGCGATCATTGAATATTCAGATCTATAAATGAAAGCTGGGGAGACCGGCTCCTCGAGCCGACCAGAGGACGAATTAAGAAACAAGTGGCAATGAGCATACCTTCTCCATCTTAGGGCATCCATCCTCGTCAGTCTCAGTCAACTTGCCCTTCGAGAACATTTTGTACTTTGCGTCGACGTTCATTGCGACTTCTAGGAATGCTTTGTCGAGGAAAGGAACTCGGGCCTCGAGACCCCAAGCCATCGTCGACCTGACATTTGCGCCAAAGCAATTGGACTTGGGGTGAGTTTTGGGGCGGATAAAGAGGTATTCGTATAACCCACTTGTTAGCTCGCAAGCAATCGGCCGTGTGAAGGTTCTTGACACGCTTAACGCATTCCTGATGGAAGGACCTCGCATCGGGCGCGGCATGGAAGTACAAGTATCCTAAAGAAGGATACTCAGCATCAATCATTTCACCTATACTAAAATTTCTGCTTACCTCCCAAGATTTCATCGCTTCCCTCGCCGCTGAGAACCATCTTGACACCCATAGCCTTGATTTTCCGGCTGAGAAGATACATGGGTGTGCTGGCGCGCACGGTGGTCACATCGTAGGTCTCGAGGTGATAGATCACTTCCTCGATAGCGTCGAGACCTTCTTGGACAGTGAAGGTGTATTCGTGGTGAACTGTACCAAGGTATGCCGCAGCTTTGCGGGCCGCGAGCAGATCCGGGGAGTTCTCGAGCCCAATGCTGAAGGAATGGAGTTGAGGCCAAGCGGCGAGGGTGGCTAGCCAAGCAAATTCACTGTGAGATGGCTGTAGGGCATACACCAAAGGAAGCCCAGCAGGAAAACTTACCATTCTCAGTCACATCGCCTTGCTGGGGTGTTGATTCACCAGACATTGCTAGCCTCTTCTTCCGAATCTCCATCTGCGCCAACGCTACCTTCTCCGTCTCTCTTGACGCGATCGCCGCAATCAAGCTGCTATCCAAACCACCGCTAAGCAGGACCCCGTAGGGCACCTCACTCATCAACCGTTTCCGGACTGCAGCTTCGAGCGTTTCCCTCAACGCAGTGAGGTCCGGGGCATTAAGCGCGCCCTTGGACTCATCAAGGTCACCATCCCACCACGAAGGCTCGTAGTACCTCGTGGTCTTGCCTGTTGCGCTGTCAAAGACATGGCCAGGCGGGAAAGCGACAATCCTATCGCAATCGTCGGCAATAGCTTTGAGCTCGGAGGCGAAATAGGTGCGTGATGGGTCAGAAGAAGACCACCCTTGATAGAGGGTAGTAATTCCAATGGGGTCGCGTGCGGCGATGATTCTCGAGGGAGTGACGGATTCGTCGAGCAGCACAAAAGAGAACATGCCATCAAGAGATCGGCACAACTCCTCTATGGGCATTTTCTGATACTATATAGCGTTTTACACTCCATTACTGCCGAATGGACTTAAAACCAGAGGAATAGTAATGACTCACCAGGTGAAGGATAACCTCGCAGTCAGAATGTGTCTTGAATTTGGCAGAGGAATCAAGGGTATGCTTGAGAGCAATATAGTTGTAGATCTCGCCATTGACCGCCAATGCGAGCTTCTTGTCCTCATAGACGAGAGGTTGAGCGCCGGTGTCTAGTATGGATCCGCACCATTCCGACGCAGGAACACATCCGATCGAGTCATCAACCATAAGTTCTCAAGCCAAGCCAAAAAAAGAGCTGAACACAGCACACTCACCAACACCAACGATAGCAAGACGCTCGTGAACCAAGATAGTATCCTTGCCTACGTGGCAGCCAGACCAATCGGGTCCTCGATGCCTCAGTTTCTTCGAGCAAGCAATTGCTCGTGTGCGATGCTGCGCCGGGGCCTGGAGCCCGTGAATCGCGAATATTCCACACATTATACTTCTTTTCTAGACTGCCTCTGACGACCTGAGGAGTATTGCTGTGGTGTGTATGGCAGGCGGAGGAAAGATGCGTTGTCTGGGCAAAGTTGTGGTTCAGGACTGAATCGGCTCGATCGGCCTTCGGCAATTTGACTCACAGAAATGTCCGACTGCACGAATTTTCATCCAAGGCATATACCGTCTATGCTGCATTTATGCCTGAACTATTCTATATCATACATTTAGGCGTGGGCGATTGATATTTGGTGAATTGAGGTGAAAGATAAGGCAATGCCGCTCATCTAGTGGGTCATATGCTGGTGGCGTCTCACTGGTCGAACCCTTGTTCAACAATTTGACAGATCCAAAACACACGATTCGTTCCATGGACATGCACAGTTTGATTTCAGTAAGTACAAGATCATAATAAGATTACAAAGTGGGCGTCGGAGAGGGCATAATTAAAGCAGAAGTTCATGAGCAAAAAGGAACAACAGAAAGAAAGATTAAAGAAGCAAGAAATAAAAGCGAATCTGGAGGAGAGAACTGTAAGGAGGATGATTGCCCGAAAGAGAAGGATGAGGGTGGATGATGTCTGAATGCGGATGCGGAGAGGATGGTGTGTGAGGTGATAGATGTAGCAGGTAGGGATGGCATAGAATGTCCGAATACAGGGCAGGGAAAGGGAAGGAAAACCAGAGCAAGCTATCTAGATGAGAGGCTCATACGCCATAACCCTGCGAGGCGCGAAAACAAATCAGTAAATGAACAGAGTCTACAGTAGGAGAGAGAAGAGACGCACTCATCATAGAGCAGCTGCTTGAGCTGTTCACGGCTGATTTCATCCTTCTGGAGGTCAAACTCGAAGAACTCGGGCTCCAAACTTGCGCACGTGGGCTCATCGTTAGGATCATGCTAAATGGCGAAAAAAACTCGAGTTAGACTGAGGCAAATCAGGAGAAAAGAGGAAACTCGACGCACGTAAGCCTCCAAATAGGGGTGGGCCAGCGCCTCCTCGACAGTCATGCGCTTCTTTGGATCAAACGTCAACGACTTTGTCAGGAAGTCAACCGCCGCCTCGCTCGCGTGAGGGTAGAGCTGCGCAAAAGGCTTCTTTCTCCTGAACGGCAGGGCGCGCAAGTAGTCACGGCTACGTTTCGTGGAGATGGCGTAGAACTCGTCAATCGTCGGCGTTCCAAGCACGTCCAGAATGAGTGAGAGCTGGTGGTGATAGTCCCGCCCAGGGAAGAGAGGTTTGCCGGAGAGCATCTCGGCGAGGATGCACCCGACGGACCAAACATCGATAGCTTTTGTGTACTGCTTGAAGGTGAGCATGATCTCAGGAGCACGGTACCAGCGGGTTGCGACGTATTCCTAAATAGGAGGAGTTGTCAGGGACTGGGTGCTGTCAATGCGGGCCAAATGGAGAAAACATACAGTCATGAATCCGTTAACACCTCCGGGCTCGGCAGTCTTCACGCTGCGCGCCAGACCAAAGTCAGCAACCTTGAGGTCACAGTTGCTGTTAAGGAGCAAGTTGGATGGCTTGAGATCGCGGTGAATGACATCGGCCGAGTGGATGGCCTTGAGTGCCCGAAGCGTCTGGTAGACAAAGTACTGGGCATGGTCGTCAGAGAGATCCTGCGTGCGAATGACGCGGTGCATGTCGGTCTCCATGAGTTCCTGGATGACTATTGTCCGTACGGAATTTTCGCAGATGCGGAGAACACGGTGTTCGTCAATCAGATGGCGACTCTGATGACAAGACAAATGGCACTTACGGTAAACCTCCTTGAACGTCTCTAACGACGTAGGCTTGATCATATCAATGATCGAAATGATCTACAAGCACCCCAGAAATAAAATTGGCATAAGCATCCATTCGGGGGGTGAATCCCATTGTGGGAGTGGAGGATCCCAAAAGCGCTAGAAGCACAACTCACGTTCTCAGATACCCCAGCGGTGGACCAGTAAACCAGGAGCTTGAGCTCTCGCAACGTTCGCAGCGCAAACCTGGATAAGCAAGAACAAATCCGAATTAGGGTGTTGCACTTGGAAAAAGATGCAAAGGTTACGCACATGGTGTGATCGAAGGGCGCGATCTTCTTGATGGCGACCTTGCGCCCGGACGGGCGATGCACGGCCGAAGCTACGACACCATAGGCCTACATCCGGGATCCAAGGCAGTATCCAAGTTTCGAATATCCAATACAATGTGCAGAATCGTAATCAATCGCCGTTGCAACTGGTACAGAGAGAGATAGGACAAAGAGCTACTCACGCCTTCACCGATGATCTCAAGGACCTTGTAGTTGGAGCCCACGTTGAAGCGCACCTTGCGGGGCTGGCTCTGAGAAGTAGAATGCGCGTGTTTGGCGGCCTTTGCTTTGGCCTGGGCATCGGCATCGGCTTGTGCAGGAGCAGCAGCGGGCTCGGGCACGGCGGGTTCGGGGACGGAAGCGGAGGGTCTTGCGGCGACGGCAGCCATTAGTAGTTGTAGGATGTGTGTGGGTTTGGGTGAAAGTGAGGGGCGCTGGTGGATTAAGCTAGCGTATATGTGGGTAGGGAAGACAGGAGTTTAGCAGGCTGTTTGTTTGTTCCTGGTGGCTCAACCACAAATGCAACAAGACTTCAAGTCAAATGTGCAACAGATTCACAGACACTGGGCTCAAGGACGTCTACGACGACGACAAGAACGAGAGAGAGGGAGAGAGGTGTGATGGTCTCCAAACGGCAATCGGAGGGAGTTATATTAGTATTCGCCTTTGTTGTCAACGAGACATCATCCCAAACTCTGTAACAACGCAACGCCGAGCAATCAAAAGCCCTCCTTTCCTCCACCAACCATTGATTCCAACCTTCAGCGCTTCTGATCCACACTCAGTTCCCCACGGTGGCGGTACCTTGGTATCCAGGTTCCCAAACGATCACCATCGAGCGCGCATGATCATGAACACAGATTCTCGTGCGAATGAATTCAAGTCACTCTCTCGTCCCCCGGTCTTGATGGCTGATTCAAGATGACGCATCAGCCCTATGATTGGCGTTTGTCAATAAGTTTGTTCTGCCCATGCTCCAGCAACCTAGATCACCAGTGGGGAAAAAAAGCATCAGTCCCTCGATGATCATCATCCAGCCAAGACGAAGAGCTATAGACTGACCAGTCGGGTTCTATTTCCGTAATGATGCGGATGCTTTGAAAGAAGAAAATGAACGACGGCATCAGCACATCGTTCATTAGTACAAAGATGAAAAGTTGCCGGGGCCGCTCACAATGTTTTCTTCGTTTCTTCCATTTCATGGAACACTACCCATCCTGTCCGAGGCTTTCTCGTAAACATCACCGAGCTCGGATGCACATGCAGCACCTAGCGGGCAAACAGTCACGACTGACGCCCACAATGTTGATAAGAAATGCTCCAGTTCATGCTTACCTTATCTCCTCTGACGCTGCGATATGTACCTCCTTCTCCCTCATCTCCTCCTCCAAGCACCCACCTTGCACCATTCCGCCAATAACCGCTCACTAAGCACCTTCTCAACCTCTTTTGGTCTCCCTCACAACTATCCAGTGGCAGTCCGAACCGCTGCATGTACTTCTTCAACTGCGCGCGAATTGAGACCGCTCGTGACAGAGCGCGAAAGTTGAGCGAGTGCGTTCGGCACCAGGATGATGTCTGACCATAGCGCGTAAAAGCGTTGTATACATTGAGAAGTGTGAGGTGATCCTACACGCAGAGCGTTAGCATGGAAGCTGACTGAGCAGAGTCACCCAGATCTCACCCCTTCTTCTGCGGTGAACTTGCGACGCTCCAGCTCGTCGAGCGCACCTTGAGCACCGTCCCGGATAATGAATACATCCTAACATCGAATCGATCCCCGTGGACATTAGCACGGTTGGGTAAGGAATATGTCACCTTAGCGAGAAGATTAAAACCTGCCATACCTGGACGGATGTCATCGCTGCGATCGTCAAGATCTCTGCACCACATTTGTATTCCTTCGAGTTGAAGAGCTACAGGTGGATCATTGTCGTGTTAACCTCGCGACAACAAATTGCGCCAGGAAACGGGACTGGAAGCTCACTCACCATTCTAGCGATGCCAACTTCTACAGGACACTCAGCCACCTTCTCTCCAACCTCTGTCAGCCGTCCGCTCTCCCCGCTGACCATCCCGGCGCCCACGAGCGCCTCCAGTGCTCTCAGCACACTCTCCGCAGGTGGGTTCGTAACCCACTCAAATTTGACCAGATCGTCGATTCCCAGTGCCTTGAGTTGCAATATGGGCGTTGTCAGATCCGTGCGCACGATTTCCGGGGGAGATGTCCGTGCGAGAGTGGGTAACACAGAGGAAGGATACAGGCGATAGGCAATCCCTGGGGAGGTGCGACCGGCACGACCGGCCCGTTGTTGCGCGGACGCGTACGAGGTCGGAACAACGGTGAGCGAAGAGAGTGCGGAAGTAGGGTTGTAGGTTCGGATCTTTGTATTAGGAGCCCAGAAGGTAAGGATCCCGTTGCCAATGAGGAATAATCAACAACATTTCAGTGCCACCCTTGTGAAGCAAAAGCAGGCAGGAAAGGCAAGGATAGTTTGTCCGTACCTTAACGAACCCGCAATCCACAACGAATTTGATTCCATCAATCGTCACGCTTGCCTCAGCGATGTTGGTCGAGAGCACAACCTTGCGCTCCCCAGGTTCTGCAGGCTCAAAGACGCGCATTTGTTCGTCAGTAGGTAGTCCAGCATACAGAGGGAGGAGCGATAGACGGGATGCAGTTTTTGGCAGACTGATGAAGGAAGTAACAGGTATTATAGGAGGTTAACACATAAAGAGGCTGAGAAAAGAGGAGATAAACGCACGTCGGCAGTAGATCCGCAAGCTCAGATAGTGCGCGGTCGATCTCTTCACGACCCGTGAGGAACACAAGAATGTCGCCACGACCTTGCTATAAGTCGCATAGAGCCACTAATTAGATGAATCCGTCAATTAGCTTTCACGAGCTTACCTGAAGGTGTATTCCCCAAACCACTCTGACAGCCTCCTTCACATAATCACTCGTCGGCTCTTGTAAATAAGCGACTTCGACAGGGAACATCCTCCCTTCCAGGCTCACAATAGCTGATTCATCCGGCGAGTTGTTACTATTGAAATAATCCAGGAAGAACTGGGCGTCCAGGGTTGCGGAAGAGATGATGAGTCGCAAGGAAGGGCGCTTGCGTCGGATTCTATGATTATACGAATCAGAAAGCCGTAAGAGCTTGGTATGTTCGTGATCATACTTTTTGAGGACCCCCAATATGAGGTCGGTGTAAATGCTTCGTTCGTGTGCTTCATCGATCTTGATTCTGGGAGTCAGTCGCAAAGTAGGTAAAGGGTCAAGGGTACTCACCATGATAACGCTGTACTTGCTAAGGAGAGGATCGACTAAAGTCTCTCGAAACAACATCCCATCGGTCATGTACTTGATTCTTGTCCGATCCTTGTTGCTGAGATCCTCAAACCGAATTGTGTATCCGACCTACTTAGGTGTGGTCGCATCGGCACATCAGTTCGACAAGACGAAGATCCAAACTCTATTCATGAGTGAAAACTTACCTCATCTCCAAGAACCGTGCCAACCTCTGTAGCGACGCGTGCGGCCACAGACGTTGCAGCCACTCGGCGTGGTTGGGTGCAGGCTATGACATTTCCGGAACTGGCCCATCCGGCCTCATAGAGATACTGGGGGAGTTCTGCAGTAATCATTAGACACTTGCATAAATGGTACTGCTACAGTCCAGCGAGTAAAACTTACGAGTTGTCTTCCCACAACCTGTCTGGCCAACGACGATAGTGACGCCATGCTTCTCCACACAATAAAGTAGCTTTTCCTCTAGATAGCAACAAGGTCAGCGAATTTCAAATCAATGACAACACCTCGTGCTAAGCTGCATGAATGGTGCTCACTGTGTTTGAAGATCGGAAGTCTTTCGCGCTGATCTTGAATGCCATATTTTTGGCTGGCAGATGCAAGAGATGGGATAACATGCCCTTCTGCCTCGCTCGCTCTGTCCAGAGAGCTCCCAGGGCCTTGCGTGCCTGGTTTCCAGAACTGTAGTGCCATGGGATGGAGAGCTTGGGTGACAATGAGCGCGTGACGAACGGGTTGTCACGCCGATGACTCTCGCATCTTCGCAGATTCGGTGCTCCTAGAGAACCCTGCCTTTGCGCAAGTAGGATGGGACTAAACACAATCGATAACGTAAAATGAAACTGTGTAATATAAGCAGAGCTGGTGGAGAGGGTCAGAAGAGGGTTGGTGGATCAAGAGGATTGCATCGAGCTCAAGTGCTATCCATTCTCAAGTAAGCCATTCCCAACACTGAACCTGAGCTTGCCAGAAATAGGCACCGTGCAGAAATCTTAGATACCATAGGATACCTGCCCGTGGTCCCGATTGGGTATAGAATATTGTGTTTGCTGTTACAGGAGCGTCTGTAGGCTCACGCGAGCAACGCTATTTCCATCACCCTCCCCTTCCGCAGCACTGGGTACCGATGATAGTGGTTGGGACCACTCATAGGCCACCACCTATCCCTGCGCCGCCGCCCTCTTGTGCGTTTCTGTAATGGCCCATTTCCTCCTCTCGCTGATTGTCTTCCTCTCCTCTTCGGATAGATTGATCCACACATGGGCAGGAACACCTTTCCGACCGCGCCGCAGGCTCGCGGGGGTTATTTCGCCGGCTGCTTCGCGTTGGCGTTCCCGCGTCTTGTTGAGGATCCTGTACGTCCTCGCCCGCTTAACGTGTGCTACCATTTGCGGAGAAAATTTGCTGTTAAAGCGAGCCTCGTCTGCCGCAAAGCTCTTGTCGATCTGAGAGAGTTGAGATTTGATGGGATCCACTGGATACACGCAAGCGAAAGTGGGAAGATTTCGTCACAGGTCGCGTGGAGGCGAAAAGGAATATGAGTAAAGCGGTTAGCAAGGAGAGGCGCGGGACACTTACACCACTGGCCGAGCTTTTCATGGTACACCAGCTCTGGTATTTCCTTCTCCTTGCGATGGGCGCTCGAGCGCTGAGCCAAGCTTAGTGCGTTGCGTTCAAATTGTGCCTCCAGCTTCATGTCACTCTGGGCCTCTTTCCAATACGTTTGCTGTTCAATGCGTCGTGCACGTCCTTTTACCCTCTTGACGATCATTCCGCTTATTTCGGGTGGCTGGGGCTTCATTCGAGGGAGTGCACGATTGAACAATGAGGGTCGGACGAAGCCTCCAGTCAGGCGAGGCTGGCTGGGAGGACGAGGCCCACGCGGCGGATTGCTCAGAGGTGACTGAGAGTCTGGGTTATCTTGTAGCGAAGGTTCTGAGGTGTATGGTTGAGAGGGCGGAAGAGGGGACGAATTCGGCCCAGAGGTGGAGTCAGGTGTGGGAGTAGAGATAGTTTGGGAGATGGGTTCGGGAGTAGGAGGACTTTGATGAAGATCTTGGGCTGCAGCGCCTCTCATTATGGCCGGAGAAGGAGGCTTCGGAGCTCTTTTAATATCGTCTTGCATGGTTTTGTGTGGCTGCTATAGCATTGAAGTAGAATATAGAAAGAAATGCATCTAGCCTAGTTAGCCCAGTCCATGATACTGCGAAGAATTAATAATCCACAACGGGTCGGGTGGATTGAAACTACTCAGAGAGTGAGATAGAGTCATAAAGGAGCTCACCTTCGATCTCACTCGCGGCAACTTCACCAGTCTCATGTCAAGCACAGGGGTTGAGCGCAGCGTATGGGCGACTCGAGGTCGGGGTGTATCGGAACGTTGGTTTCTTAGGAAGGCATCAAGTCTCTTAAGAGTCCATGAACACTGTAAGAGACTATTGATTGACTAGAATAAGCTCGCATACCTCATGTCCACGCTTGAGATATGCAGTGGCAGTGGTAGGGCTCGTGATGTGTCTTTTCGCCCTGAACACCTGCCTAATAGAATGCCTAACCTATTTAAGCACCATTTCATCCCGCAGGTCAGCATTTTTGTTCTTGAGATGAAAAACTACTGCCAGCCACCGCTGGGAGCTGACCTCGTCGGTAGGTGCATATCTCAGCAGGTTTCGATAGAGATTCCATCGCGTCGGAACGGTGTGAGGTTTGAATTTGAAGAAAGGAAGGTGGATCTTTGGATTTCGCAAAGAAGAAACGATCTTTGCTAGTTCATTGCGGTTCATGGACGGGACGGGTTGGTTCGTGTGACTCGCCGCGACAGCTTGTCACAAACTTGATCCATGAAAAATAATTCCGCTGAACCAAAAGTTTGATTAATCGTGAGCTGATAGCGACCTCATTTAGGGGCGGTTCGGCTGCCGGGGCCGCTAAACGTCCGGAATATGTACTAAGACGGGCTATTATATTGCTCTGAATGCATGTCCTCAGGAAACACGAATGGATCTACTACGATATCTAGTCTATCATATGAAGAGTCTAAAGAGCAAGATGGATGATGTATCGGAAAGTCGCTGGATAGTCTAAGAACTGGGAGCTGACGCTCCTCCTCGCCCTCTTCCGCCACCGCCACCGCCACCGCCACCCCGGCGAGAGCGATTGCCACGGCCTCTTCGTGCAGGCCCACCTCCAGTGCTAGCAGAAGCGACTGGAGCACTAACACTAGGAGCACTCACACTGTCTTGAGCACTAGGTACAGGGTTAGATGCACCGCCCCGGCCTCCACCCCTGCTATTTGCATTCCCGCCTCCACCTCTACCTCCGCCGCCGCCACCCCGCCCACCTCGTGGCTTCCCCTCCTCATCAGGCAGGAACTGGACGATATTGAGCATGTGCCTGTTTCCCCTATCGATGCCGATCTGGCCGGCGGTCTTGGCGAGCATAGGAGGGGGTTTGCCAGCCAGGTCGCCCTCGCCTTCGTACCGCAGAAGTGTGAAGGCGTAATCATTCGCAGCTCTGAGGAGGTCGACTTGGGTCCACCGGAGCGTCTTGAGGAAGCCCTTGTTGTAACCGATCCATGCCTGGCGGAAAGTTGTCATAGTGGAAACCATGGGGGAATCAGATACAGAAATGTGGAAGATACTCGAAAGAAATAGCTGCTTGCCTGATACGCTTGGCCCTTTGCCCTATTATCGACTGCGGGACTTCGCATCACCTCATCGACGAGAACCTTCCAGGGTGCAATGCGCTCGTTGTTGAGGACGTCCTGGGAAGCGGGGAGGATGGGAAGTTTCTTCATGTCTGGGGTGTTCATGTAGATTTGCTGATCCGACGAAAGTAACAGGAAGGCGCGACCACCCTTGCCAGCACGAGCAGTCCGCCCAACACGATGCACATCTAGTTGATGAATAAGTGTTAGTAGCCGAAAGTGGGATCGGAATAGTCTAGACGCACACTGCTCTCCGTTGGCGGGCAGCCCGATTTGGAACACCGCCGATACATCTGGCACATCGATCCCTCGAGCTGTCACATCTGACGAAAAGAGAATGCTTCCTTCCGCAGTGCGGAATCCAGCCAATGCTTTTTCCCGTTGAGGCTGCGATTTCCTGCTGTGAATTTCGAAAGGGATGATATCCTGGCGACCCACGCGTTGGAGTAATGCACAATACTAGCGAAGAGATTCGCGATCAGGCAAAGCTGGCTTCCAGTAAAATCAGGGGTAACGAGCTTACCATTTCGAAGAACAAGCCAACTTCTCGGGCAGTGGGGAAAAATGCAATGATTTTGGCCTTCGGGTTTTCCTTGAAAGCAGCATCGATCAATGTGACAGCCGCGCCATACAAGTCATTAGGTTCAACGAAGGCGACCTCTTGCGGAACATGCTCGTGTGTGCTGTCTTCATTTTCGGCAATAGTGGAGATGTTGACGTGCGTAGGGAGGAGGAAAGTCGCAGCCAACTGATAGGGGTGAGTACACGGAACTGAGGTGGAGCATCGCCTTTCTCACCTTTTGCACTTTGGGGGGCATGGTAGCGGAGAAGAAGAGAGTTTGTCTGGTACACAAATGATTAGAGTCACCTTGAACCAAGACAACTATGGAGTAGCCTACCTTGGAGTTGTCTGGCGGTTAGGAAGCATTTTCAGGATACGTTGAAGTTCAGGTTCGAACCCTTGGTCAAGGAGCCTGTCCGCCTCTAGAAACGCTATGTCAGAGGCACCCATGAAGATTTTCGCTGGTTCACTCACCATCGAGGACGAGACACTGGAGGGTCCTGAATCTCTCAGCCAGTCCATAGTTCTCGAGGTGGTCAATTAGCCGTCCTGGAGTCTAGATCCCCGTTTTATTGGTTTAGTTAGGCATATGGATCGGGATATGTCTGAAGACTTTCTCAGGGTCATCAAGAATTGGCTTACCACAACCACGATGTCAACACGACTGCCTCGCAGTTTGGAAACCTCTGTCTTGATGTTATTGCCTCCAACAAGACAGTGCACGGAAAGTTTTCCACGACCCGTCGAGATTTTCTGGGCTTCGACGCCAATTTGCTGGGCTAATTCTCGAGTAGGGGAGAGGACCAAGATAGGAACTTGGGTTGGTGACGACGCGTTGGCGCGAGTGATGTAACGTTCAACAGCAGGAAGGAGGAATGCAACTGTCTAGAAGAGTTGAGACATCAGTTCCATTATCCGACATCCGACATCTATCACAGGTCCATGAGTGGATCATTGACCTTTCCAGTTCCTGTTTTAGCTCGAGCGAGACTGATAGGAGATAACCTCAAATGAGTATAATTCGAATAATGTGGAGCAAGATCTCACATGTCAAGACCTTTTACACCTGGTTCTATCGTTTGTTCCTGGATTGGCGTCGATAACTCGTAAGGTAACGATGCTACAGTTTTTGCAGATAGCAGCCCTCGATCAGCAAACGACTTGAATGACGCTCCACTGAGGGATGGTGTGAGGGGCCGAGGAGCTTGTGATGTAGAGGCCATTGAAGTGCTTTGGCCGTAGAACAAGGAGGAGGTGGTGTTTGTGGCGGTCGAAGCTTCAGATGAATTGTTGTGAATTGGGCGAGCTTGAATTGGGGTCGAATATTGGGTCAGGTTTGCAAACCGGCTATAAAAACTTCGGTGGGACTGAGGAAGTCTTGGTGATGATCGGAAGCTGTTGTAGGCCTTGAATGCGACAAAAGAGTCGGTCAAAGCTGGTCGTTGCCACATTAAAGTTCAGCGCTTAACCAATCTTCACTTTCCAAATGGGGAAATTTTTTCCGGGCGCTAAGGAGGGGCTATGGTGACGCGCCTCCTGTGCTTAGTGCTAATGCATGATTTTCTTTTTAAGATATATTTCCAGAAGTCCGACGACACAGCCCGCGAATCTCCGGATAGGTTTGGTCTTGATATCAAGAAGATTTGTGACTTCTTCATGATTACAACATGCGAGTGAAGTGAATCAGGGAGTGAAAAATGCTGAAAATAGGTCATTCATATATTAATAAAAGTCTCCCAGGGCTTCCGAAGCTATGATATGATGCCCAGAGGTCCATAGGCTGAGGGGCCTCTGTATATATGTGTTTATGTCTTGCCCGGTCAATTCAGTTACTGAATAGCTGCTTCGCGCTATAAGACTGGGAGGGCTTCGAGTAAGACTCTTTCCCCCTCAGCTCCCCCCACCATATTACTGCCACAACCATGACCCCCTTCGCTGTTACTCCTGCGCCCATCCTCCGCAAGCGCAAGTCACTCGATGAGGACCCCGAAACTGAGTATATGCCCACATTCCAGAGAGTCATAAAGGTGTGTGTCCAAGCTGGCGGCGGCGTCTCCAACACCGCCCATGTCGTGCAGGCGCTGACCGACCCCTTCGCTTTCTCTAGCATCCCCGACGTCTCGAACGCTTCCAGATGGACGAGGACCACTCCATGTCCCTCCCATCCTTTGAGAGCGCACCCCAAGCACCAAGCATGTCTGCTTCCCCTGCTTCATCCCCCGAATCCTCCCCCACATCCGAATACCCCATCTTCCAACTCTACCCCGAACTCCCCGACCCCAATGCTATGGATCTCGACCACTCATCCCCTGCCGACAGCCCTCGCCAAGATGTCGTTGGTCTACTCGGCCTCGAAGTCCTCGGTGACAAACACGCCAGGTTAGTGACAGACCCGATGTCCCTCAATCGCGAGATCGTGGAATGCCTCTCTCCTCTGTGCTCTCAGTGCTTGGGACAGCGCTGACAACTCCTTCATACTCTAGCTGTACTCAGACACCCCGCCTCCAAATCGCCAACTACCCTGGCCTCGAAGGACGACGTGCGATGTATACTCAGTGCATGCAATGCGGCGGTATCTCGCAAGTCAACACCCTCTAACCAACACAACAGCTCCCGACTTTCGTTCCACATCGCTCCGCCCTTCCCGCCACTTCGACTTCACCAACGCTTTGTCTCTGTTTCATTCCGATTGCGGCACCTCAACCGACTGTATTACGACTACTACTACACCAGCATCACTCTTATCGACGCTCCTGCCAACTTCAGTACTGTTATGGCCGACAGCCTCGGCATCTAATATTTCGACATCCACCCGACTATCTCACCTCCCCTCCCAACGATTCTGATCCTCAAAATATCAGCCCCTCTCCTTTTTACAGCTTCGACCCGCCATCGTAGTCTAGAGCGCCAAACGCCCCAAATTACGAGACAAAAGGATAGATGAGACTGATAACTCCTCGCTCGCTTCCAGTCACTGTTCTCCGCACATACACGGGTGTGGATAGACGGAGATGTCACTGTAATTGTACCGTTTCTTGTGTGCGGTATTGCCGCACAGCTTCTTGTTGTCAATCGAAATCCACACCTTCTGTTGCTTTACTTGTTCGATTTGCGAGAACTGCCCGGTCCGGATCCTGATCAGAACTGGCTGCATCAGGCCATCAACTACCAGATCGCTGACGTCGAACGATCTAGAAGACCGTTGTCTTCTCGACCAATGTTCCCCCCTGAGTTATCTCACTCCAACTAATCGACTTCCGCACTTCCATATGTGCTGGCAACACTAATATAGTATCATGTGTTCAAATATTGTGTGGGAAGATCCACTTGCGAGAAATCAGGGCGAATCCGAAAGTGTGGTCCGTGTGCGAATCACGATATATCATATCAGCTCCCTAGCGGTCATCCATGCGAGCTGGGGGATCTCAATGGTGACCGCGGAGACGGGAATCGATCCACTTCCTCCGTACGGGTGAGTTTCTATCTTGCGAGAGACAACGGTGGGGAATTTTAGTTTTCCTGGCGGCCTTCATCTTGGTGATAGGCCTTTTACTCCCTATTACGTGCAACTGCCAGCTCAGCGTCAATTTTTTTTAGTCGCCCATCAAACAACTTGCAGGTGCGAATGGTCAGCAACGGGATCGGTGCTACGGAAGTGCAATGCATTATATGTCTTCGGCTCCCTCCCCTTCTCCCCTGCCACGCACCGGCGGCCTCTTCTTGAGTCATCATGCGCGCGGAGGACCTTTAGCCAATATGTCTGCCCGGGAGTCCACGACACGGCAGTGCTGCTTCCGCGAGAAAGCAATATGGACCCTAGAAATGGCGCCAATCGATGGGAACCCGCCATGCACAGTGAGATGATTGCAAAACGTGCACATGTCTCAAGAGGCGCAAATGCCTTGTGTGAGGCCTCTGAGAGTGTACGGCGTCTTACTTACTTGGATCTACCGAATACACCAGCTTGGTATACGAGTCGCAAAACGAGATCGTGATGACACCTTACGTCATCGAGTCTCTTGACCGGTCCTAGCCAGGCGCTTGTGAAGATCCGTCACATCAAATTTCTGTCGCGAAGTACCGCCCTTCCCAGTGCAGAGCGGAGGGATACCCATCACAGCTAAGCCACGGTCAGTTAGAACTGTGCGAGTATATGAGCCTCCAGTTCGTCGTGGCGGGATCCGATGTCAGTGAGGAGCTTCAAGTGGCTTGGTTCAGTAATTGCGATTGATAGAGTTGCACGCTGCAGAAAACTGTATTGTACAGGGATATTTGATGCGGCTGGGTTCATCAAGAAATTGTGAGGTATTATGAGAGGTAGTCCCTCATTGAGTGCAAGATATCGAAGCGAAGAAGAGGCGTGATGAATCGCGATAGAGAATGGGTCTTTCAATGTTTCTTGTGCGATCGACAGTAAGTTTTGTGTTTCGGCCAGTCTCTGGTGAATTTTGCACGTGAGATGACCGCGACATGACTTATGGGACAGCTCGCTCAAATCAATATGCTTACTTTCCTTGGCATTCGGCAGAGCAGTAAGGAGTGTCACACCGGCCACACATCAACTTGGGCTTGCCTTCAATTTCGCAAAGAGGCCCTCGACAAGTAGCATCATTCGAAGCCAAAGCCGGTGTGATTTTGACCTGAGACGCGTCCCATACTTCCTTGATGGCTGGAGGCGAATATGACATCTTGGAGCGATTGAGTACGGTGATGAGCTGGGCCATGATATCTTTCCACTGCACACTGGTTCCCACTTTAGATGTAAGGCGAAGCAGAACTTTGACAAACACTGAGACCTCCTCTTCTACTAGAGAGATGAGAGAGATATAGAACACCGAAAGGAGAACCACATACTTATAGCAGCTACACGGTCCTCAAAATCAGAGTGACCGTTCCCCTCATCAAGTCCAGGCACAGGTACCAGTGAGGTACGCCATTCGAGTAAAAAGATGGCCCTGGTATGTAGCACCTCCTGCAGCAGCTCGCGGAGCCCGAACCGGAAAGCCACTTCGGCTACCTGTCGCCAGATCTCAATAATACTGTGAGACCACAACCAGAAGTCCGCCGCGGGATCCTTGGCGAATATATCATTCTTATCTGCATCAGTTAAAGGTAGAGGTTCCTCTCGCCAGCGGCGAAAGAAGCTAGTAGACTTGGTGACAAGCTCGGACGAAGCCAGCATCGTGCCGAGGTCGTGATCATCGTTTTTCTCCTGTGGGATCGCCAGGAGGGTGGAAATGAGTATGTACTCTCGGGCTTCTTCGAGAGGCGTATAGGATGCAAGGCGAAGTCGTTCGATAGCATCCGACAGGATGGATCTCGCAGAGAGCTCGGTCGATGCGGATGAGCCAGTGGCCATGAAAGAGCCAAGATGAGAGACCCCAGGTCGGTTTAGGATTCTATTCAGCACATCCGCACATCTGCACATTAGCGAGGCTACACGTTCGTTCCAATATCGCGTAGATTCACATATGCATGTGGAGCGAAGGCGGGCCATCAATATAAGCACCTCGTGAATGACAGAACGAGCATCCTTGTTAGAGAGTCGGGGGAAAGTCATCTTGTACGTGCCGCTAGGTCCTGAGTGGAATCTTTTTTGTGTGACATAATTCAGAGAAGACCGGGGCGAGAATATCAGATATATATTGAGACTTACCGTTCGGCTTCTTTTTGCTGAGCAGGCTTGAGAATATCCAGAGCCAAAGATTCAAGGATGTCTAAAATATTTCGACGATCCGTGGCTAGTTGTTCCAGGTCAGCTCCCTCATCCGCTAGCTCCAGTAGCTGAGAAGCAGAAAGGGTCTTTAGCAACTCAAGCTCCTTCCCGTCCCAGATCAAAGGCATGGCAGCGTAAAACTCGGAGGTCCGCGGTCGTTTGGAAGCGCTGGCCGCGAGTTTGGTAAAGAGAGCTAGCGCTTGAAGCGTTCGAGTCCATGTAGACGACTAATTAAGGGATGTCCACGCAACCATAAGATTTAGTCGCCGCAAGGCAAAATAGTGGTAGTACCATGACTGCAGAGTTATTGGGTGTATGCTTTGAAGGACAAAATTTGGTCAAGATGTTCGTCAAATTCCCCGCAGTTCTCCCGAGGTTGGTGTTGTTATACAAATTGCAGCATTTCTCATCGTCATGACCAATACCAATCACAAGCGCAACTTCTAGCAGTGACACCAAGTGGCTCGGATCTTCGGGGGGTGAAGGCACTGGCAGTTTCAGACTATCCAAGAGTGGCTGAATTTGGGAGTTCACATATTGCATCACCTCGCGCTCTTCTTTCATGGAGATGGACTCGTCCATCATGCAAACGTTCGATTTTGTAGCTGGCGATGTCTCAAACCTGAACGAGGGCAATGTTTGGTTATGTTTGTTAATACACTTCGGCACGCCATGGCCACAGCAACTGCAGACGCTTTCCAATCCTTCCCGCTCCCCATCTCTCACTTGAGCCTCCCAGTGGTGTTAAAATGTGGGCAGTCGTTCCGATGGTCGAAAGTCGAACACCCTAGCAGCTCCGCATCTGAACCAGAATGGCGGTTGACACTGCAGGACCGCGTCGTATGCCTTCGCCAGACACCCACTACACTCCTCTATCGTGCCATTTATCCTTCCTCGGAATTTGAGACCGAAGGAGAGTCTCGGCTGTCAACCCTGCATTGGTTAAAGGATTATTTTCAGCTTGAGGTGGATCTCATCAAGCTATTTTCTGAAGTGAAGGATCCTGTCTTTCAAAACGCAGTCAAGAAGTTCGAGGGGGGGATTAGAATCCTGAGGCAAGATCCATGGGAGAACCTTCTCTCGTGAGTATAGCACCATTTCTGTGTCAAACCTTCCAGCTTCTTACAGAGTGGTTCAACCTACAGTTTTATATGCTCACAGAATAACCACATTTCTCGAATCACCGGCATGGTCCAAAACCTCTGCACCCACTTCTCGGACTCTCTCCTCGTCGATACACCCCCCGACTCCCTCCCCATTCCATACTACCCCTTCCCTTCACCTCAACTGTTGTCCGATCCCTCAGTTGATGCTTCCTTACGTGGCTTAGGCTTTGGCTATCGCGCCAAATACATCCAAAAGACTGCTGCCATGTTGTGCGAAGAGCACGATAATCCTCAGGAGTGGCTTCTGAGCTTGCGCGACGTGCCTACAGCACAGGCCCGCGAGGAACTACTTCGGCTGCCTGGAGTTGGACCGAAGGTGGCAGATTGCATCCTGCTCATGTCTCTCGATAAGGTACGTCCCCCATACTGTGATCTTCACCAGAAGCCCTCTGACGTGTGCCTAATAGCATGAAGTGGTCCCCATCGACACACACATGCTTCAGATTGCCATGAAACACTACAACTTCCGTGTCCCTGGCCATTCTGGCAAAGGCGGGGGTGTTCCACCTATGACACCTAAGCTTCATATCGAGGTTTCTGCAAAATTGCAAAAGATATGGGGCCCATACGCCGGATGGGCACAAGGTGTTCTGTTCACCTCCGACTTGAAAGCGTTCTCCAACCCCTCTACATCAAGTGAAGAGAAGTCTTTGCCTAGCGTTGTTGTTGATGGTGGTTCTCCCGATCCCAGAATAACCCAAGATTCGCTGGCGGTCGATCAGGGGATATCGAATTGGCCGAAGCGAAAAGAGCGGCAGCCCAAGCGTAAGGCTGACGATGCGAACGCTTCGACAGCAACAAGCATCACCGCTCAATCTACCGCCACCACCATGTTATCCACTCGTCGAACCTCCAAACGTCAACGTTCCGGTAGTATTCCCAAAGCAGATAAGAGAAGTTTGCACAAGATCGCTGCTGGTGGCGTTGAGGACGAAGATACCACCTCTACCTATGCCTCCAGCGAGGTCTCATTCTCAGTGACGACCACTGCCGTTTCGACACCGTCCGAGGTGGATCCCGGATCAATCCTATTCTCTGAGGCGTCCACTCTCGTAGAACGTATCAAGTTGCGATCACGGAGATCTTCATCCAGAGCTTCGCTTCCTTCTTGATCACACCGGATTCCGTGGTTGTATTTAGCCTATTTACCCCATCTTCACCTGACCATTACTCTTATACCCAGTTATTTGTTGATCATATACCAGCATCCATGCACAATAAATACCAGAGGCGATGCTCTATTTCATCGTGATGACAGCCAACAGATGAAATTTCAGGCTGAACAATTGTAGCACAGCGCTTGTATGGATGAGAAACTACAACATGACAACAGCGACACCTCGCCCTACGCCATTACCTCCTCCCTGGTTCGCTGGGAGGGCCTTGAATCCTTCCAGTGGGGCTGTGCGCCAATTGTAGAGGTAGTAGTTCAGATATCCGTCTCCGGGTCCAAACTATGCGCGCAAGAGAAACACCAGGATGACATTAAGCTCAGGCAGGAATCGAACAAAGGAGTTCTCAGCAACGAACCTTGAGATCGGTCAAGAATAGATCATTGTCCATCAAAGTCAGAGCGTTGAACACATCAAACTTGGCCTAGGGAGAACCACAAGATCAGTGAACTCGGGCTCCCACTGCGTAATCCTCAGACCTACCTGATCAGCGATGATTAGAGCATCTCCAATGAGGTCCATCAGCCGTCGCTTTATGAGCCCATGCGGCCCCGCATTCTCCTCAAACGCGACGTCAGTAGCGTAGTAGAACAAGTATGCGGCCTCCAAGAGCACTTTTGGAGTAGATTTGACCACTTGTGAGGGAAGGAAGTAGAATGTGAAGAAATCTGTGATTTTGTGGGTTACTGGGTTCTGTCGGAGCGAAGAGGAGGGAGAAGAGTCAGCGTCATGCCAAGATCGAGTAATGAATAATGTTTTGTACGAACCTCTACAACATAACTCCACACGACCTGCTCCTTCCTTCTGCCCATCGAAGGCTCCCCCTCGCCCCTCCCACTGAGCAGGTTATGTCTGAGCTCGTCTTCGGTGTACATTGGAAGCATCTTGAATCGTTGGACATAACGTTCCCAGAGCTCTTTAACTGCCGGAAGGTCGGAGTGCTCCATCTCTCGAAGCCCCTTGAGGGTTGTAGTAGCAGCTAGCTTGTGCCGAATGACCAGTCGAGCAAGGGTGCTGTTACGCGGGACGTAGGTAAACCCGCAATCGACGAGTTTGGGGATATTAATAGAACGGTGGAAGTATCTAGAAGTGTCACGGGCGGTGTAAGTGAAGATGGATGTCTGCTTGAGTGAAGAACAACAAACCGGCAAGTGGAAACGGGAGTCGGCAGTACAACACCAGCCGTGTAGATAGCTTGGAAAATCCCCTTCAAGTGACATTGTCGGGTGACTTCCTTGATGAGCACAGGGGCTAGCCGTTTTGACCGAAGCTTTTTATGGACACAGAGGAAGTTGATCTCAGACATCGACACTTGCCTTATGGCAGAAAGACTGAGTATAATATGAGAGTGCATAGAGAGGAGAACGTACCGATCCCGAACTTTAAGAGTTACAGGAATCCCGGATATGAAAGCGACCAGTTTCTTGGTCGACTTGACACGTACGCCAAGGTGCCACTCTGGATGATAACCTGGAGGCATCATCGCCCTGCCAAACAAATGCATAAGATATGAGCACAAATCAATACGGAGAAGGCTCACCATCGAAGGAACTCCGCTGAGTACTGGAATCTGAAAGATGCGTCGTGGTCTTCCACGTAGTTGGCAGAGAGAAGTTCGTATACCTCTTTTGACTACATGAATTGTTTAGAAGGTATCATCACAGCATAGAAAAGTGCTGAGGCGGCAATTACCTGTGCGGGGTCCTCCAAAACGACAGTTGACCACTCGAATTCCTTGGGCAAAGCATCGGGTTCCTGCTTGACCTCATGCACAGGTTTTGAAGGCTCGATGGGGCCATCTTCATCAGGTAATCCCTCGCCTATATGGAATGAGAGTCAGCGAAAGAGAGCGATAGTTGTCCTTACGTTGAGTGACACGTACCAAGCTGGGGCACGGGCTGTGTCTTCCAGAACTGCGTGCACGGATTAGAGCCATTCCAGCGACGCCGTCAAATATGTGTTACCTTGTGCTCGCCAATATCCTTTCTATTTTTCCCTCCAATTCCAGTCTTCCCTTCCATGACGTCCATAATTTTGAGCGCGGCCAGCGTCTTCCTGATTTCGTCGGCGTCGATGTTGCGCGCCTCCTGGGGATTCTCCTGCTTAACTTTCTCGAGCACCTCAGCAACGACCTCATTTGGAATATTCGATCCATCATTGTCTTTGCCTGTGACCTTGTTGACGATGGTGGAGATGGCCTTGGCGGCTTTCCCCTTTTTCTTCTTCTTCTTTTTCTTAGAAGGATCGGAAGCGCCCTGTCCAGACGAGCCACCGGCCCCGGGCGTGCTGTCTGCACCGATGAGCTCTAGCTCCTCTTCAGAACCAGAGTCGTGTTCTTCCTCCTCGTGAGCGGACATGTCACAGTTATAGTGGGGACAGCATCGATCATCACACGACCAAACAAACAGCCCTTCTGTTCCCGTGTGTCGTGCCCCACCATGCCTCAGGCGCCCTCTGCTCCTCTGGGTTTTACCCAAGAGGAGGCAGTCGATGCCTATAATGCATACATGAAGCGTATGCGATTTCAGCTCGTCTTCCTGCCCGAATAGACGTCATGCTCACATCCATCCCCCAAGGGGTCCTTCTTGCTCAGGCCATAAAACAGTAGCATGTGCTACATTTTCTAGCCTACTTGCAACGCTTTTTGGGTACCCTGTAAGGACCTTTGTTCTGATTCGGGCTCACCAGAGACCTTACCCTCTCACCGATGGCGGCTTCTGTGCCCCATGTCCTAGCTCGACTCTCTAAAAAGCAGACTGCAAGCTACAAGGCAGCAAATATCTATGACAGGCATGGCGGCTAAAGTGTGGCGTGAAGAAGGCATCGGTGCGTCCAAGTGTCCGAGTGTCCCTTGAATACTGGCGTTTTCTTACTTCCTATTCATTCCAATCTTGCGCGATGTAGCCGGATACTTTCGCGGGGTTGTTATTCCTCTCGCCACCATCAGCGCTGTGCGAGCAGCTTCATTCACCATGTACACTGAAACCAAGAGTTTTCTTCATCACGGAAACTATCTCACACCATACAAGCTGGGCGATATCGCGATAGCGGGCTGGCTTGGAGGTGCCACTAGCGGGGCCATATTGTCCGTAGGAAGCACCCGTAAGTCTCGTGCTACTAGCCCATGTTTTCCAATGCCTTGTCTTCTGACCTTCCGTCCCTACATTTGCTTCTCATCTAGCGTTTGAATTGGTGAAGGTCTGTTGGAATATCTATTCTCATTCAATTGTGAATTGCCATCTATGACGTTGCTCATCCTCCCAACCTCCTTCACAGATAAGAAGACAGCTTGAATACTCTATCGCTGAGCAGAGAGGGGAGCGAATAGGGAAGCCTCCATCGACTCTACAAGCTGTGAAGGATATTGTCCGGCAATCAGGGGTGCGGGGATTATACAATGGTTTTGGACTCCATCTCAGTACGTCCGATACAGCTGTCTAGACCCCAATTTGCCTAACAAGACCTATATTTGGTGCTACAACAGCCAGAGACACGCTTGGCACTGGGTTTTATTTCCTTGAGTACGACGTTGCTCGTGCTATGCTCGGCCGCCAACCAAATGGTGTTCAGGGCCCACAACCAGCCTGGATGCCGTTCAAAATCTACGACGAATTTCTCCCATTCGCATGCGGCGCTACAGCTGGTGTGACAAGCTGGGCCGTTATCTACCCGTTAGACGTTGTGAAGACTAAAGTCCAACAACGAGCCCTCAGTGGGGAGAGATATCGGGGTCCCTGGGAGACGTTCATGCGATTGGTGCGGGGAACGGACCCAGCTCGACCGAAACCTGTCTTACTTGGTTTTGCGAGGCTATATCGCGGACTTGGTATGTCTTTTGCTGTTAAACTGCCTTGCCCGTGCAAGAAAACTAAACGACTGATCTCATGCAGGCGTCAGCGCGGGCCGCAGCATCATTACTCACGGTGTGCTGTGGACACTGTTTGACTATGCCAGTCGATATATAGATAATCTCCCTTCCCCCACTATCGCGGATCCAAACCAAATTCGTCCTGTCAGCTAGACGTTGACCGCTTGCGGTGTGCCTCCACTAGCCGACCTTCCTTGAACCTGCCATCGCCGCTCTCGCTCAATTATCGATACCCCCCATTGCGCATCTTTGATCGCGAAACGCAACAAAATAGCATAACACTATTGGCTGAATTTCCTCGTCAACGACACTCGAGCCAACATCAATCATACGGACCCCGCTTATTGCAATAGCTACCATACTGGCTTGCTTCCATAGACTTTCAATGTGTTATTTCTAACCTCACTGTGCTTGACGCATTTTGTACAGTGTTAATAAATTGCGTATCCATCTCTAGCGAGTTCTGTGGAATTTTGCGACCCCAAGATATGATGAGCAGCGCGCTACTCTGGACGGTCTGCACCAATTAATTTCACATTTTTCCAATACTCCAAGATAAAGCACCCCATGGCCACAACCATAATGGCAAACAAAGTGATGAGCGAGCATTTCTGGACGCATGATACCACGTCAGCCCGTTCGGCTACCACCATTGGAGCTCCGCCCGACATCTGATCCGGGCATAGCAAATCGTTGAAGAGTATTGCCGTGCCACGAGCCCTTCGTAGCTGGGTTCACAGGTTTGAACCGCGCTTGTGTTGTATTACTCGTAGGAGGAAGGCGTATTCCGCCAAAACTTCCATCTCCCGCCCCTCTTTTTATTCCTCCCGTGTTCTGCAGCGAAGAGGTGGAATGTCCGTTAGCATTAGCCGTTGAGTGCTGTGGTTGAGTCGTGGATGGCCTCGTACGAGGGGGGTGAGCACTAGTGGGCGTGAAGACTCGATGGGAAGATGACTGAGCCTGCGTTGTCTGGGGCTGATGGTGATGGTGAGCGCGGGAAGAGGATGCAGGAGTGGAAGGAACAGCGAAGCCGGTATGGGGCCGTGTTGTGTGATGGTGGTGAGTGTGTTGGAGAGATTGCTGAGGGAGAGTCACAGGATCTACATAATTTGGAGCAGAGTCTCGAGAGGTTCTTGGTCGGGTCTGGTGCAAGAGCTGATTAGTGGTTGATGAAGGATGTCGCTGCTGATGAGGATGGTATGATATCCCAGAGCCATGAGGTTCCGTATTAAACGTCTGGTCATGTCGTGAGGAAGCTGGAGCGATATGGGAAGCATGACGAGCGCCATAGTGATGGTGTTCAGAGCTAAATTGATCGAGAGCAGCAGCATTGTCCGCTAAGGATAGAAATTTCCAGGGGAAGATACATCATTAGATTGTTGCTTTGGATATGACATGAGTACCGACCAAAAGGACGAGATGGTGTAGGCGCTATTGGCATCGTTGAATGCACGCCACCAGCACGTGGAAATGGTGCCGCCTGAGCTATGAACATATTTTTCTTCACCGGATAACTCGGAGATAGATCCTCTGTGGTGTTGTGCGCGTGACTAGTTCGTGGGAGCTGAACAGATTGTAAGTGGTTCGTGATTTTGGATGGCTGATCGGCAGGATGGTGGTGTTGATGCCTCAATTGCTTTGTGAGCGAAGACTGTCCCGGATTATACGCAATGCGCCTGGGTAGATGTGTCGGTTCGCCTGAAAGGCGAAAAGTTTGAACAACCACTTACTGATGCTCTGACCCTGTCGTCGAGCTGTGGCTTGGAGGGGGTGCATCTGAGGCTGAGAAGGCAGCTGGTTGTTGATGTTTCGAAAGAGTCAGACGATTTGGCTGCACAGGATTAGGGACAGAGTTTAGCGATATGCTTGGTGACGGTCGGCTACTGGATCGGACAAATAATGGGGTGCTGGTCAAGGCCGAGGAAGGTTAGGCCGCTCACTCATTCAGCTTTTGTCGCTTCCCATTAGCGTTAATGGCGTATGTTTCTCCATGTTGACGGGAGTTAGAGGTAGGGGTAATGCCAGCTATTGACGTGCGGAGCGCTTTGTTTTCGCTCTGCAAATTCTTTACTTGACTGTGAGGGGAGAGAGAATACGTTATTGACAGCTCGGGGATTCAAGGCGCGGAGATCGTACACGATCAAAGCAGCGATTTGACTGCCAGCTTCTTCAGATTTCTTTATGAGTGCTTGATGTTTGTGAGCTTCACGTCGATAATGCCGAACCAGGGACGCAAGCATCTCAACCTGGAACTTTGCGTAGGATAAGAGGTCAGGTTGCTAGTGAATATCATAGAGAGATTTATTACTCTTGACGCTAGAATTGAGGAGTGTGGTAGCTTTGAAACTGGCTGAAACCAATGCGCTATCGGCTCATGGGGCTAGGAATAGGGCTCAGCCGGAGAGAGCAAAACGATTGGCGGAACGTTCACATGTTTCTTTACTGCGACAAATTCGGTCCCTGGGTCTCCACATGCCGCGCATACTCCATCACTCCCTGTAATTTGGGTGTCACTCTGACGCGTCGTCCGATCGCAGTTCTGGCATAAACGCACGCAAATGGTCATTGCAGATTATGTGACCACACCCAGAGGCCCAGAATGGAACAGTAGGTGGATCTTCCCAGAAGGTGAAGCAGACAGCACAATGAACAAACTCCCAGAGGTCACTACCATCACCAGACATGATGGACGCGATGTTTGGCCACTATAAATAGGGCCAAACATCAACACTGCCCTCGGCCTCGCTCCCTACTTGAAATCCCAATGGCGACAGATCCATACGCCCAACACAATCGCACACATAGTGATTACGAAGGGCACAATGAGCCCGTCTATAACCCTTACTCCTACTCATCTGGGCCTGAGCTTGGGGCCTACCATGCCCCAGGCGAGGCTCACTTTCCAAGCTATCGAGACGAGGATGAGGTTCCTGCTGCTTCCGACCGCCCAGGGCTAGATAAGCCTCTTCCAGAACCCTCAAGAAATACTTCGTATACTACCACTCCACCTAGAGAGTATGCATCACTGTCCTTGACACTCCAAGTGCTGCGCAGTAACCACCTGGTACCTCTGTCTCGACAGGAAATCTAGCACTGCGCTTCGCACATTTCGCAAGTCTGAACAGGGTAACCTGTGGACAAAGGTGTGTTGTGAATGTAAACGATTGTACTTGCTGCGGATTGCTTTGATTGACGTCAATACTATTCTTACGTAGGGATCGCGAGTCCGATGCTTTGGGAGATTTTTTTGCTGCACCGTGATGACGGTGGTGTTATTGATCGTATCAATAGTGCTTACTATGGCATTGGTGAGATGAATAGTCAAATTCACTTTTTACAAGTCGTTAACCAGTGGGTTGTTTCAGTGGATTCGGCCACCCGATGTTGTTTTCAATGGTGTCAGCTTTGAGGGAGGGAGCGCTAACGTGAGCTAAATTAATCACGAGTCGAAATAATTAATTCACTGGTTCCTCAAGGTTTCGATCGCGAACGGAGGGTTCAGTATCCCGTTGATACTAAATATATCGTCAGTTGGAGCCATTGAGCAATGTGCTATTCATCATCGTTCTCACGCGCTCATCTATGTTCCTTCTACAGTGTGAACAACCCCAACTACCTCAGTGTAACGTTCAAAGAAATTTCGGCGGCAGCCACCTACCCCAGCACCTCGGTGTCTGTTGGAGGAGGTGCTATCGACAACATCAAATTCCCTTCGTCCACCACAGCCTACATATCATTCCCTTTCACCATTACCTACACTGTCTCGAGTGATCCTAACCTTGCAGTGTTGAAGGATCTCGCAACCAAGTGCACTGCATCACAAGATCTGACGGTGAATTACCTGCTCACGGTGAGCCTCAAACACACCTCTAGTCTGGTGTAATCTCTAATGATCTCATCTTCTCTTGCAGCTCAAAATTAGAATTGTAGCGTTGCTTTCACCACATTTCACCTCGTCGGCATCGTTCCAATGCCCATTGTCGGAAGCAGACATCCAAGTGAGTTGATATTTTCAAAGTTCTAAGCGACGCTTCCTGATGGACCCTCGATCTTTAGAGCATTGGTGGTTCGTTACTTGGCGGCTCTAGTTGAGGTTGGATGTGACGATTCTGCCAGCAAACACGCAAAACACTGGATCTATTTCTTCATATTACTACGGACAATTTCTCTAATATACACCACGTTAATTACCTTACCGCTTTTTGAAACAATTGCATGACTCGTTCGCCCAGTCCGATCAATCAGGTTTCCGCGCCTCCATATTTGTACATGTTTGTCGGCACCGAACTCTGAACAAGTCACCCACTTTCACCTTCCATCCCATTCCACATTGCTAGCCATGGCCGAGGAAGCTGCCAACAAGATCCCTACATTCAAGCTCGTCCTTGGTACGCGCGTGATTTATTGAACGCTCCATAATCATGTACTGATCGTCGCGTGCCAATCGTTGTTTGTTTTCTGGCCCACTCCGACTCGGAAAAAACCACCTGCATCACCGCGCCGCGCTGATCTGGCTCTGGATCCCAACCCATCCCATCGTAATCCACTAAACAGTCGGCGACGGTGGCACTGGCAAGACCACCTTTGTCAAGGTATGCGCGCACTGGTCCGGTGGCCCACCCCTGGCAGCGCCACGATCGAAAGCGGCAGATACTGATCGAAAGTGTCCTCAACGCCTCATCTAGCGCCATTTGACTGGAGAGTTCGAGAAAAAGTACATCGGTGAGTCCCTTTTCGTTCTCCCTCCAATTTTTGTGTTGGATCTAAGCGCTGACCAACCTGCCACCGATGTCATCGCCTCGTGGGTCGACTGGGACATCTGTTTTGATCCACTGATGGGCGTTTATAGCTACTCTTGGTGTCGAGGTTCACCCCCTTAGCTTCACCACCAACTTTGGCACCCTCTGCTTCAACGTCTGGGACACGGCTGGTCAGGAGAAGTTTGGTGGGCTCCGGGATGGTTATTACATCCAGGGGCAATGCGGGATCATCATGTTCGACGTGACCTCCCGCATCACCTATAAGAACGTACCGAACTGGCACCGTGATCTCGAGCGCGTTTGCGAGAACATCCCGATCGTTCTTTGTGGCAACAAGGTTGACGTCAAGGTGTGTGCAAATAAATTGATTGGAAGAGAACCACTGGAGCAAAAGATCCATATATGGGCTTCACCTCGATATCTTGAACCATACGAGCGATAGATATACTAATCTCCCTGATGTGTTTTGCAGGAGCGGAAAGTAAAGACTGGAGCGATTACCTTCCACAGGAAGAAGAACCTCCAGTACTACGAAATTTCGGCGAAATCGAACTACAACTTCGAGAAGCCGTTCCTGTGGCTCGCTCGCAAGCTTGTTGGGTAAGTGCCTCCCATGTTTTAGCTGGAATAGGAAAGGACATTGATAGTCATCCTCTTTTTCAGCAATGCTACTCTGGAGTTTGTTGCTTCTCCCGCTCTTGCGCCTCCTGAGGTCGTGGTGGACGTGCAAGATATGGAGAGAAACCAGGCTGAGCTCGATGCGGTATGTACCAAACGCCCCGCCCTGGCGAGTTTGTTATGCTGACTGAACCGAATTGCGCGTATCACACAGGCTGCGAAAGCGCCTCTCCCCGAAGACGACGACGACCTACTATAAGCAGCTTAGAGCGTTTCCTGTTCTTGTTTGCTCCTGTGGCGTTTTCTGCCATTGTCCGAATTATACTTTCTCCATCATCTGCGATTTTTGAGTGTGACAGAGAGTAATACGCCCATCCTGTTTTTTCTTCCATCCTCTCGATTTCTATCCTCAATTCATGTATACAGAACTCTGCTCCGCCTCTCTCCATCCATCATCTTGCTGTTACGACCTGGATCATGATTGTGGGTGATGGCTTGTTGGTTGTGAACTGTGATCGATGCGTGTTTCAGTTTGTTTTGGTCCAATGGGTTCGCGCCTCATTTCGCGACAGCGACGATCCTGGGTACAACGTGGCCTCCAGGCACTATAGACCACGTTGTAGTATCTGTGGGAAGCCTGAGTGACACTTTTCTGGCTAGCAACCGGCACGGAAGCAAACCTGGCTCATCGCCGCATTCCCCCCACCGCTGGAGACGGCTGGCAACGCACACTCTCTGTCCTTGAACTAGACTTCCCTCGGCCCCGTAATTATTATACACTACCATACTCAGTCTTATTCTTCGATAATCCTCTCCCTTGCCTCCACCCTCTCTCCTGGAGCCCCAGCCTGAGACAGTGAGACGCGTCCAGCTCCTTTCGGACCATGAATTTTGATGCGATCCTCAACAAGAACAATGACGAAAACAGTAAGTCCTGCATAGAAAACACGCTCTCAACACAATCCCTTACTGCTGTTGCGCAAGATGCCTCATCCACCTCCTCATCGTCGACTATCCGGCGACTCGAACTTCCTCCCCCGATCCCATACTCCCCCGTCACCGCACACCAATCTGCTCGCGCCGACTATAACAGCCATTCTGTCCCAGGCCTTGCATCGCCATTCCACACCCCAGCGCCAAGTACCACAATCCAGTCCAATACTGCACAGTGGTCCACTGGGAATAATGCCACACCAGCGCCTGCTCCACGTCCTCCTCACCCGCGGCCTCCAGCTCATTCTACCAGTCCGCCCCCACCTCCACCTTCACATCCATATCCCCATCCCCATCCTCAGGACCCCAACATCACTTCTCCCCCTCTCCCTCGAAAGCGCAAAACTGGCCCAGACCCCCAGTCCGGATTGGATAGCTCTAGTATTGCGGCAGACGACCAGGAGGACCCTAATCAGGAAGACGATGACGATGGGAAGGAAGGTGAAGAAAAGCCGAAGCGAAAGAGGCGGCGGCAGGCACTCAGTTGCATGCCGTGCAAGAAGCGAAAAATTCGATGCGATCGCCAACACCCGTGTACGCCGTGCGTCAAGAGAAATGACGCTGCTTCGTGTAAATGGTCAAACCTTGAGCATGGGTAAGTTGGTTTTACCCTTTTGTATCATCTCCCTATTGGCACCTCGCAATACTGAGCGCACCTTCTGACTGGTATCGCATACCATTTCCAAACCGCTGCCTCCCACGCCTCTGACACGACATTCGCTATCTCTACAATTACGCCCTCTCTCGGATGTAACAGCGCGCCAGATAATTTGGCACCTCTCGGCCATCCGGCGCAATCTACTGCTATGGCCTCGACTATGTCATCAATTCCGCTTCCTCTCAATTCCTCGCCACCTCAATTCACCGCCAATTCGATCCCTCCCGATGTTATGGCCATCCAACGTGTTTCAGATGACCGATACGTCTTGCGCTCCGAATATGATGAACTCAAGGCCACGGTTGTTCGCTTGGAATCAATCGTAGCCGCCCTCACGGGCTCATCGGGCTTACCGGACCCCACATTCTCCCAGCCGTCCCTCCCTGGACCATCTAACGCGTCTACCCAAAAGTCATACCACCCCTTCGTGACCTCTGCAGATCCCCAAGACTTGTATACCCCAGTGCAACAACCATACCCTCAGCCTCTCACCTTCATCTACCATGATCCAACAATAGCCCAAGACGCGCCAAACAGTGACGATCCCAATGGGATGTTGAAATACCTTAATATCCCTTCCGGGACTGGTACCACGCCGCCGAGTCCAACGTCCAACTCCCGGGCAGATCTCGACATGGGGATGGGAGCCACACCCTCCTCTAGCCAGCGCAAACCCGTACCTACAGCGTCTACTTCTACTTTACCGTCTGGGCGGATAGTTGCCGGAAATATTGGCAGGAGGCCAAGCGTTGGCTATGCTGAACCGCCAGTCGTCCTTCCTCCTCTCAGCCGCATGACATCTCAGGGAGAGTATACAAGTAATCGCTTGACGGCCTCTTACACTCCTCGTGGCCCAGAAGATCCCCAGTCTCCTGTTGAGGCTGCTGCTCCACCTTCTCGCCCTGGTATGACCCAAGTCCGCTCTAGTTCGTTCGGACCAGGCCCAGAGGTTGCAGGGCCTTCCCATTCGCATTCACAGCCCCACACGTCCCCATCTTCCTCACAACCAACCTCGCACTCCCACGTGCATTCACGATCTGCAGAGCTCCTTTCGCGTCCACCACCCCCACCTCCATCGCGAGAAAGGCGGAGCCAGTCACCCCGTCCCAGACGATCTGGCCCGCCATTGACTACAAGACCGGCGGCCGCATTAACGCGTCTTGTTCCTCCCAAGCCCCATCCACCCTCGGACTTTGCAGTTCCGACTAGTAATAGACCCCATGAAGGAGGGCTGCAAAAGCCGAACGGCGCCGCGGTCGTGCCTGATAAGGGGAAGCAACGCGAGATCACACCCAGCGCTACTGGCCCGCTAGCTTCGTTGATCACCGCGCGCTGGCAAGAGGAGCGTGATCGTCCTTCTTCGCTACCCTCGCAAACTCGAGGGCCACAATCTCATCCTTCCGCTCCTGCCCGACCACCCCAGGTGCAGAGGGAATCGGGTGAGAACCCTAATGATCGCGTGGCCGGATTTGTCGCCCAGCAATCTCGTTTTCATTATGAGTACAGTGATGAAGATGAGTCGTCAGATAGCCCTATGGAGGACGGCGAGAAAGCGGTTGAGGGACATGATACTGAACCTAGTCCTGATCTTGATCCTGATCCTGATGGTGCAGATGATAACGACAACGACGATCAGGATGATGACGAGAGCGAGAGTGGGAGTGGGAGCAGTAGTGACAAAGTTAACCAGAAGTCCTCGGTAAGCAGCAAGATTGACCAGCATAGTGCGGCGCCGCCTCCAGGACCCGCTGGTAGCACGAGAGCGCCACCACAAGTGGAAAAGGGATGATCAAATTGGAGGCCACTTCTCCGTCTATCGTCGGCGACTGTCGGTTGACTGCAGCACTCTTTTTCTTTTTCTGTGATACGACCCAGAACTTTATAATTTTTCGTTCTTCCCAGCCTTAATTTTTAGTTGATTCGCACCAGCCTTGGTCATTTAATGGCCGATTTTTGGGTGTTTTGAGATCTCATGCTTCGTTCCCCTGATCCTCGGTTTTGGTCGATCGAAGAGGATTCACTCTCCTATCTCAGCGACACTTCTCACGTCCGTCTCCATTGTGTAGCTAGTAATGTAGCCCCAAGCAAAGTATTGTTGAATTGCGTGCGTTCCTGGTCCCTCGTTTCGTCATCATGCGTTCATCCCATAAGCGAAAACTCGCAAAGATTTTCGCCAGCTTTTTTCGGAATCCTTATCGCTTTCCTGAACAAACAGAGCTTTTCGCTTTTTTCATCAACGACTTGACCTCGCGCTCGGAATCCACGGCCCGGCATTTGCCCTCTATAAATATGTACCAGCAATGAGGCTTGCTGCCCCCCTGTGTGATCGGTATCTCCGAATCGATCACTCTCTTCTTGACCACCTGGGTTGACATCTTTAACTCTGGCTTCGTCGGCATTTGTACATAGCTCGGGGTCCCAACAGGGAATCGATCGTGAGAGCTTTATTAGTGCTTCCACTTGCGCTTGCCACTGAATCGAAGCCTTTTGGGTCACATACACTATCTAGCCAATGTCACTGTGTTACCTCCCACAGCGGTATGCACCCCAGATATCTCGTCTAATCTTTTGCCGACCTTCTACCGCGCGGCATAATTGACACCCCTGAAAATTATAATGTCGTTTTGCGTAATGTTACTATAGTCCCGTTCGCCGGAACCTCTAGCACCTTTTCTCGAGATCTTGCGGTATCTGCGCGTGAGTGAGCAACTTTAGTGGGGATTGCCACACCTCAATTTCTGTGGTGGAACTTGCCCTAGTTCTAATCTGTCAACACCCGTGACTGCCCGACCTTGTCCCACTCTCCTGGGCCCGCACTCTCTCAAACACGGGCTGATCATTTGACTATCACTTTTTTGGTGTGCACAATTATAGGACAATGCCACGTACAGGGAATATGAGGCCAACGAACTAGGGGGAATATATAATGAGATTGCCGACATACAGGCGTCTTTAGATCTGAAGAGCAAGGCTCGACAACTCAGTGGTCGGCTTGTTCACGAGCAACTACACCATCTCCACGGAAGAATCGCCGAAGCAGTTCCAGGATTAACTGGTCCCGAGCCCATATGTGCGTCTATGGCATCGATCCCTTGAGACTGTAGAGTTATTTACTGACATGAGAGATTAAGCTCCATTCCAAGGATCGCCTATCCAGCAACCAGAGGCTGTTGTAGAGCAGGTACCACCTGTTCTTCTCGACCCTCAACCCGCACCTGTTGCACCACGCACATACCGAGAACCTCAGGTTCCCGTGGTTCCACAAGCTCCTCCCGTACGAACCCCTCCACCAGTTGTCCCACCAACTTACCATGCAGATCCACCCCATCGTCCGTCCACTCCGATAGTTCCTCATGGAGAGGAAATAAGACAACCTCGCATAATCCCTCGAACGCCTTTTGAGAGTGCGCCGATCGTCCCTTCGAGGTCAAGAATAGAGACTGTAACGGACGAAGACACGCCAGTCCCGCATTCTTCATCTGGCTCGTCGCATCGTCTGCATCGTTCTCGGACGTCGGGGTCCGGGGAAAGCTCAGCAAGAAGAAGACGAGCACGAGAACCTTCTTCTCCCGATTCGTCAGGAGCAAGAGTAATCCCAGTAGCACCTCTTCCTGCTTCGCCTCCTCGTTCAAGTGTGCAAGGAAGTGTGCATGGTTCGCCACAGCAGCAACGCCCGCGACGATCGAGCACATCCAGTTCAAAGCGACCCGCGCCAAGCCCGATCCAGGCTCCCAGCGGAATCCCTAATATTATGATAACCCCAGCCTCAGCAGAGCTGGTGGACTTGCTGCCTCGGAATCGTGCTGGTCGTCCGCCCTCACCTCATCCTGATTCAGTCCCACCTAATCCAATGCCCCTACCTGGGCTTGGTGCTCATTCAAGAGCGCAACCCGTGCATCGAGCGCAACCCGTGTATCGGGCACCAGGATTCGTACGAGGTGAAGACTCCTCTGACAGCAGTGGACCCATTATCCCAATCATACCCTCCATCCCCATTGCCGCGACAAGACCGCCAGCTGATCACGCCCCAATGCCACCCGCTGGATCAGCTATATACCCTACTCCTCCTTCAGGCATAGTCCCTGTCCGAGGAATGGCACGCCCACAAACAACTCCGATCATCCCAACTCGACCAATCGAGACTAGACCACCTACTGCTGGTGTCCCAGACAGCCCCGTGCGCCCATACACAGGAGAGTCTCCGTTGCGTCGACCCATGTCGTCGCCACCTGGACGAGGGGCGCTCGCTTCACCAGGAGGCATAGTGCCCGCTCCTCATGGTATTGTCCCAGGGGCACAGATCGATGCACGGAGGCGACATCGCGCTGGTAGCCTCGGAATGAGTGGTGCGCCTATTATTCCTCCTCAACATGGGATAGTTCCTTCGACAAATCCAGCTGCCTCAGGCCTCGCGTTCGGCCCAGGAGGTGTACCATATCCCGTACATGCACCTGCGCCTTCACCCGCGGCAGCGCAAGAGCAGGAGCAGAGACAGTCACCAACGAGGTTCCGGCGCATGAGAGCTTCTAGTTCGGCTAGCAGCACGCAACAGCCCGTCTATCCACAGGAACCACAGCAAGTGCAACACCAGCAGTATTTCCAGCGAGATCCCTTACAACAACAGTCCCAGTCATTACAGGCTCAAGCCGAGAGAAGACGTACACGTCCCCGTGTCCCGCCCCCACTCACACCGATCACAAGTGTCACAGAGCCCTCAATTAATAACGACGAGATAGAAGATTATCGGGATCGAGATCGCCAGATCCAGGAGGAGGTGGCAGCGGCAGCAGGGGCGGGACGTCGGGGAACATGGGGCCGACGGAACACATCGACCGCACCAATTGGAGGCGGAGGCACCAGCAGCAGATTTGGCTTGGGTAAATTGATTGGGTCATTAAGACGGCCCAGAACCGCAGCAGCGAGCGTCTATTAATGTTTCAGCAAGTCCCATGCATGCTCTCAATGCGCACGCTATAGCCCAGAAGCCGAGTAGGTCCGTTTACGTTACTTCGCCAATCAGAAGTCCCACTGCTTGGTACCTGGTTCTCATCTCAGGATCGGATTTGTTACATATCATGCCTACGCGTATATACCCTAATATACAACGTTTACATCCTACCCGGAAGGTTCGGCACGGAATGTCAACGCTGACAATGAATGAGAAAGGTTGGCACAAGGAAATAATTCCAACAACAGAAAAATTGCCAGTGGCTTGAGAAGGGGAAAGAAGGGAAGCAATAAACGGAGGCACCCGACATAGTACATCATACATAGGAATAGCGGAGTTGGCTGTTGATGCGAAGCAGCTGCTGTTTGAAGAGGTGGTACAAGAATGCGGAAAAGATAGTACACTACTGAAGAAATGGAAAGAGTGCCATGGACCCAAAATGAGAGGGTGGCGCACAAGGAAGGAGGAGTAGTAATTACACTATACAGGCTAACACAAGAGTGGGGATGTCGGACGAGAGCACAGGGTGATCAAAAAGCAACGAGGATTGATGTGAGGTGAGGGGAAAAGGCGACAGACGAAATCGAGGGTGATGGAACACGATTAATCCGCTGGGGAGGCGACTGCCGCAAGGAAGAATAAACTGGACCATAGCGATGGAGTAATGTCGGAGGAGGGGATTGCGCTCGCATGCGAGGGTGAAAAGAGAGATTTCGGGCTCGGGCTGTGAGTCGACGGTCCAGGTCGCCTCGGAGGTTCCGCCAGAGGAAGAACGGCACCGGCGGAGGTGGGAGTGTTGAATAAGAGAGTGAAGTGGTGAATAAAAGGAAGCATGTTTGGTGAACCGAGAACAGTCCATTTGGCAAAGAAAGGGACGTCAAAAGTCCCTCAATGCTGTGACAAGAGGAAAGCGTGAAAATTGCTTCTAATGAAACGCATATCATCTATGCGGGAGCTTCATCGAATGCGTCACGATGGTCGTATCACTTGTTCCTTCAAGCAAATCTTCTCAACAGAATTCAAAGGAACCAGTAATCGTTTGTGGGACGTGGCGCAAAGAGAGTTGTTGATATCTGGCCAAGAAAATATTAGTCAGAATACAGGTCTGGAAGAAATAGACACATGACGACACTCACGGCTCTGACTGGGGGTGGAAATAGAATGCGCTAATTGCCGCCGGAGCATCCTCAGTCGCTTCAGTAACTGCTACATAGTAGAAGCCCGCGAAGCTGTACGCGAGCGAAAGCAAGGATGAATCAATGGACACGTCAGCAATGATTCTCAGAGAAGTCAAAGTCAAAGGGGTTTCGAATGGGAGATGTTATGTGCGCGAGGGCAAAGAATGGAGAGCCCGGCGCGACGATCATGGCCTGCTGATCCACAACCCACGTGATCTTTCGATGGGGATGATCCCCACCACTCATTTGGGTGGGCCGTGGGCCGTGACCACAGAGATAGAAATGCTGCGCGTGGATCAATGAGGGAAAGACAAATGTGGATCGAGACCCACCTGGCGCCATTGATCTCCTTGGTCTTGTGATCAGGAACCAAGAACTTTTCTTTCCATCGCATAAACGTAGTTCCCCTCTCGCGCCTCCGCATCGTTAGGCCCGGTCTCTTCAGATCATTTCGCACGGAGCGAAACGCGGGGAAGCGTTGCCAATGGGTTAAATCACTCTGTTCGGTGGCACCCCAGTCCTCGGCGGTGACAAAGCCGTAGCGGGTGCCGATCACCTCGGCGTGGAAGTAGGTCGTGAGCTCGGGATAATCCTTGGTGAGGTTTTGGATGCGAAGATAACCGCAGACAGTGGAAGATGCAAAGTCGGTGTTCTGTTGGACCAAAACAGGCAATTAGTTCAAGGTTGAATTCCATCGCCAGCACATGATGTTCGGAGACTTGATGGAATGAAGTGTGGGGGGCAACTTACAGCAATGGTAACAGTAACATCATAGCTGTTGGGGCCGCTTCTTTGACTTCCCGTAAACATGGAGCCAGGATAGAGAGCTGCCATATCAAAATGAAAATATGCCAAACAAGATCCATGCAAGAAATTGAGGGGCCATTAATATGCGTTAGTTGGAGTGGTCTCAATATTACTCGAAGATAATAGAGACGTACAGCCTCGGCCAGAACAATCCACCCGTAGGCGGGATATGTCGGCATACGGGCTGGGAGCAGACCATATGCGCGCAGACGATGACGACTCGGAGACGACGGGACTGACAGCGGTTATCTCAGGGGTTTGAGAAGTCCATGAGCCATACGGCTCAGTAGGAGAGCTGGAGAGGCTAGGAGGATCCTCTGGGATAGGGGAGGAGGGAATGAAGGAGAGGGGGAGGGATAGTGAACGAGTCGGCCGACTGTCCATCATGGGGGTATCGATGTCGTGGGCACCATGATAGTCATCGACCTGGGCGTTGTGGTGTTCATGGGAAAGGGCGGGGTGGACATCATACTGTACGTATTCGAGGTGTTCAGTTTCGATGTCCAGCGGGAGGGGAATGGTCTCCGGCGAGACCTTGTCAAAAGCGGGGAGCGGGAATGTCTCGTAGACGTCCATAGCGTCCCCGTCCTTGAGCACCCGTTGAGGAATCGGGTTCATTTTGTGAAACTCGCATATAGTATCAAGCGAGTTGTCGTGCTGGCCGTGGGCACTGAGACACACGGGACAGGCTGGCTTGGTGGCCGCAGATAACGGCACTTGGTGAGGCGGAGACGAGCCCACATGCAGCGTCACGGTGGACGCCGCACGCAGAGTTCGGCTGGTGCGCTGAAGCGTTCGCATCTTGGGCGATGTTGGAGGGAGGAAGTGGGAGACACTGGTGTGTGGATTGGAGCAAAGGGACCAGCGTGACCAACTCATACAATATCAACACACTAACACAGCCACCATATACAGAGAATTAGGGCCAGAAAAACTACTCTACTCGGAAACGAGAATTGAATAAGCCTCAACGCCATCTACAGCTACGTTTTCTTCCGATAGCGTCCGCCTGGTTTCCTATGAGATGAAGATGTCAGAGATTGCCAACATGCGCGCCGTGGGGGAATGGTTCCGTCCATAATTGCGGGGAAACCCGTAACTTACTTTGCTTCAGCCTCAATCTGTCTCCTCTTCTCTTCATGCATCTCCTTGGCGCGACGATTGATATCATCCAGCTGTTGAGTATTCGGAAAGCCAATCAACCTACAATGGATCCGAGCCAAAAACACCGGTCAGCTCCGTCTCCATCCATTATCGGATGGTCATTTTAGCGACGCACCAGTAATCTGGGGGAGTCTTGGCAGCGCTCCAGTGGTGCCGATGCCTCGAGATCTGCTGTTGGTGCTCCTGCATCTCCCTCTCCCGCTGGCGCTGTCGCTTGCTAGGCGTCTCTGGCGATGCCGATCGTGGCCGTTTGCCTAAACGGCTCGGACCAGCTTCTTGAGACGATTGAGGTGACGGATCCTTCCATAAGGGAGCCTGAAGCCGTGGTGGAAGTGGCCCAACGTCCTCATAATACTACAGCGTGAAAAAGACAGGGAGAGAAAGAGATCCAATGCATGAATACAAATGAAGAAAACTTGTGACGTCATTGAATTGCATGAAAATCACAATGAAACTCACGGCCCGACAGCATTCACAATCCGTCCCATGCATCCGCTTTCTCGCTTCCTTCCCTCGCACAACCTCCTCATACGGCTGGTCCATACCCCCATTTCTATCTGGATCGATCTCGTACCGCGCGTTGATCGTCCGATCTTCCTCACCTTCACGAGAACCAGGAGCTGGAGCTGCGTACCGCCCACGACCCTTGAAACCAGAGTAGAGCTTTTTATACTCGCTAGCAGGCAGCTTCGCAAGATCCCGAAAGTGCTTTTCGCGCTCATCACGCGTCATCATGAGGGGCTCAGGACGCGCCTTTGGATTCGAAGGGCCAGCTCCTGGCGTCGAGGTGCCAGGATCATTGTCGCGTGTGGTGGTTTTGGGCTTAGTGGAAGAATAGCCGGGAAGATGAGAGCTCTTTGATGAGGCGAGCGCGTTTGGTTTGAGCTTGCGAGGTGAGGTGAATGGTGAAGTGAGTGAGGCCTGTAGCACAGACGGAGACGAGCTGTACTTGAGGTCGCCATCTCGTCTTCCATCAAGATTAATGAGAGTTGAGCCGTGGTTAACTCTAGGGCGGAGAGGGGGAATTGCCTCGCCGCTGTCATCGTTGGCCTCGTCTTCATCATCTGTATCGCGAGCAAGTAACCTTTGCTTCAAACTCCGTGGAGCGACTTCTACATCATCTCCAACATCAGTCTGATAACCGCCCCGGCCTCGCTCCTCGCGCTTCTCGTTGCGACCATGCTGCTGTTTATCAGGAGGGCGCGTAATCAATACCGTCTCCCCTCGTCCACGAGCCGAGGAGGACTCGGGCCGTTTTCGTGGCTCGGTCATTGCGAGTGGAAGTTCTGGGCCGCGTGGCTTCTTAAACTCGGAAGGAACCTCCGATCGAGTTTTGGGAGTCATCGCAACTGGCTTCGCCCTGGTAGAGGAGGAAGAGGAGGCATTAGACGCAGGAGTCGCGTCCACGGCGTGTTGCCGAAGGCGAGTGACGGCAAGGACATGAGGTCGCGGTTTCGGAGTGTCAGCGACATCTGAGTTTGCCCCATCGTCGTCCACATGAGGTTTCTTGTGTTTGTCTGTGGCAACAGCAGCCTGGGGCGTTCGCAATCCCAAGTCACCTTTCCCAAGAAAGATAATGGAAGAGTCCTCCTCCTGGATTCTTCCTTCCTCTCCATCCTCTGGCGACTTTTCAGATAGAGGCTGAGTCTCTAAGACGTGAGAAGCGTCGTCGCCTTCGGAAGGCTCACTCCTTGAAGGGCTTTGTGCAGCTTTCTCCACTTCAGCCCGCCTCGTCTGGATTGGGCTAGGGGTCAATGCAGGCTTATACGGAGACGATGAAGGACCAATCGGGGATCGTCTGTCTTCGTCCCCGTTATGAAGACGAACGGGTCGAGGAGGGAAGAAGTCATCTTCAGAGAGAGGCTGGGTTTCAGAGCCTTGTGAATCAAATGTTAAATCAATCACATTGCTCGCTGGGGGTTTCGGACGCTTTGGGGCAGGTTCTGAGGCTTTGCCTTTCCCCTTGTTTTGAGAAGGTTGACTTGGCGGTTGTATGAGGTCTGCCGAGGAAGAAGATGAGGTAGGGAGGAACCGTGGCGTTGGGATCTTCTCTACTTTAGCTCGCGTCGGCTTTTGCGCAGGAGTCCCTGGCGACTTGGAGGTGGATGCCGCAGTCAAGCTGACCATGCGAGCAGCAAAATCAAGTTTGCTCACTTTGAGAGGAGTGGACGTCTTACTAGCAGACGCCACCAATGCACCAGGCGGGGAGGCGGTACGGGAGGGAGTGGATATGGAAGAGAGGCGCGCCTTTTGCGACAGTGAGTTTGCGCGCGAATCTGGAGAGGTCCCAGGTACGAGGATCCTTGGTTTGCCGCGAGTGGCGGAGGCCAGCGGCTCTCTTGGTCCTGCGCTAGGGCCTTTATGAGAAGATGGTTCTGTCACATCAACATTCTCATCATGTGGGTGTTCGTGGAATAGTGGCGGACGGGGAATTAGTCGATGCGTGGATGGAGGGTGCTCGAACTGGTTCGCTTCGTGCAAGATGAGGTGCTTGGTCGACCTTCTCGGAGGCGTGCATGGTTCCTCCTTCGTAGGAGGTGAAGTTGATACCCCAATTATCGGCGGACGTGTGGAGGCAGTAACGGCGGAAGGAGAATGGGATGCGGATATAACAGGACGCTCAATAGAAGCATCGAGTGCTTCTAGTCGGGCTCTACTTGGCTTGACATCATGGGGAGAATCCTCCTCTTCGATTCGCTTTCGCTTTCTTGTCGGACTCACGAGCGGTAGATTAGTAACAGGTAGGGGGCTTTGCTCGCTTTTGGCGGGGACGGTAGCCTCGTCTCCTATCCTCATGATCTCATCTCCGACGGCCTCAACAGGCTCTGGATCAGGAATCTTCAGGTCCGCCTCCGCGCTCTCAATAATTCCGTCAAGCACCTGATCAACAGATCTGCCATTCTCGTCTACAAGTGCAGACATGCGAGCAGGATCGAGGAGCTTTGATTTCCGATCTTTAGAAGAGGCTTTTGACTTTCGTTTTGTAGAGGAAGTCGACGGGCCAGCTTCATCCGTCTGAGCACCAGAATCACCCTGGATCCACGTCTTGAAGGATCTCCAATCCCGAAGACGGTCTCGGGAATTCTGTTGAAGCTCCTTATTGATGGCGATGAGCTTGGTGTATTTGAGTTTGAGAGCGTCGTATTCTGGGTGCGCCAGCTCAGTTGATGGGGCTGCGAGCAGGGGAGTTAACCTGGTGGAAGTTTCGTGGCGTTTCGAAGCAGGGGTCGGCGAGGCAGGGCTTAAAGGAGCTCTGTAAAGCAATAACCACGTCAAAATGAAGTTGAGCAATCGACCGTCGTGAGTAAAAACTATCGACTGACTTTGATTTGGGCTTTTCCTTTCCCAGAGCAGGACTAAGAGTTCCAATATTTTCTGGGAGCGTAATATCGGCTGGAAAATCGCCAAAGCTATCCACAACCTTTTTAAGACTCTCGAAGCGTTTCCGGATGTCCTTAGCCTCTTGCTTGACTCTCTCGTTCTCCACGCGCAGCTCAGAGCTTTCCGTATCGCGCTGCCGTAGCAACGTCAACTCGTGAGAGGCACGGGCGAAGTCGGCTTTGCTAGACTTCAAGGCTGTACGGAGCCCGTTCATCCCCTCAATCTCTGCACGAGCAGCCGCGAGCTGTGATTGCAATGATGTAACCTCCAGGGCGGTAGACGTCATTCGAGCCGACGCCGACTCGAGTTCGCGTTGCGCTTTGTCACGGGCCGCTTCTACGCTGTGCAGATGGGCCCGAAGTGAAGACGCATCTCCAGAAGCCTTCTTGACTGAGTCGGCCATAGTCTTCAGAGTCGCATTCACCTCGCCGAGCTCAGTGCGCGTTTTGGTGAGAGCAGCATCTTTCTTGAAGAGCTCGGCTTTCAACTTGTCAAGTTCGTCCAGGGCTCGTTGACGAGAGTCTGACATTTGCTTGAGGCGATGTGTACTCCCAGTTTGCAAGTCTTCTAACTCCTTATTCACAGAGGCAAGCTTGGTGGAAAGGGTGTTGTTTTCGGAGGTCATGGTGTCATTGATGGACTCCAGCTCATTGACTCGCAATGTGAGGGCCTTGAGCTCGGATGTAGGAGGCGGGGCATGCGAACGTGATTTACCGCGAGGGGCAGGGAGGTTCAGAGACTGTGATTCTTCCGCCTGATCAAGCGAGTCGAAGCCCAATGCACGCGTGAGGTTTTGGACGCGATGCTCAAGATCGTACTTGTCAGCAGCTAATTGCCGTGCATACGCCTCAAAGTTGCGAAGCTGTGGGACGCGTTTGATGGTAGGATTGAGCACACACAGAAACGCAGAAATTTGAGTAAGACTTCATCGATAAGTGACACAACTTTTCACCGCAAAAGAAGCTCCACAGACCTTGGTAGTTAGCGCGACCGTCTCTGGGTGGTCTTCATAGCTTGACATGCGCTTTCGCGGCTATCGCACAGGATATAGCACGACTTCGGCTTAGGTAGCGTATTGCAGGAAACGATCAGAGCAGAGTATACGGTGTTACAGTTGAAATGGAGCGAGCGACACGATGTGTTTACTGTTGTTATCGGGGAAGTGGCCAAATACGGGCCCAAACAAACAAACACCCCGTGGTCAGCCCTTTTACCGTGGCCAAACCATCACAAGCCTCACGGTCTCCCCCATTTCGCATAGCCTTTCCGTGCATCACATGCTTGTTGTAATATCTTGGGCGTCTCATCCCCATACATATCCAGGTACCAACTTCATGATATTCCAGATGATACCCTTTTTCATGCGCAGCCCACCAACACGAGAGTAGTACCGCCTCGACCAATATTTTCCTCACTCCGCCCAAAAAATCAGGCCCGAGAAAGACACAACTAGATTAACCCGTTTATCACGAATTCCCATTAATGGGAACACTCTTCCCATCCTGGCACGAGATCATTATCGTGTGCTGATTGGCATGGGCACGCGCATAGGGAAGATGACCGGGTCTAGTGGCTGGCCTGTCTTCTGTGGATGCCTATGGGGCATCCGAAGACGTGGACTGAGTCGGCCTCGAGCCAGGCTGGTGGACCTCGTCACGGTCATGCCCGAAGAACATGATGTAAGCTATTCAGATGAAGGGCATTTACGCTCATTCCACTCATGCATTGTTAGCTGCGTAGCCCTCCTCTTCTGCGCAGTGAGATATGAGTTAGAGAAGATAGTTATATGCTGCTCCACCAAGTGAATGTGATGACGACAGAGCTGGAGTCCCCTCCACACGACCCAATGTTGGACTGGAATCGCTGAATTTTTTTCGTCCGAAAAAAGGCATCAATTTTTTTTAACCTGATAGGGTCGCGAAGTCCAGGGGTTAGCGGCGACTGGGCGAGGGAAAACTGATAAGTCGTGCGTCACGGGGACGCGAACATTTGTTCCGAGGGAATCAATGACAAGTACAAGTTCAATCGGGGGAGCCTTCGCACCATCCTCCTACCACCACCTCTTTCCCCTCTCCAAAAAAATTCCCCTAGACATCGATCATGGCTACTAACCGTCGCAAGTCTTCTCTTGAGGCTTCCGCGCTTCAGCGCATGGTGTGTTGTCTCTCTCGTGTCTCATCGGCCACCCGCTCGATTGGCTCGATCAGTGGCCTCAGGGATGGCCGGGATGCTAACGCCGATGCATGGTAAACTCTTGATAGGACCGCCTCAAACTCACGCCGGCTAAAAATGAGGATGATGTCTTCAACATCATCTTCATCGGTGCTGGTAACATCATGTTCGGTACGTTTCCCCTCTAGTAGACGCCATAGTCTCCATTCCTCATTCTAGACCGTCTACTTACGTCCCTGGATACGACCTTTGTTCAGGTTCTGATGAGGGTCCCTGGAACCATTCATTCCGTCTCGAGCAGTGAGCATAATTTGCTGCCCTTCCCTCAGCTATCCGACCATAACGCATATTTCTTTTCACAGCAAGTTGCAAACGCGTCTCCGCGTTGTTGCCCTTGTCGATCCTAACCTCGAGCGTGCCAATGGCGTACTTACAAACAAACGGGCAACGTTCGTAGAGCTCGCTTACCGCGACACAGTGGCTGTCCCCACGATTGAGGCCTTCGTCGAGCAGAAAGACCCTAATCAAACTATCAAGTAGGTTTATTACGTCTATTACATATTCTCTACGCTAATATTTGAGGAACGAACAGTGCCATCATCGTTGGATCGCCCCCGCAATTCCGAGGCTCAGATCTGCCGGGCGCTGATATTGAGCTGAAATTGATCAAGCTCTTCCCTGGTGTCGCCATGTTCATTGAGAAGCCCGTCGCGACAGGCCCCGTGGAGCGTGCGCTCACCGTCGCGAAAGCTATCAAAGACTCATCATCTGTTTGCTCTGTTGGGTTCGTGGTACTCTTTCAGTGACATCTGACCTAGTACTGAGTGTTGCGTTTCTTAGATACATGCTTCGCTACTTGAAAGCCGTTCAACAAATGAAGGCGATTATTGAGGACAATGACTTGGTGAGATTGCTCGTTTAAACTAGGAATATCATCTAACTTCCTATATGTCCACAGCAAGTCATGGCGACAACTGCTCGCTACGTCGCCGCATACGATCGCATTCGCCAGACTCACTGGTGGGACAAATCAAAGAGGTCTGTGCTTCGCTATGCTTGCACCAAGTTTCCCTAGCACTCAAGCGGGGTTGTTGCCTCTAGTTGCGGTCCCATCGTCGAACAGGGCACCCACTTCTGTGAGTCTTCGTGTGTCCTACTCGTGGATTTATAACATCGCCTCATGGTCCTTGCCCATAAACCCCTCTAGGCGATCTTTCCCGATACTTCGGAGGGGAGGTGGATATTCCTTCAGTCTCAGCCCACTCTCTTGAGTTCTACGAAGAAGCAGGCAAACTCGGCAAAATGGCATTCGATGAGGATGCTGTGATCCCAGCTGACCAACGAATTCCTCGTGTGACCAGTGCCACCTGGTACGTCTATATTGTTCCCCTGTTTCGAACAGCGATGACCAATCTACAATGAGATTTATAGGAAATACGAGAGCGGAGCCGTAGGAACCTTAACCCATGTCGTTGCCCTTCACGGAGGCCAGTACGCCTGCGAGCTGGAGGTGTACGCAGATGGTTTCCTCCTCAAGTGAGTAACAGTTTCGTGATAAATTACACCCTGGCCACTTTCTAATGTATCTTTACACCTTTTCCGCAGGCTGATTGATGTACGCTTTTCTTTTTTTGTGTGGCTTTCGTAGGCTGTTCTCTCAATTCCCTATTTGCTCTTCTCTCCGATTAGCCCTACAATGCCCCCGAACTCCGAGTGCGCCGACCAGGCGAGGAGATCGAGATGGTCTACAAATTCCCAGATGACGATCCGTTCTTCTCTGAAGCCAGCAATTTCATCGACGTTGTGGAGCAGAAGAACTACGCGTCAGAAGAAATTAACATTCTCTCTAACTATGAAGGTATGCACTTTTCTTTTTGTCGATCCTTCTATTTGTTTGCCAACGTCAGGCGCGCTGTGCTGATTGGTCATGGAAAATCTTCACTTATTGCGTAGATGCCTGCAAGACTTATGAATTCACTTGGGCTATTCGTGAGGCGAGCGAGAAGTCTCGCAAGATTCCCCCGGGTGTCATGTAAAATGCTCTGTGGAGTCTCTATATGTGACATCATTTGCTCTTGTCCGCTCTATACATCGATGTGTGTGCTTATCGACACACGGATGTATCAAAACGTTATGTACTAGTACCATTACCAAGTAGATCAAGATGTAGGAACGAGTCGCCCAGCCAAAAATATAAAGGGAGTACATCGTAACCAACTGATTGGTTGGACGGGAGGATCTTCTCCAGCAAGTGATCGGCAAAAGTGTTCAATGGGAGCGAATAAAGATACAGGGTGTTGCACAAGGTGGATGGTTGTAGCAAAGTGGTTGCGATCCTGTCTAGTTCTATGGATCAAGCAAGGGTATAGGTCCAATCACAAGGAATTATCCTCGTGTCTGTGAAGGTATTTTGGTAGTGAGCGGCGAACCGATGGCGGCTACTGGAGTGAACTCACAGATTCAGCATTCATTGCGCGCAACAATGCTTCGTATACAAAGTATGCTGACGAGTTCACAGGGAATGCTCGAATAATGCATGGCGTAAAACCGCGGTAGAAACCACGGAGTCCGTAAGAGTTATACACTCGACGAGCCACGTGTGGTATTGACAATCGTTGAGCACGGGATTTGTCCAAGGGTTGAACCATGATTTGACTGCGAAGGAGAGTTACGTCAAAAGATTCTGCGGCAGAAACGAGAGCAGTCTCACGCACTTTTTGATGCTATCAAATGGCATAGCGAACACCCAGAACACGAAAGAAGCGAGTCCTCCAGCAAAAAACGTTTTCGTCCCAGTGCTTAGCTGTGGAATCCCAATATCGGGTCATCAGCATCGCATTTTGTAGTTCCGCCATCTTTGCGCAATTACGAACCTGATTAGGTGTACCATCAAGTTTCGAGAATGATCTCATCAGGACCTCAATGCCCCCAAACATCCAAAAGAAGTTTGCACGAAAGAGCATGCTGGCAGGGAGTCCTGACCAGAGTCCTGGAACTCCTTGGGCCCGTACTATTTGCCTGATAGCATCGATAGGACCTTTGAATTGTCGATCTGCTACATTTCTCTGTGTTTGTAGCTGGAGCTTCGCTGCGTATCCATGAGGAGCGCCGTGAGCCATGAATCATACACCAAATGGAGATGGATATACCTTTCAACCCCTCTATTGGAGTTGCGATGAGTGCACTAAGAACGGCCCTTTAGTAAGCTGCAGGAGAGCCATAATAACAAATATGGCATACCTGGTTGGTCCCGCCATCAAGCCGGCTATGCCATGACCTAGTAGTGATAGACGCATCTTTGAAGGATCTGAGGGGGAAGTTTCGCCCATCCCATGGCGGAGCAGCGTTAATCTATAGTTGTGTAAGGATCCCAGGAGAACAGAATCAATAGCTGCCCATCCTATGGCAGGAGGCGTTGCACCCTGGGCATCGAATATAGCGAAGGTGAGTGATGAAAAGAGTGAGAGGTAAAAGTATAGCATAGGCGAGGTTCACCTTATACAGGGCGAAGACTGACTAATATGGGGCCAGGGATGGATCGTAATCATGAGATGAGCAGGACTAGGCACAAATCGTGCGATATCTACTCACTTCATTTCGAACAGTTTGAAGAAAACAGTCCATCACCCCTTTGTATGTCCCTGGAGGAACGCATTGCATTCGAGTCTTGATTGTGTCAAACCTGATGCATCATGACCTCAGGTGTGTGCATAAACATCACTGACGAGCAACCTCACCCATGGCCCAGCGCTACTTTCGTGAGGCCTAGACATCATTCAGAGGCGTGAAAGTAAGCAGTGAAGAGTTAGACGCATCGAATACCATGGTTGTGTTCAACAATAAGGGAGGATCATGAACTGAGATAGGAGTGACAAACCTGATCCAACACCAGCTATAGCTCCCACAAGTTTCACGTTCGTTCCACCTTTCTGGCTATCATTTGGAGAGCCCGAATCTGTCGAGCTCATGACGGAAGGCGAAGCCGATGCCGCGTGGGCTTCACGGGCGAGAAGAGAAACTCAAGACCTGGCTCTGACCAGCCACTTTCGAAGAAGCCGTAGATCTAAAGAGCTTCCTAAATCTACAGACGTGGCAGTCGAGATAAGAAAAAGATGCCAGGTGACGCAACGTCCAGGCCGAAACTTGGCCCCACGGCCGGACGCTGGCTGGGGAGGTGATCGCCACGCTTCCCACGCTCTCAAACAGAGTCTGGTGGGCCAACTCATCACATCGAATATTTTACTTATCATTCAATACTAATTCCAGTGCATAGGCGTTTCGAGGAGGCACTCTTCGCATACAAATGCAGTGTTCAAAGCGAGAATAAGACATAATACGTAGTGAGGCTTTTCTCCAAGATTCCCCTTCAAGGAACCCGCACAATGACCTTGCCCCTGGTCCTACCAGTCATGATACGATCGTATGCCTTCATGAGATCGTCCCACTCGTGAACCGAGTCGATCGTGGGTGCGATAGAGCCTGAATGAGAGGAGTCGCAGACAGAACGAGAGCGTGAGTAACAATCATAGGAACACCAGGAGAAAGGATAAAGAACTGACCTTCAGTAATGACTGCGTTCAAACGAGCAAAGGCCTGGGAATTGCACTTGGCAGCCATAAATCTATAAGCGATAGAAAAAGATAAAGAGATCGTAATGGCTCAGTCTTTGTCCATATCTGCGATGCGAAAAGCCTCTACTTACTCCCACTTTCTGGGCGTCCCTCCAAGCCATGCCGGGCGGCGGAGCCACCTCCCATAGGCCATAAACCTGATAGCGCCAAAGGGACTCAAGAAGGGGGTCCCCATATTGACATAGTTGCCATCAGCGAGGAGATAATCCTCACAATGAATAAAGACATCGTAGGGGCCGACGAGGTCGAGAATAGCATCAAACTTGGGCATTGGGCTACTTTCAATGATCTGCTTTCGCAGTGGCGCTATGGTGTAGTCGTACACCTATCACCAGAAAGAGGGTGGAAATGCGGATGTGTCAGGCAAAAAGAGAAAGTGTATCTTAACATCGGACACTCACGACATCAGCGCCCAGAGACCTGACGAGCTCTATATTGCGCGTCGAGCATGAAGCGTAAACCGTGCAACCCAAGTGTTTGAGCATTCTGATAGAGAGGCTACCGACCCCAGAGCTCCCTGGAGAGGGCAGTGGAACAGGTGTGAATAGGGCAATCATGCTCGGAAGCAATAGAAACCTACCTCCAATGACCAAGATAGTTTGTCCAGCTCTAATCCCAGCCGCACCATAAATTGCCTGCTCAGCTGTCACTCCGATCATCGCCAATCCAGCTGCCTCATCGACGCTCAAGTCCTTAGGCTTTAGCGCCGCCGTCTCTTTATCCACAAGGATATACTGTGCCATCGTTCCTCCTCCAGCGTTGAATGTGCAACCCCACACAATATCATCAGGCTTGAACGGAGAGCCATTTGATTCGATAACGGTGCCGCAATAGTCATACTCGACGATCTGTGGTCTTTTAGCGATAAAGTTGGGGATCATGCGAAGGAGATTGAACCCTCTAAAGTTTTGCTACCTATCAGTACGAAAGCCGAATAACAAGTGGGGGAACACTCACGCTGGGTTGAGAGCCGCAGCGTTGACCTTGACCAAGGCTATGTGATGGAGTGTTACAGATAAATGGAGGGATATCTTGAAGCCTGATATCATATGTGCGTACCTTGGCCAGGCCCAGGCCTTGGGACAGGGATCTCATCAAGAGTAATAACCTTCCGAGGCTGCCCTTGGGTATGAGCTCGCCTTCCCAATTGGGGCAATTCAGTCAAAAGTTCCCACGATTAGTGAACATGAACGATCCTCACCAAGCTTGTTGAGTTAGTGGGAGGGCCAAAGACATGGTCACACAGGAGGTTAGAGATGGAAGAAGAACTTTGGGGGACCACGAAAAGGGGGAAAGACGTGCCTCTTTATACCTGAACGTCTCGTCGACTGCTCAGCCATGCCCGTTGTAGAGTCGGGGAGTTGATTGTCGCCGACTTTGGCTCGGGCAGGAATTTGCATTGGTGGACTGTAGGCACTCGTTAGGGATCAGAAGTTACGTCATTGCCATTCCTGATGGGTGCTGGAGATCGGTCGGACTGAGCAGATTCGTTGCTCGATGTGCAAGGGAACTCAGTCACGATCGGCGAAAGTATTTGAACATTGGTGTTCGAATATGCAATTGAACTGAGGGCTTATATGGCCTGGCGAGCTTCATGCTGAACGTCCGCGCAGCAAGGACTTGACCGTAGTGAATCATCAAGTTTCTGTCAGGCTCTCGATCGAGGCACGTCGTCAATTCAGTCAATCAAGGGTGCTACCCAGGACGATGGCTTGACTGACGTGGGGAATGTCGCTAGTACCTAGACGTAGGTGCAGAATACTGGGTTGGACCAATACCTCCCATTGCTCGCCTGTCTCAGGATCGGAAAAATGAGAGACGAGATTAGTAGCAGCAATGACAAGTGAGGGGGGATGATGGATTGCAACAGCGAGAGAAGCGATGGGAATGGCTCAATGGGGGCGCACGGTGCGCGAATATACAAGAGTACATGAGTTGCCCGGAATGGAAGGGTAAAGCAGGCGGGGAAGTTGAGTTAGGTGGGCAAATGGGACATGGAGAGGAAACGTTCAAGTCAATACGCAAGCTAGAGAGTCAAGGAAGCAGACGGTGTCGTGAAACAAAGTTAGGGAATGAGTCGAGAACCTGATTGGGAACGAAATTAGACATGTCGATGGGTCGCGTGAATTGGAATGGAGTGTGGCGGTGAGTGAAACAGATAGGCAGCGATACATAGGAAGGGCAGGGAGGGTACAGCGACCCATAACGCAACATGACAGAGGATGATGGAGATGGCGGCCACAGTCGCAGGGAAGGGCCGGGGCGGTGGCGCAGGCGGCACGACGGCCAACCGAGTTCGTCGGATTTGTCGTCGCAGCACAGTGCAACTGCACAGGATGGTGTGGAAATAAGGGACGAGCCAGAGATTGTTGATAGCGAGACACGAGGACCGGAGATAAAAGCTGTTTGTAAAGAGCCGACCGAAACGGGCAAGCCAACGGAAATTTGGCATGTGGCTCATCGAGTGACCATCCGGACGCGCGAATCTTCTTCATCTTCCTCCTCCTCCTCTTCATCTTCGGGCATCTCTCGCACATCCAAGCCCGATGCGCGAGCTTTCTCGATCGCTCCCATTTTGCGGAGTTCAACATACTCAAGGATACCCTCCAGGATTTCTTTTTGGCCTAAGTAAAGGACCACGAGTCAGCAATCATGGCCAAACGGGAAGGTGGGAGTTCAGCCATACCTTTCACGTACTCAGCAACCATCCCGCGGACATCAACACGGATCCCAGCGCTAGGTAGGTGCGGCACCTCACTCATATCAGGTAGAGCTCCGATCTTATTTCGAATCATTCCATCGAGTGCTTCGCAAACCTCAAGGGCGACCTCCCAACCGCCTTCCATAGATGTTACACTGGTTACGCTCTCATCATCGTCGCCAGCGCTGAGCACTGTCTTCTCAACCTCATCCCACAGGGATGCGAGTCCTGCTGAGGGTTCGGGGAACAAATCTGGGGGATGGGCAGAGCTGGTAGAGCTTCCTAGAGCTGCATTGGGAGCCAGATAGGGAGGGGGTGGTGGTGCGTGGTTCCCATTCGAATTGGGAGGAGATGCCGACACAGATGCCGGCGGTGACGGTAGGTGAACACCTCGCGATTGCGGCGAGGACGCAAGATGAGGCATATACGCACCTCCACTGGGTGGTGAAGTGGACAGCGGGCCCAGCGAGACGAATGAACTGCTCCTTTTTCCTTGCGTCAGCCTCGCTTCGTTTGGTGTGGTGGGGCCCTTTCTTCCTGCCGCATTTCGCCCAATCTCATGTCTTTGCGAACTACCGCCCAACTTCAGCACGATCGTATCCTCGGGGTTGGATGGAAGGACAAAGCCGTAGCCCAATAGCAACTCAGAGTTAGGCTTCGGACCGTAGTTGTTGAAGACCTCGGACACGGTGGGCGTCGCTGCACGTAGATGAAGTGTGATGTGAAGCACATTGGCGTTAATGTGACTGTCTTGCCGAGGAGTGGTGGCTAGTTCGGAGTCCATCGCATAGGATGGACTGGCAGGGCGAGGGATGGCGGCTTTTGGAGGGTTGGAAGTGACCACCCATGAGACTGGGTGACCACGAGCATGGTTGAGGCAGTCAAGGATGGGAAGGAGTACAGGGTACGACGAAGCGTCAGAGACCATCGTCTTGGTCGGGTTTGGGGAGAGCAAGCTTGACGGAAAAGCCCTTGATGAGAGGTAGGTAGCTGCTGTGAGCCATCGATCCCTATTCGCCGCGGATTTGAGGACAAGCACAATGACGAGGGTTGGGTGTGGGGTAGCCGAAGAAATAGAAAGGAACAGGGTGTTAGTATATTGGAAATTTAATCGGAGCCAAATAAGCTTTAAGGGCACGACGCAGGGAATAAGAAAGGGATAAAGAGCCCGAGGGAAAACACACCATGTGAGGCCTTCGCCCCATGACAGAACTGCATCCACAAAGATATCACGAACTTCGCGCCACTCATGCTCCCATTCTTTCCGCCGATCCAATGTCGCTCCGAGGAGATTAGTCCCGGTAAGCAGAGCCAATTCTGCCGGTGTAAAATGCAAGGGTGTGCGGAGATCGGACGAGTCGGGGAGGACGTCTAGATATGGACGATGTTTTAGATGACTAATGACGGATCGATGGGTTCGTTAGGCCAGATCAGACACGGATATTAAGGAGAATATGCAATGGTAACCAGGGATGGGGTGGATGCCACCGAGGTCGAGGAAGATTGACGACTCACCCGTTGTTGATCCCATCAGTACATACCCAGTGTAGTCCGATATATGCACAGATGATCTGACGCTCATTCAAGCGATCGATCCTATCTGGTAGTGCCTTTGAAACTTCGGTTTCTAGCATGTGTGTAGCATCCCATACGCAGGCCTTGACAGCGCCAAACGCGAGATCTTTGGTGATAGCAAGATCAAATGGGCAGGAAAGGATGCATGTGTCGGCTGAGATGGCACGTGTAGCAATCACAGTACGCGTTGGTTCTAGGTCATACAGGATCGGGGACAGTTGGAAGTGATTGAGAAAAAGGCCATTCGAAGGTGTCTCGAGCCGGGTTCTCCGGTGGGGATGTGAACATAGAACTTACTGGTTTGAAAGCACAATGACTCATGGATGTATCCGCCGTTAGCGTGGACCCATCGCCGGAAATCCTGAAAAGCCTGAGGCTCGTCTGAAGGGTTTGGCATGGTGGGGATGTGGATAGAGATGGAATCGATAACGATCCGTGTTGGGTACTGTTTGGCACGTCCTCGGCGGGGTGAACAAGAGGTGAATAGAGTCCACGTTCTCCGCAAAGCACACAAGGCAATGGCAGATCCCCATCATGAGGCAGAAATGCCATCCAGGGAGGGCGGATGTATCCGGAAAGCACGAGATTTTGAGAGCCATAGAGTGTACGCCACCCCAAATGTCCAAACTGGGAAAGTTCACTTGAACAATGACAATTCGCCTCTTCATAAATGCGATTGAGGGTTCGTTACTGTCACCGTTCAAATGAATCTATTCCATGCCCGGTCAAAAGACATTCGCACGAGCAATTGCCATTGACCTCGCCGATGAAGCGGGTCCTTCCTCCTGAGCGTGGAGTGCTGCGGCATCGAGGTGGGCGTCTCGAGAGATATGCACGCCGGAATAAGACCGATAGAGTCCCTCCGGGCCACGATTGGCGTTAGGAGGTAGTGAGCGCTGTCGATCTCATGGTTGAGATGACAAGGGGGGAGAAAACAGTCAAAAGGGGGGGATTTGGACAGTGTTTATTCCACTGTACAGGACATGGTGAAGCTCGAGCTCGGCCTCAGCGACGAAGTCAATGGAGCCGGCTAGGGTGGCAATGCACTTGAATGAAGGCTGTGCGACGAGGGGGCTTTAGTCTGCGTCGCTGTAGGTCTCCAAAGAGGAAGGTGATGCAGATGACGCCTGCTTGGCCCGTTTTTGCTTGCACTTGTTTGGCGCCCAATTGAGTCTGGCCGTGCTCATCCCCAACTCGCACGCAAGAACAAAACCGTACAAATGGCGGCAACAGCGAGGACATTGGCGGCTCGTACTGCCCAAATTTCGGCGCCTAGTATGGCGTGCAAGCGAAGTGCGCGCACTTCTCTTTTCTTCCATAAATTCATTTATCTGACGTTCCCCAAATTTCAGGCATAACCTCTTCTGCTGCACGACGCGCCGTAACGCCATTCAAAATGCCTGCCATGAGCCCCACTATGACTGAAGGTGGTATTGCTTCGTGAGTAAGCATTTCCCAATTTCACTAGCTGCTCACTCACCAGCTGTCACGCATGTCTAGCTGGAAGAAGCAGCCAGGCGAAGCATTCACCACAGGAGACATTATCCTTGAAATTGTGCGCGCAACCTCTTTTATAGCTTCGCTTCTCTTTCTAAAATGTCTCTGCATGTGAATATCAGGAAACGGATAAGGCAACTATGGACGTTGAAGCTCAGGATGATGGCATTATGGGCAAGATCATCGTAAGTAATGCATTCAAATAAACCGTCTCCCGTAGAAGCTCTTTAACACTTCAAATCGCAGGATGGTGATGGCTCGAAGAATATTCCTGTTGGGAAAATCATCGCAATGCTCGCTGAGGAAGGAGATGACATCTCCAATATCGAGGTTCCTGCTGAAGAGTCTTCCTCGGCAACAACCTCCTCCCCTGCTCCTGCTTCTTCCTCGAGCTCTTCTTCATCGACGTCATCGTCCTCTTCGGAGCCCAAAGCCGCCTCCACTCCCCACCCTCCAACAAAAATCACTTCCGACCGCCCATTGTTCCCCTCCGTGCAGCGCCTCTTGCACGAGCATGGTATCTCTGACGCCAACAAGATCAAGGGCACTGGGATACGTGGCATGATCACGAAGGGCGATATCCTTACTCATTTGGGATTGGCCTCGAATCCTTGGGGATCTGCCAAGCCAGCACCTGCGTCCGCAACGCCGGCCGCACCCCCCAAAGAGGCGAAGAAGCCCGAGAAGGTCCGTAATTCTGTCCCGAATATGCACAAATGATGGATTACTGAGTTGTTTTATCCACTTAATCTAGGTCTATGACGCTGCTACTGTGCGCTCACTCATCTTAGCTGGCCTCACCAAGTCTTCTGCTACGCCAAGCGCCCCTGCCCCCTCTGGTTTGTCTCTCTTCATTGACCCTAGCTCCCATGTACTAGTAGACTCATGCTCTCTTCTATCTTCCAGCCACGTCATTCAACGACATCATCGAGGGGTATCTGCCCCCAACTCCTTTCACCACTTCGGCATCCGCTACGATTCCTCCCCCAGCAACATCTGCAAAGAGTGGAGCGGAGAAGTACTTTGATGGGTTGCTATAATTTACATATATAGAGGTAGAGTAGAATGCGTGCGGTATCAAGTTATTATACGTTTTTGGTCTGCGACTTGGGGTGTGGAAGTGACATGCTTTCTTCGCAAGAATCATGGATAATGAGCGATGGTATTCGCTTTGGCAAATAGATAAGAGCGAGCACGGGAGCCGTATTGTCTTCTGGAGATTCAGAGGTGTCTTCCAAGGATTAGTAGTCAGATGTTTTAGGTTCACACTTGACTCCGATCCGTCAGCCCAACGCGTAACTTGCATATTCTTTGAGGTTGTATAATGATTGCGTACCAGGAATTCTACATAGCTGACTTTGCCCCTCACTTCCGGTAAGAGAAACTGAACGCCCAACACACCTGCCTGGTCAATGCGGATCGAGGTCTTGATAGATGTCTGCATCGCCTTCACAACGCGTTGCAAGTACTTGAACGTATAGCTGGGATTAGGTAGATCAGGTTACAGAGCAAGGAGTCTCACAACTGATAAGCGTGGCGAAGGAGGAACGGACCTGAACTCGATGGGCTCTTGACTATTGCACTCAAAGGTTTCGAGTACCTCGCGATCGTTATGATAATCCAACTACATGCAGCAGGAAGATGAAAGGATGCTTCATTCGTTATGGATTCAAGGAGACCACGAAGCTTGAGCGCTCACATCGGCGGTTCCAAACGTCCCTACCCCACGAATTCGGAACACCGGCTTTGGACGCATTCCACCTCCGTGCGTACTTGGCGAAGGCACTCCAGGTATAGCCGGAAGCGACGATGCGGGAGATGTAGCAAAGAGGGTGACACGATCGCAATGGGAATCGATTTCAGAGACCGCTTCACGAAGTAGGGAAGACTACGAGAAGTTGAGGGTGTTATTAGCTCCAACTGGACCTGGGAGTAGGGTAAAAGAATACACAAGGTGCGAGGACGAACCTTCATGATGAGGAAAAGATACCTGTATGTCATTAATATTGGGTAGTGGGCCAGAACTAGGATTCACAACTCAAACAAAGTGAGTGAGAGAAAGAGGGTGCTTACGAATCATCCGCATCGCACTGGATATCCGGTGCTTCTTCCGGTACGAGGACATTGAGATCCACTACCGTAGTGGGCCCATCGGCATCTTCTCCCCTGAGATGAACAGCAATCAGAGGACGATGGAGGGGCCAGCACATCAGGTTTAGACGAACAATAACAGGCGAATCGGGTCTCCCCAGCCCCCATAAGTCATCTTTAGCATCGTCCTCTTCTCGCCGAATTTCCCCCATAACCGTACGGGAGGTTTAGGAGCCTCCATTCCATCTCCTTCATCATCACTCCCAGCGTCGTCCCTTGTGGACTTCCATCCTTTCGCACGTGCCTTGTCTGACACTGCAGGAGGGTTGCCACTACCTGAGCCAAAGATATTAAGAGCTTCGATCATGGTGTTAAGGGGGATCTCAAATGTTGGCTTGGGATGTTCGGGCTCCAGGTTTGGGTTGAACTCCCATTCGTCGAAGAGGCTGGGAAGGATGATGGCCCTTGCTAGTAGAGAGGGATCATATGAGCGAGTTACCAATGCTGGAGTAATTATACCGAGATCTCGACTTGCCCGTGCAGCTGCGTGACTCATAGACGAGGAGGTGAATGCCATCTTTGGTGAGTGTCATCGTTGCTCGCTAGGAGAGTGATCCAGAACAGGACCTCAAGTTAATTTTTCGCAATCGAGATGGGACAATGTTTTCGACCGCGAACAGAATTTATGGCGACACCTCTTAATATCACTGCCAAAGGGCGGACGTCCAAGACCTTCGCCGAAAAGACCTAAGGAGCAGTAGGAGACGAGCCTTTCAGGAATCGTCCACAGCGACCACATTGAGTTAGACTGTCTGACAACTTTCTCAGCATTTGCTTTTTGGCTTTGGCTTTGACTCTGGGATTGCGATTGTGACATTGGGATAGAGCAGGAGGCAGCGCGTTATTTGGCAATGTGGACGAAGCTTTGTTGATTTCGACGACGTGCTTGCTGGACTGCATGCCTGTTCTCCATACCGTATTCCAATCTTCCATATAAGCTTGTTCACATCCCTCTCACTCTCCTTACTCTCCACCGAAATCGGGTGACTGAGAATACTTGTGGCCATCAACGCCTTACCTGTGAAGTGAAAAGCCTGGTTTACCTCGACTAGCCGATTGGTCTTCCTCCCTGGGCCCCGATGAGATAGATGGCTAGGCTTCTTCTCCTCCCAAAAGGCGATGCAAGCGACGCATCGGCTAGGTCTTCCACAAGAAGTCATATATCTCAATAGTATCCCTCTCCCTCATCTGTTCAAAGGCTAGGACCGCGCTTTACCCTCCGCGACTGCTCCCAGCTTGCTGCACCGGCTCAGTTGATTGTGGCATAAGTTTATTGAAATCTCAAGCAATCAGAGTTAATCCAGCTCGCGCACCCGCTGATCATACCATCCGTGGAGTAGCCAATGAAATTGCCCTGGTCAAAATGGCAGGAACACTGAGAGACCAGACAAGAGTTTTGTCAACTCGTATATCCTACCGCTTCACTGACTCCCACATATATTAAGGCCCGCAGCTGCTTCAGCTGCTTCCCTTACGACATCATGGCTTTGTGGATGACCACATCGCACTGGTGATAAGGGAGGCCGATCGTATATAATTGACGATCCTCCCGGAAAGATCATCCCCGCGCCTTTGGATACATACCTCAACCTCCACTTAATTGAACCTATCTCGCTTTTTGCATTTAATGATTATGACTTGGGCGTTAATGAAGGCGATGCGTGGGATTGGATTCATGTGGCTTCTGTCCTGGAAGCAGCACTAATGATCGCCAGGAAAAAATGAATAAAGTGTCCCCAAGCATGTGGACGGAGAATGTAAACTAGATCGGTTCAAAAACAGGATTTGACTCCTAAAGGACCAGGGAGTATTGATATATAGGTTCGCTTGCACTGGCCTGGTGCCTGTCACGACTTGAGCGACTCTGCCGCATAACGGCTCGCCCACAGAGATGAGGCTCACATTATGCGTTCTAAAGCCACTGCCTCCCATAAATGCCTCCTAAATGACTAAATGTTTTGTACTTCCCCTTAGGCACTGTTCTCTTGCCACACGAAGGTCCAGGGCAGGTTGCCGGACGATGATCAACAAACGCAAACAACAGTGAACTACACTGGGCTAATCCTCTGGATTTGATATCATAAGCCTGTGCTTCGGACTTCTTGATCAACAGGATTCATAATGGCTGCTTTTCTGCTCTGCAACCCCACCAATCACTGCCATCCATTGTATGGCTACGAACTGGCGCCAGTTGCGAACGATACACGCCAGACAGGCGCGCGGTAGAATCAGAAATTACTCCCTCAACCATCATGACCTCACCCCCAGACCTCGCACGCCTTGCGCGTCTCACTCGCTTTCTCGGTCAAGTCTGTGACAACAAGACCACCGTTACGACCGCAAAGGTCGGACGCCAGTTCCTCGAGTCTGTGTATTCTCAAACCGATGCAGTGGCGACTGTCAGCAAGCTGACGAGTGGAAGCCAAGCGGGCTTGAACGCCCTTCAATCTGCTCTCCGCGTCGAAGCTACTCCGGATTTCTTTGATGGACCGGTCGCTGAGCTCTGCCGGTTCTTAGCCTCTCCAGAGCTCGCAGCAGTTCAAGGAGGGGATTTTCTAGCAAAAGTTGTGTCCAAGATGATTGACCCGCCTCTATTCTGGGACGCGTTCCTCTCCGCACTCGTAGAAAAGAAGCTCAGTTCGACAGGCGAGCATGCAGTGTCCTGGTTAGTCCTCAAGGTTGCCATAGGACCACTCCCCGGGGTCGAAAATCCAGATCATTTCCTGGATGGCGTACGCGATACTGCCGTTATGGAGAGGCTGCATGCGTCGTCTTCGGATGCCGCTCGCACGAATGGGTATCAGTTGAAGAAAGTTCTTACACGTCCCTCCGGCGCCGTCACCTCTCTTCAAAGCGCTCCAGGGGGGAGGCATGATAACGACCACGTAGATATCCAAGAAATCAAGATCCTACCATCCGCAGACGAGCTTCGGTCCTCCGAGCCTCCTTTCCTGCGCACTATCGAATATCTGAGCGACCCAGAACTGGTCGAATCACGTGCTGCTATCCATTTCGACAATCAGTTTCGCCTCCTACGCGAGGATATGCTCGGGGACGTACGCGAGGAGGTAACCATTGCCCTTAATCCAAAAGGGAGGCGTCATCGCACCCTTGCTCTCGAAGTCTTGTTTCACGGCGTTCTCATCCCGAACTCTGCACGGGGAAAAATGGGCCTGCAGGTCGTGTGCAAGCAAGATCTTCCACAACTCAAGGGGATCAAAGAGAAAAAGGACCGCGAGAAGTTCCTCAAGGACAAAGACAATAGAAACTTTCTCAAGCACCAGAGCCTTCTGTGCTTGATCGTCGACGACCGTATTATTGCGTTCCCATTGCTCGAGCGTAATGAGGAGATCATAGCTTTGAATCCTCCCGTGATCCCCTTCATCCTTGACGACGTTGAGAGCGTCTCTCGATCCCTCATTGCGCTCAAGACAGGCAAGACATGCAAGCTCGTTCAGATTGATGCCTCTGTCTTCTCTTTTGAGCCCGTACTGCAAGCGCTGCAGCAGCTCAAACCGTCTCATCTCCGGCTAGAGAATGATTTACTTCAATGGTCCCCAGGGCAGAACCCTAAGAACCCTCCTTCTTATGACTCTACACGCAAACTAGTCCAACGGTTCACAATCGACCGCAACTTTGACCTAGGGCGCGAGTTTAGCCTCGGAAAGACCATCATCCTTGACGACTCACAGCTCAAGTCGTTTATTGCCGGGCTCACCCAAGAAATCAGCATCATTCAAGGGCCACCTGGTAAGCATATTTCGTGTTGATTAGGTACTATGTTGGTCATTCATCAATTCTCTTACAGGTACCGGCAAATCTTTTATTGGCGCACTGCTAGCCAGAGCGCTCTATGATATCACACAGGAGAGGATCCTTGTGGTATGCTATACTAACCATGCCCTTGACCAATTTCTTGAGGACCTGATGGATAATGGAATCCCCGCTGATAAAATCACTCGTCTTGGTGGAAAGACCACCTCCCGTACGGCGCAGCTTAGCGTCTATGACGCCTCCCAACGTTTCAAGACATCCCCTAGTGACTGGAGCCAGATGAAGACACTCGAGTCTGATTGCATCGTACTACAGCAGCGTCTTAGGGCATCGATACCCAGCAACTATGCTAGCACAGGGCCTACAAGCTCTGCTATACTGAGTTTCCTGGAATTCGAGGAGCCTAGCTTCTCTGACGCTTTTGAAATGCCCTCAGCCGAAGATGGAATGCAGCTTGTGGGGAAGGATGGCAAGAAGCTAGCCAAAGATTATCTATACCTCGAATGGAGTAAAGGCCAAAATGGCGGCGTTTTGAAGAATCACCACCACGTTAAAGCACACTCTGGTGTTTGGGGTTTGCCCTTTCCGAAACGGAAGGCCCTCATAGCAGAGTGGTCCCAGGCAGTTCTCAAGGACGAGGCAGAGATGTTGTCGAAAGTCGTGGGTCAGCACAATGCCAAACAGAACGACCGCGATGTCATCAAGAATGGGCGAGTCGCGCTGGCCATGCAGTCGAAGCGCATAGTTGCTTGCACGACTACCGCCGCGGCCAAGTATCGTAGGGATATCGCTCAAGCTTGCCCCGGTATCCTTCTTGTTGAGGAGGCTGGCGAGATCCTCGAGAGCCACCTGCTCACCGCCATGGGCTCATCAGTTCGCCAGCTCATCCTCATTGGCGACCATAAGCAACTTCGCCCTAAGTGCAATAATTATGAGTTGACAGTGGAGAAGGGCAACGGATACGATCTCAATCGCTCCCTGTTTGAGCGTCTAGTTCTTGCAGAGTATCCACATCAGACCCTCAGCCTACAGCATCGAATGCGCACCGATATCTCGAAGTATGTTCGCGACTTAACTTATCCAGAGCTGAAAGACGCCCCAGGCACGAAAACACGGCCTGCAATCAAAGGTCTTCAGCATAATGTCATTTTCATCAATCATTCCGTCAAGGAAGACGGGCTCGACGACGACAAGGATATCAAAGGGCGTACTAAAACAAATCAGTACGAGGCTCTTATGGTATTGGCTATCGTAAAGTACCTTGGCCAACAAGGGTATGGGACAGATAAGATTGTCATCCTAACACCATACTTGGGGCAGCTCAGTTTGTTGAGGCAGACTATTAAGAAACTTCATGATCCTGTCTTGAACGATCTCGATTCCTTTGATCTTGTCAAGGCCGGTCTCGTTGCCCCCAGTACTGCCAACCTTACGAAGAAGCCAATCCGGCTCGCGACCATTGGTACGCTTATTACTATACAATGACAATTTCCTGATTTGCTGAGCATCTCCTTCAGATAATTATCAGGGAGAAGAGAGTGACATCGTCGTCACCAGTCTTACACGAGGAAATCCTAAGGGTGATATTGGCTTTATGTCCGCTCCTGAACGACTCAATGTTCTGCTCTCACGGGCTCGCAACGGCCTCATTATGATCGGTAATGCTTCAACCTTTCGAAAGCCTCGTAGAGGAGCGCCGATCTGGGGGCGGCTGTTCCAGATGATGGAACAGGATAAGGTCATCTTCGACGGCCTCCCCGTGCGATGTGAGAGGCACCCCAGGGCGCTGGCCACGCTAAAAACCCCCGACGATTTTGTGCAGTATGCTCCTGAGGGAGGGTGCAACGCAGAGTGGTACGTCTTGTTGGTTTATTCATCTTTTTAAAGCCTAATATTCGGTGCGTAGCGGCGCTCGATTGAGTTGTGGGCAACACACATGCTCCTCCAAATGTCACCAGATCGTCGATCACTCAAAAATTGAGTGCAGGGCGACTGTTCAACGCGTGTGTGCCAGCGGGCACGAGACATGGGTCCAGTGTGCGAAACTCGCCGCGAACCCTGGCTGCGTCCACTGCGAGCGTGCTAAAAAGCGTGCTGATGATGCTGCTCGTCGTGAGGCGGAGCGGCAGGCCAAGCGTGATGCTGAACGCCTAGCACATGAAGCTGAGCTCGCAAGACTGGATGTTGCTATTGCCGAAGAGGCGACTGCTCAGCGCGAGCAAAGACTGGCCCAGGATCGAGAGCGAGCTAGACAGCAAAAAGAACAAGATCTCGCCGATGCCCGAGAGCGCACAAAACAGAACGCCCAGCGAACCCCGCCTCCCGCTAAACCCCCTACCGCGCCTTCAACTTCACAGGCGAATCCTCCCCAGCCTTCTTCCCCTCCTCCTACGAATCCTTTCACTCCACTGTTCACTGGGCTTCAAAATATGTTCACAACAAAGCCCTCCCCTCTCCCTCAAGCCACCCCATCCAGTAACAAGGCCGCTCCTCCGCCTCCAACTCCGTCAGTCGCTGAGACCGAATGGACCCGACAGAAGTCTGTTGAAGGGGCCAACAACCCCCATATTGAGAGTGTCATGGGGATGATTGGTCTCGAAAAAGTCAAGCAGCAGTTCTTAGACATCAAGGCCGAGCTCGAAGTCAGCCAACGACAGGGCGTCTCTATGGACTCCAAAAACCTGAATGTCGCTCTGCTTGGGAACCCTGGAACAGGTAGGATTCATCAGCAACGTATTATTTACGTCGCATGAGCTCACCATTGGGATATAGGTAAAACTACGATCGCCCGTCTGTATGCCAAGTTCCTCTCTTCGATCGACGTTCTCCCTGGGTCCGCATTTGTTGAAACCACGGGCGCCAAGTTGGCGAACGAGGGTATTCCAGGGCTTCAGAAGATGCTTGATGATGTCCACAAAGTTGGCGGGGGTGCTATCTTCGTCGATGAAGCCTATCAGCTAACCGATGCGCACAATCCAGGAGGGCGAGCCGTTCTCGACTTGCTCCTCACTCAGATCCTCGACAATATCGGAAAGATTGTTTTCCTATTCGCTGGCTATAACAAGAATATGGAGGCTTTCTTTGAAGCCAATCCTGGTCTCCCATCCCGAATTCCCCATTCCTTTCAGTTCGATGACTATACCGACCCCGAACTGACCAATATCTTCGTCCGAAACTTGGACAAGAAGTTCGGCGCTGGAAAGATGCAGGTTGAAGACGGTTCATCCGGACTATACACTCGTATCGCTGTGCGTCGTGTAGGCTCTTCTCGTGGGCGTGAAGGTTTTGGAAACGCTCGAGACATCTCCAATCTTCTCGACAAGGTCTCTCAACGTCAGGCCCGCCGTATCAACTCTGAGCGCCGCGAAGGAAAGAGTCCCGATGACTTCCAAATGATCTCCTCAGATCTCATTGGTCCCAATCCATCTGAAGCGGCTCTCAAATCAGAAGCGTGGGCTAAGCTGCAGAAGATGATTGGCTTGGGAGAGGTGAAGGCTTCCCTGCAAAGTGCCATCGATATGATCCAGACGAACTATTATCGCGAGCTCAAAGAGGACAAGCCTATGCAAGTGCCTCTCAATCGAGTTTTCCTTGGCAATCCGGGGACAGGAAAGACGACCGTAGCCAAGTTGTACGGCCAGATCCTGGCCGATCTCGGGCTTCTCAGCAACGGAGAAGGTAAGGTCATTATTGATTCTCAGCTCACTGTCTAACATGAGGTCCATCCCCCATAAGTCATCGTCAAAAATCCTGCGGACTTCGTCGGTGATGTGATCGGGGCCTCAGAGACCAAAACCAAAGCCATACTCGCAAACAGTCGAGGGAAGGTTCTCGTGATTGATGAGGCTTACGGGCTCTACGAGAAAAACTCGGGTGCCGCGAGCTTCAAGACTGCAGTGATCGATACGATTGTGTCAGAGGTGCAGTCGACCCCTGGGGAAGACCGGTGTGTGCTTCTCCTGGGTTATAAGGAGCAGATGGAGGAAATGTTCCAGGTGTGCCATACGAACTATTGCGCGCTCTGTGTCCAGTGTCCTAACTATTCTCTGAGGATAGAACGTCAATCCAGGTCTTGCTAGGCGCTTCGCTATCGAGGACGCGTTTAACTTTGCGGACTTTACGACTCTAGAGCTGGAGCAAATCCTCAACATGAAGCTCAACGATCAAGATCTCGTAGCGACGGACCTGGCTAAATCCGTAGCACTCGACGTCCTTAATCGCAAGCGTGTCCGCCCACATTTCGGCAATGCAGGAGAGATTGAGAATATGCTTGGAAAAGCGAAAACTAATTTCCAGAGTAGACAAGCCAAGTTACCCGCTGCTTCTCGCTCCCAGGATGTGATTTTCGAGCCGCAAGACTTCGACCCAGAATGGGAGCGAGCTTCAAAGGCCGGCACTAATCTTACAGAGCTATTCAAGGATATGGTCGGTGCTGACAGTATCGTCGCGAAGCTGCGAGGCTATCAGGAGACAGCAGAGCGGATGAAGAAGAGAGGTATGGATTATCGCTCTGAGACTCCAACAAGCTTCGTCTTCAAAGGACCTCCTGGTACGCAGAGAGCGCTCTCACATCTCACATGACATGCACTATGCTGATACCCTGCGCCTTCCGCATAGGAACTGGAAAGACTACTGTTGCCCGAAAGATCGGAAAGATCTTTTTCGACATGGGCTTCCTTGCTTCAGACGAAGTGGTGGACTGCTCAGCCTCAGACCTCGTCGGCCAGTACGTCGGCCACACGGGCCCCAAAGTACGGGCTCAGTTCGACAAAGCGTTGGGAAGGGTAAGCATACTTGCATCAAGATCCTTGGCTAAAAACTGAACAATCGTCATGTGTAGGTGCTGTTTATCGACGAGGCGTACCGTCTGGCTCAGGGAACGTTTGCTCAAGAAGCAGTTGATGAAATGGTGGATTGCCTCACGAAGGATAAATACAAGGGCAAGCTTGTTGTCATCCTTGCTGGCTACGAAGATGACATCGACCAGCTTCTGTCGGTCAATCGCGGCCTCGCTAGCCGTTTCCCTGAGGAGATCGTCTTCACCAATATGGCCCCGACGGAGTGCCTCTCTTTGCTTGCCAAAGTCCTCAGCAAGGACAAGATCGAGCTCGAAAAGTCTCGAGATGGCGAAATACTCGATGTCTTCCGCGAACTCTCTGGGCTACCGTCGTGGGGCAACGCACGCGATGTGCAGACGCTGGCAAAGAAGATGAAAGGTATCGCTCTCAATAGCATGAACGATCTCTTCCCAGATGCGGTGTTGCAAATATCAGGCGACGAGGCGCTTATCGTCATGCAGGACATGCTAATCAGTCAACAGTCCAGAGCGGGCGTGCCAACTTCGCGGTCCAAGAGCCGCTCCCCCTTCCCTCCCACTTTCCAGCCGCCTCCTGCGCCATTCGCCCCACCGTCTGCTCCCCCATCCTTCGGCACAGGCACTGGAACAAACACCGCGACGAAGGCCCCCACAGCTACTAAAGCTCCTTCACCTTCACCTTCGCCTCCACCATCCCGCCCCCAAACCCCGTCTCATACTGGTGCGAGCACAAAGCGCGACCCCGGTGTTTCCGATGCTGACTGGGATGAGCTCGAACGGAGCAAGGCTGCTGCGGAGGCCGCTAAGCGCGAGCTTGAGGACCTCCAGAAGAAGGAAGAAGAAACTAAGCGCCTAGAGGAACAAGCACGCGAGGAAGCACGCCTGGCAGCCCAAGCCAAGGCCGAAGAGGACGCTCGACAGCTCGCAGAGCTCCAGAGAATCCAAGCCCTTGAAGATCAGCTTAGGCGTGAGCAGGATGTTGCGCAGCGGAAGAAGCTTGAGGAAGAGAGGCGCCAGGAGGAGGCACGTCAGGCTGCTCGTGCGGCCGCGCAGGCCAAGGCGGATGAGGAGGCTCGCAAGCGCGCAGAGCGTCTCAGGATCCAGGCTATCGAGGAACGTGCGAGGCGTGACAAGGAGGCGGCGCGGCTGAAGAAGTTACAGGAACAGAAACGCGAGGAGCAGAAGGTGCAGCAGAAGATTCGGCAGATGGGCGTTTGTGAGGCGGGATTTCAGTGGCGCAAGGTTTCTGGGGGTTATCGTTGCTCTGCGGGTGGTCATTTCCTCAGCAATGCTCAGCTCGGTATCTGAGGTCTGAGCAGCTTTCTACACATCTTTTTAGATTAGCTCAAGAAGGTCGCACCATGTTGTAGAACTCATTGTTAGTTGTAGTGTTTAGCACGGAATGTCATGTGTGCGAGGTGGGGTAAATCATAGGGCAGGAGGAATCGATGTGCGAGATGCTCAACACGGCTGATGTGTATTCAATAAGTACATTAGAAGCAATGGGGAGATAGATGCTATGGTGGCGGCGAATTATATCTTCTTTTCTAATCTGGCAAGGTGGTAGTTGATGGTGGACCGTCGAGGCTTTGGCATTCTTGCCTGTGAAAAATGGTTATGAAGCTTTTGGGTACGAAAGCAAAGAGTCGAAAGATAGACATACAGCGCCTCCCATACATGTATGCAGTGCTCGTGCGGCATCTGCGCATTGGGCCTGACTTCTCGTGTCACCAAAGCTCGCCCAGCAGTTGAGCATGGTGGCCAGCTGCACGGCGCAAGGCGCGTTAACCTTCTCTAATAATTTTGAGACAGGTTAAGATATCACTTTACAACCAGACACAACGACTGCACCAACCTTTTCTCGGTCGAACTTTGAGATGCGAGACTTTCATGGCACGAAATTTCGGAGGTCAACCGGAGCCGAACTCTGACCAAACAAGCCCCGCAATACGTGGAGGCACTACACAACCACCCCCATCATGGCCTCGTACAACAAAAACAACGCTGGTATGTCGATCGAATGCTATGGGACGTCTCAGGGACTTACTTGCATCTAGGCGTTAAACGGATTATGGCCGAGGCCCGGGAACTTGAGCGGGATGGGTCAACGGAGTACACGGCCAAGCCGACGGAAGAGGATCTCTTCGTATGTCCTATTGGTTTCTCTGGCCTGGAGGTTTCATTGATGAGGGTTATGCATAGGACTGGCACTGCACTATCCGTGGGCCTCCCGACAGCGAGTTTGCGGGTGGATTATACCATGCCCGCATCACACTTCCCCCAGGTACGCCACAACCATGACCTAATATAGCAATGTACTCTCCAAACTGACTCTTCTCGTTAGAATACCCCTTCAAAGCACCTTCCATTATGCTTCTCACTCCGAACGGGCGATTCGAGCTGAACAAGAAGGTAGCGCGCGTTATCAGTCATCCACTGTTAGAATGATTCTGATGTTCTGGACCCTGCGTCTGCTCTCGACTCCAATCTCGACTACTTTTTAGATTTGCATCAGCTTCACCTCGTACCACGAGGACCTTTGGCAGCCGTCGTGGGGTGTTCGAACTGGTGTGTCATCCTGATCACTCTCCTCCCCAACGTGTCCATGAACTCATTTATTGGTTCATGATTCGCCTAATCCGACCTCCAACCCCGCATCCGACGCTGTCGCTCGATTCTTCAGCAATCATCGGGCTACAGTCATTCTTCCCAGTGAAGGGCGAAGGTGCCATGGGTGTGGGGGGCATCGAGGTGCCTTTGAATGAGCGCAAGCGCCTGGCGGCATTGTGAGTCGTTTGCTCGTTTATCACATGCGTTTTTGTCTGGAGCTCAACACTTCCTCCCCAACTTCCACTTTCGCTTTACCCATTGGTCCTTAGGTCTCGCAACTGGGTATGTCGTCAGAATACGAGATGTGTGCGAATACTCAATTGAAGTCACCGTTATGCCATCTAGGTCTGCCCACACTGCAAGCAGTCGAACGCTGAGCTCCTCCCGGATCCACCAAAATCAGCCGAGAGCACCGAATCATCATCCACTACCCCTTCAACTGCCCCTACAGAGCCAATAGCCTCAAATTCGACACCAGCATCAGACCCCGAGCCAATTGTTGCGGCTGCTGATACCCCACTTTCCAATCCCATTCCTGCGCCTATACCCCCACCTACCTCCGTTGAATCCTCCCCAGCTGCTCCGATCCTAATGCCAGAACCCCCTGTTGCCACAACTGCCCAGCAGCAGTCTGCAGCTGCGATCATTCCCGCAGCAGCTCCAATTTTGGCCACGGCCCCAACCATCATTTCTTCCACCACCTCATCCTCCCGCCCACAAGCAATCGCTCTCCCTGCCTCGTCACACTCCCGCCCACTCGAGCTCACCCCATCCACTCCTGCTGCACGCGTGATTGGTGAGCTCCGACCTGGCGACCATGACCGCGCAGTCACCCTTGCGCACAACGGTGTTCACCCAGCAGTGTACCAAGATGAGGATGGTGAAGATGGGGAATTTACGTGGGTAGAAGGACAACGACCTAGCCCACTTTGGTTGGATGCGTCTATCGGCGTGCTGGCCGTGCTGATTGCGTGGATGTTCGTAAGGCGGTTCTCATAGACGCCGAACCGCCCACTTCATACAAGCACTGGCTTAGCTGCTTGCTTTGACTTCATCCATGGTTCGCTCTTTAGCGTCTGGATAGTCATATCATCATTTTTCTTCGCAACATCTGCATGCTCCACTTCCGTTCCTTTGATTTTGCTTTCCGTCTCCTTTTCTCCAGTCTCCTTAATATGTAGTTCTACTATTGTGCTTTCACATTCATAGCTTTTCTGCTTTGACTGCATGTCTATGGGCCCAAGACACTTTGTATGATGCGCCAGTGTACAGTAATCCTATGGCCAGGGTCACTTAACCTATGCCTCTAGATTTACGCTCAGCATTGTGACGATATTCTTCCTGTGCGTGCATGGTAGGACCGCGCTCCCGACGAACGAACGTTGCAGACAGACCTTCGCCCGGCAATCTACCCCGGCCCAACCGAAGACCTATTGTGTTGGAGTGCTGGGTAGACCCCTCGAAGAGGACGATCGGACGATCCGCTCGTCATCTCTACACAAAACTCCTTTGTGAAACCCCTTGAGCTACAGGCGCAATGACGACGAGGGTATGCATGAATCATTTCTACAAGTTGATTATCGATATGGATCGCTCAGGCAGAGTGCCTAGCTAGTGTTAGGAAGTACCGGGTATTTGCATTTGGGCTCCCCGGGAATCCCTCCCTCGGTCGCAATGAATCACATGGATTGATTGATATAACCGTAATTAGGTTTGAGTGCTTCGAAGTGATGATCGCTCTAGTGCGTCTTGACAGGTCTTATAAAAAAAATTCTTCCAGTGATCAGGTCTCTCTCTCTATTTGCCTATCTATCGATGGCAGCTGGCTTTTTCTAGCGCACTTCACACAGCGCTGCAAGAGGCTGTGAATCATCCAGCTGTCAAAATTGTTACCTTATTTTTCTTAGTGTATAGCATCGCAAAGCCGAAAGCACTGCTAAGTGCGTTCTGGACTGGTATTATGCAATAAAATGAAATGAAATGCAGCTGACACATCGCGCCTGTCGAGGTCGAAGTTATTTTTCACCTCATGCTCTCGGACCCGTACGTACGTACTGCCATTCAAGGAGGGGAAGGACAGCAGGGCGCAAATGAGGGTGGTGGTGAGACACAAAGAGAGACAGAGACATGGTGAGAGATATAGAAGCAAGGCGTATGACAGATTGCATTTCATGGTTCGGAGCCACAGACTCGGCTGGCAGCGGCTCATGGAAATGAAGCGCGAGCACGAGGGAGATGTCTTGCGTGCTCAGGTATTATTATTATCCATTGTTGTATCTAAAAGTATGCGTGAGTGGAAGACGTCAGGTCTATTGTCGATCTCGGAGATTTTGTGCTGGGACATCATGAGTAAGACGGGAGAGGTTGACTCTCTCGTTCATGAGCAGAACCTCCACTTGTTGTCTCACGGTCCGCTCCACACTATGCTTCGAGTCAGTAAGACCAGCCGTGCATACCACGTAAGGTGAGATTTGCGGCATAACCACCTCACCTTGTGTGGAGGCCCAGAGAGATTCAGAGAGCGGTGGACACAACGCCGAGGGATGAATATGACTCGTATATTTACCACCGACCAGGCTTCCTGACTGCGATGGTGCCACAGTCTTCTCACAGTATATATCCAGTGTCTTGGTTGAGTCATATGATGGGTCGAGTACCGGAGGAGAGGCATGAGTGGCGGATGTACACGATGGCGAGTTGACTAATGACTGCGTGAGTGTGCGTGCGTGGATTAATCCATAATACATGCACGGATGTGTGTGGGCGCTCGAATTATCTTTATTGCGTCCAAGTAAGTGAGTAATGGAACATGCATGGCGCGCTAATTGAGGCACAGTGAAAGGGGAAGAGAGCCTAATAGTCCGATGAACATAACACGGGACTTCCTTCATGTATTATCTCCGGTGAGGTACGCGAACCTCATATGGATGTGTATGTATTTGCCAAAACCGCCAGTGAGCGCTCGGATGTCCAAGAGCAGTGAGCAACTGTAAGCGGGGAATTCGCTTGCGTGATGATGGCACAAGGAAATCATACGCGTAGGATGGATAGACTTTTTAGTCATTGCCGTTGGCGCTCAGGCCCCGTACCAGGTCCAGAATGCAAGGCGGAACAGTCGGAGTCGGGAATGTGTCCGACGGCAGGCAAAGAGAGCTCATGACTTGTCCTTGATGGTATGGGTCATATGGAACACCGGATGGCGGAGAACGGGGGCAAGGAACCCGCGTCACGTCGGGTCGGGTGTCGTCGGCAAGAGTCGACGAGTCCCGATGGATGGGATGACTGGCCGGAATTACTGTAAGCCCTTGCTCGCTGTGGCGCGTTGCGAGGCCATGCTACAGTGATAGGGTTCGCGATGAGGAAGCTGTTTCAGCAAGGGGTGGGGCATTGCCAGGGCAGCACAGATCAAGAAGAAGCCATAGCACGTTCGCCGCGTGGGCACGAGGTGGATTGATGGTGCCTTGAAACCCTCTTCCTCTTTCCCTTCAGATGCACGCTACATCCACCTAACGAACGGATGGGGAAATGTCACTACCCGCATGTCAGCAGTTTGGTCGGTTGGGAGACGCGGCGCCCGGGAAAGCGGTATTGGCGCAATTATCCGTCGAAAATGACAGATGCGGGGGAAGTGTTATAGGGACGGTAATCAGATACGAGCAAGGGGTGATAAGCATTGACACTTTCATAGTCATGGGTCATGGGGGGAGATGAAAGTGGGCCTTGAGTGACTCGGACAGGCACGCTGCTCAAAAGGAAAAACCACACTCATGCACGCAGGCACCCGACGTCTTATTATGGCCCACAACGCCCACGGGAACATTGCGAAGAGGATAAGATAAGATGAGCTGGAGATGGGCTTGTGAAGATCCACAGTGGCGGATGTTCTCGCTGCTTAGGGTCGGAATTATGTGGCTCAGGCACTCAGAAGCTGGCAGTTAGAGTGGGTGGGTACAGAAACGGCCTGTTGCGAGAGAGACCAAAAAAGTGTTTTGATGTAGAAATCAAGATTTTTCTAATCTGATTGAATCTGGCACGAGCGTAGTAGTAGCATAGTGGGTGACTCTGTCAAAGCAAGGGGGATGCTCCCGATCGATGGTGGGTTGAGCATGATGACCCGCTGCAATCAGCGCTTGCGAGCGGTATTGGAGAAACTCAAGCAGGCAAAGCAAGATCCACGCTCATGCCATTAGGGGCAGGAGGGGGAACAGTATATAAATAATCAAGGGCGGGCGAGTGACTGCGTGAGCGAGCGCCAGGGCGTGCAGAGCTTATATCAGGGGGGAAGTGTGGCAACAGGCACAGGATAGGCGGCGAGACAACGCACGCACGCAGGCATCGCAACCTAATTCAGGGACGACAAGAGACATATAAGCACCAGGTAGGCTGAATCTCACTCCGTATTATCCCCTCAGACTCAGAGGCAATTTGTTGTTGACAAAACCAATGTATGCGCTCCTAGGTTCATTCGAGCAGAGACGGCGCTTGGATCTCGATTGGACCCGCAGCCACCACGAAACCCTAAAGACTACCACCACCTCTACCTCCTCCATCTCCATCCCTCTTCTCCGTCTGGCCTCTACCCTCATGCAGGGCGCCCCATCCTACTCTCGGCGCTCAGGGCCCCCGCCATCGTCTGGTCGCCCCAACCTCGCCCGTGGCAATTCGTTCCAGCGACCACTAGTGACGTCGGGACCCACACCGCCCTCGCTCGTCCACTCGCACTATCTCGAAGACCCCCGCAGTGTCTTCAATGGTGGAGCTGGCTGGCGCCATGCCCGCAATAACCAACTTACGCCACCCAATGAGCACGATAAGCTGTGCTTGCTCGACACCGTCCCCATGTCCTCCCGCTCCTCTTCATCGTCTTCATCCGGCAGTGCCGTGAACGAGACGGGTCAGCTCGTGCCTGCTTCTGACCGCAGATATCCAAACGCAGGTGCATCGGGGTCTGGCTCGGGGGGAAGTGCTCCTCGATAGCGAGTCTATTTCTCCATCTCTCTCTCTCCCACCCGCGCGCTCGATTCGCTCCATCGAGGCCACACCCCACTATGCGAACCAGCCAGCCAGCTAGCTTGCCAGCTTTTTTTGTGTGGGTTCGCTCGCTCGCTCTCTGGCTGCCCGTGTGCTCTACCCTCCAGCCACGGCCATCACTCACGTACGTCATTTGTTGCTCGCTGGTCGTCGTTATTAGCCTCCCCTTCTCATATTTTCCTTTTTTGTCCACAGCACTGTTTAGTGGGCGAGTGATCATCTTTTTGTGGAGCAGTTTCCTTTTGATGACGCCATTCAGTCTTGGAAGCTTCCCTTCCTCTCGGAGCATTCCCTTGCCCACACTACTACCCGTGCTCATCATTGTCGTTCCTCGCTGCTTCCCCTCTGTCGGAGGCGCTGCGCTCGCCAGCCCACGCCCCCTCCCTCTGTGCGCCGCCTCGCGGCTCGACATCGGGTCCGACAACCAGCACTCGGATGCTTTCCCATCATATCCCCTCTCTTTCCAAAGCCGGCTAGTTACAGGGAAAGTGAGCTGTGGACAAGCTTCTTTGCCAATTCCTCCTGTCCCCCGGTCGTATGAGATGATGATGATATCTCATGCATATGAGCTGGCTGACAGATGAGATCACATTACGATGCTATGCATTCATTCATATGCGGTTTTTGGTTTTCAGCTCGGGTGTGCTTGACTGCAGGCGACTATGTCAACTTCGCATCGATCTTTACCGCCGCCCTGTGCAGCATCGCTACGCTCCGGGGTCATCATGCCCGGGTGATCACCATCCTGATGAAAACAAGCGGGCGATGACGCGCGGGCTGACGGGCAAGAAAAAATTATTGGCGCCCCTCGGTGTCGATTAGCTCCCCGAGCCTTCGCTGTCAGTTTGCGGATCCGGCAACCGAGTGAGCGCTACACATAATCACCCGCGCGCATGCCCCGTGCCCATGCACCCTCTTCTCTCTCTCTCGATTCTCTTCTCTTCTCTTCCCTTTCTGTGGACCGAGTACTGGAATCGATGGCGTCGGTCTCTTCCCTTATCTGGCCGACTCCTCATATTCGGAGTTTACCATTCTCGACCCTGCACTAAACCCTCCTCGACCTCGTCCCACATCCGCAGCCCTTGACCGCTCTGACCACTCACTGGCGGCGTTGGCTGTGCTCAAATTAGGGCTTCCTAGTCCGTGGTTTGTTTTGCATGTGGGGCAAATATTTGGGCGGGATCTCCACTCCCGCATGCTGACATGGGTGCATGCCGATTGGACCGATGTATAACCAGATGCTCGGTCATCATCTCTCCCTTGTCTTCTCTTGCACTTCCTATGCGAGGGTGGAGCAGGCCCTGTATCTCCGCTTCCCACCCGACGAGGGCGCACTGATCTTTTTTTCTTTTTTTGATCGCTGCCCTGGTATCAGTCGGTACTCCACCCACCTCCCCACTCCACCCTGCGAGTTTCATGAAGGGCCGCTAGCGGTCATCTGCCTCCACCCAACCCCAACCCCCTTCATTTCTCTCGGACGATCCTCCTAACGTGCCTAATCTCGTTCTTATCGATCCGAATAAACAGGAAATCTCTGCTTTCGCTCCGGGGTTTCCGCCTCAACCCACGCTCTCTCACCAGAGAGCGTACCCACTCCACAACACAGCATCGCCATCGCTCCTATCCCTCGTCTCCATCGAAACCACTGTTCCATCTCTACCTTCCAACTTCTCCCGTCCCCTCGTCAAACTCTCATGTTTCGGATTTGTTCGGATTCATTGTTTGTTCAGGGTTTTGATTGACGGCGGTCCGACTATACACGGGTCACTTCGTCAATTGTCGGTTCTTGTTGCTTCTCCCATCATCTCGCATCTTTTCTTGGGTGTTGTCTCGTTTTCATCCATCGCTTCGTTGTTCTCGCTTGTGTTTCTCGTTTCTTCTTTTTGGTTGCATTGTGGCCCTTATTATCAGCATCACATATTCTTCATCTGATCCCTCATACATTTCTGGCACCAATATCTGCTCGGCACTTCACCACTCGCCTCGACTGCACTACAGTAATTCTTTCTTTCCGGCCCTATCGCTCCGTGTCATATATTTTCTTCGCTTATTACTTTGCACAATCCAGTTGATCTGGCTAGTCCGCTTTCTGCAGCTCGCACATAGACACTAAGGTGTTCGCGTGTCAGTTTTTATTATACCTTTCTTTTCGCTTTGACTACAGCGGATTGACGCCAGGCGTCCTATACCCTTGTTTCCTTTGTTTTTGGCTCGCACTATTGCATCCTCATACATACAAAATTCAGTCTCCCCTCGTATACACACTTTACTTTACTAACTTGGTGAATTCCCTAGTAGTGTATTATCCCTCTTCTCTTGGCCAAAAGAAAATGCCACTATCTTGTATCCATAGTTCGTTGTAGTAATAATCTCAACATCGCTATTTCCTTCATGATCCTCGTGAAAATGCTAGTAGCGCACGGTGAGGTCCTCCTCCATTAAACGCGTAAGATTTTGAGATATTCATAAACGTACGACATTCGATCGCATCATGTTGCACAGGCTGCTGAAGCATCAAGGCTATATCCCATTGGAATTTGAAAAGCGCACCGCATCAATCATGCGTGCATGAAAATTTGTCAGTGCATGCGTACGCGTGCGTGCATTTGATTCAGTCCCCTCGAGGCAAGTGAGACCCGACATGGAGGTCAAATGCGCCAATTCGTCTTTTCCCCAATCAATCAATCAATCATTCTATCCGAGGAATGTATGGATGGTGGGTCAGGCGGGACGTCGATCAGTTTTCCCTGCACTCTCAAATGGATTGCATGGTTGGTTCACGAAGCCAGCGAGGTCAAATAAGCTTCCCTGACCGAAAGGGATCAACCGCCTGTCAGAAAGGGAAGAGAAAAAAAAATGAAGACGAATAGAGGAGTGAAGTAGATTGGACTGAATAGGTCAAATTTCCTCGCTTCCTCAAAGGATGTTGGTAGTAGGCATATGATAATGGCCCGCGAGGAAGGACAGGGAGATCCATGCGCCTTATTGATATGCAAATGCAGGTGTCTAAGCAATTGGAATAGATGAATGGTCTCGGAGACAGCAAAGGTGAATGTGTATGACCGATTACTCGAGCTTATGGAATGGGGTCGCCGCGTACGGAAGGTAAATTCCCCTGATGACTGTCCATCGTCTTCTGCGATAGATTTTGAAGATCCTCGAGATCGCATAGGAGCAATTCAGGAGGGGGAGCATGAGAAGCACAAAAAGAGTTCAATGCTTTGTGAGACAGGAACGGGTGAGGTAGCTCGCTTTGGGGCTCAGTAATGATTCTCCCATATTCAATCATTACTATCCTCGAGGAAGAGAGAAAAAAATGAATGGAGATGTCTCATCCTATTGGTAGCTCAAGTGGCGATGCAGTATGCTTCGTCGAGGTCAGAGGGGTAAATAGAAGGATCCAGTTTAGTCGCACAACGAATCGATCACCTGAGCACATCGCGGGGAAATGGAAGACCAAAATAAGGCGTGCTCCATGTGAGAAGCACGCGGCGCGAGGGCGGTTGTTGCATTGGAAGTAAAAGTGGGGCAAGCCTCACAGTGATAAATGAAGTAGGATATAGTGCTGGTACAGTAGAGCAAAAAGGACGAACACACCCATACAAAACACAAGGTCTAACCTACTTCTTTTTCCCCTCTCTCAAAGTCATCACCATCAGATCATCATCATCCAAATTGTAGCTAGCCAACGTATTTGCATTCGTTAGCAGCTTGCCCCTAAAGCTCAGCTTGATTCGGCTCGCAGGGACGCTCGCACTACCATCAGAGCTCAAGTGCGAAATAATGCGATCTCGGAGCGAGGAGACAAGTAGGGTGAGCGGAAGTTCGGGTAGGGCAATGATAGAACCGTCGAGTTTCCATTCGGGTTTATCGGCATGGACAGGAAGCTGGATGGCGAGTTTGACAGGCTCAGGATGCATACTCAGCCAATCTTCCTCCTGTGTAGAAAGGAGAGAATTTAGGAATGAGCACGCGGGGCGGAAGTAGTTGAGGAATATATGGCACATACCGGATAGAAGTGACCCTCAGGCCGTTCAATTCTGGGTCGCTTCGTCCCCATGGAGGGCTCAGCGTCCATCTGCGCCTCGTCGGCTGTCCGCACCACACCAGACACAGGGGATGCTCCGCCCGATCCTGGCGCCCCACCCATAGCAGCCAACCGACTCGGGTGAATCCCAGGTGGAGCAGCAGCACCAGGCATTGGTGCAGGAGCTGGGGTGAACATTCCAGTTGGACCACCGTACATGGGCGGCGCTGATGCAGGCTGTGGCCCAGACGAAATAACGGCGCCTGCATATGCCGGGTTGGGGAGCTGTTGTTCGAACGCAGGGATGGGGACGGGTGCTGGAATGGGAGGAACAGGAAGATTGGGAACCATAGAAGGACCGATAGCTGGCCCAATTGTTGAAGTGTCCGTTCTGTGAATATAAGCATTAGTATGAATAGATGCATTTGTTACAGCAAGATGATACGTACGCTCCGAGACCCTTTGCTCTGTGAATGGCAGCAATCTGCTCGTCGAAATTCACATTCGTCGAGTATTTGTCTTGTGTTGATGCTTTGGTCGCTGTATGACCGTCCCAAACACCCTTCTCGCGCTCCTTCCGACGGAGCGCCTCCTCCTCTGCCTCGCGTTGTCGTTTTTCATCGTCTCCATCGAACAAATCCCCACGAGCACGGGCGAGTTGCTTGAGAGCATTGGCAGCATTGGCACCTACAGCAAGCAAAGGATGAGCTATTTGGCAAGAATGGGCGAGATGGTGAAAACTGACCTCGTTGTAACTCATGTGCCTGGGCTCGTCGGGCTTCAAGGACATCACGCTGACTCTTCCAGCGGGGATCGAGCAACTCGATTCGCATATGTTCCTCGAGTTCGTTGACAGGGATCTGTTGCCCACAAATACTACATGTTGTAGTTTCCACCTTCGTTTGACGCGACGCCAAACCTGCGAACGGAACAAGTGTAAGAGAACAGAGAAGAGCACGCCGAATGAAGAGCAAACAAAGAGAACATTGATGGCACTCACCTTTAGGAACATAATCCTTCCTAATTTTGACTTGCCCACCGAGCTCTGTAGATCTCGCCTGCAGTTCACGAGCACGAGCAAGAGCCTCTTCAGCCTTCCGGGCATCCTCCGCTTTGGCAGCTGCCTCATCATCATCAACGTCCATCTCGCCACCTTGCACAGCAGCAATAGCCTCGTTGAGAGAATGATCGGCGGCTGCTGCTGCCGCGTCAGCCGCTGCCTGGCTTGCCCTGTGAGCTTCAACCTCCGGTGCAGTGTCTTCGTTGATCGCCGCAGCCTCGCGCTTCTCCCTGAGTGTCATCTTTTCAACATCCAAGACCGTCATGGGATAAGGGAGTTCGCTCTGAGCATCAAGTTGTGTGAACTCAATGGTCTGAACAATCACAAAGTCGTGCCAATCGATCTCTGCAAAGGCTTTAGCTTCTTCTTCCTTCTCCTTCTCCCGATGTGACTCGCGCTCTTTTTGATACGCATCCCATTGCCCGCGGGCTCGCGCATCTGCGAGGAGTTGCGCTCGACCATCAGCAGTCTTGAGCGACTCGAGACGCTCAAGTTGTTCGGCAGGTGGATAGAGAACTTTGCGGTACTGTTCGACGAGTGTGTTGAAATAGGAGAATAGAGAGTGGTCGGGGCGGAGGAAGTCGAACTGGTAGTTTCGGCCTTCACGAGTTGAGAGCGCACGAAGGAATGATGGGCCACGTCGAGCAGTAAAGAGAGCGGTTAACTTGATAATATCGCTGTGAACAGTAGGCGTTAGAGCAGGGGAAAAGAATGAGCGGAAGGAGGGCTCACAGGTCTAAAGCACTTTTATGCGGAACATCAACCACAAATTCGAGGGCTGGGGGTTCCTTTGGTATTCCCTCTGAAGCCTGTGGTGCAACCTCTGTGGAAGGAGCTGCAGCCTGAGTCTCTTTCTCATTCATCGCCACTTCGCCATTCCGTACACGTTCGATACGATGTCTGTAGTACGCGTGATAAGGGTCGGCGGAGTTAAGAAACGAGAATTTGGGATCCTGACGATGGTTCTCGCGGATTTTATCCTCAAACTGGATCGGGTTGGCGGATGCGGCGACGAAGCCAGCAGTTGAGTCGATAATTGCTGCAGGAAAAGAAGGCAGTTTATAAGTAGCCATGTAAGTAAGACAAAAGGTCCAGAAACTTACTTCGCATGTCAGGAGGTGGATAGATCATATTGGGTATAAATTTCTGTGTCGAAGCGTCCTCAGCATCGCCGTTGGGTGCTGGAGAGTGAGAACTAGAACCATTGAGGTGGGCGCCATTCGTCCCACTAGAGATATCCATTGGAGTCCCCGGTAGCGCTGGTGGTGGCATCACTTGTACCGACATGATGAAAAGATACTGCACCAAAGTCGAGGGGAGGAGACGACTCGAACGCGTTAAGTAAGCAGCGCCACACAAGTGTCAACAAATTCTGAGGCTGGAGGGTTTTGCACAATGGTATCATACACAAAGGTGATCCTATGGCACTAGTTTTTCTCACTGTGGCCGATGATAAACCCGGCATCTTTCACAATCTGGAGCGACGCAATCATGTCATCATCCGCCGTGGCACTGACCACGTTTTGCCGCTCTTGGTCAAGAACCACGAACTGCTCCGCCCAATTGTCTCGCTCCGCGTGTGACCCCAAGTTGTCACAGACAATAGATAGAATGCAAAGGGCATCGAGCGCCTGAGGGTAAAGTGATATGGCTCGATAATCCTTTACGGCGCGAATGAGATGTGGACGCGTTTCTTTGAGCTTAGATTCGTTCATTCCTATTATTCAGATGAATACGCGGTAGCCCGAACGTGATGAAGCCACAAACCTGTTTCGCAGCTCGCAATCAGACAGCGAGCATAGGTCACACTAGCATACGCTCTAAGCTCTAGATCATTACCAAGAAGGACCTAAGCAATCGGGGTCAATGATAAAGGTCACAAGGGGCCTAGACAGGTGGCTTCCTCACACCAGGTAATATCTCTTCTAGCCAACCGACGCATGTATGGCTAAGATCAAGGTCAATGCAGATATCGGCCAAGAGAACCACAGCTGTGCGATAATAGCCAATCATCCCTCGGATTTCAGCACTCCATATCGCCTCCATGAGGGGTTTGATTGCAGGGACGGAGACTCCCGAAGCCTGGAACAGAATCCTTAGCTCGATGAAGCCGGTATGAAGGACTAAATCGCATCAAACCTTAATCTCACGCGCTTCTCGCAGCCTCTCCACGATGGCCGTCCGCTTCATGAGAGGGTTTGTGCTGCCGCCAAGTGACTGCATCACACTTGGTTCCGGGGGCTGATTGGCTTTGAGGAATGACTGGCGGAGTTGATGTTGCTCCCTTACGGTGTCGTTAGAACGGCGTAGAAAATTAGCCAAGATCTGAAACGTACTTGCGTTTTGCAGTAAAGTCAAACGTGGACCATACAGCCCGTGACCATACACGATATTGCCTGAAGTTGAGACCTCGCCATGTTTGAGGGTCAAGGAGAAGTTTGAGAGCTTCATTGCTTTGTCCTTGGCGGGTCAGCTGCTCATGATATCAGCGCGATAGCTTTCACGTAACAATGGGGGACACCATTGCTCACCATTTTAGCTTGTCCACATATCACATTGACTCGAGCGTCATCGTCGCCCACTGGAACAAATGTCATGACTATCCGCTCATGCATGCCAGCCAGCGTCTCCACGCCTGGGGAGAAAGTGAGTAGGAAGGAACCGTCTCAATAGCAGTGTGCTTACCGGCTAATCGCCAAAGTATGGCCATAACAGCGTGAAGCGGCCATTTAGCTATCCCCAGATTACTACGCAGGCGAGCATCCCATACGCCGACGCTTTCATAAACTTTGGTCCAACAAAGATGGAGGCCTTCTCCCTACAATTCCAGGCCTCAGTTAGGTTTTTCTCTCAAGAGCAATCACTCCCTCGTTCACGATCGACTCACCAAATCAAGCAATTTCTTCACCTCCCATAATGTATCAAGTGGCGAAGACCCCGCTTTAATGGTCGCGCGGCGATCGAGGGCGAGAAAGAGACTTGCTGGGTCCGGTTGCAATCGCTGCATGAGACTGGGCGTTTGGGTGAGCGCAGGGCGAGCGAAATTTGGGTCGGGGTTACCTCTGGCAGCTATCAAGTGTGAAAGGGTCATTTTTCTCGCGCGATACCTTGATCCCTTCCTCGAGAAACTAGAAAGCGCCAGAGTAAGCAAGGCTGCGTGGTAATTGGGATAATGTGGGCACTTGCCATGCGGGCCGCGTGTATTTCGCCCTGAGAGTAATGCATTCGTGCCATGCTAAGTAGAGCGTGTTGATATAATGTTCTACGATGAATAGCTCCGGATTAGCTCCTAGTGCCCAACTGTGATTGAGGATAGCACCTACGAATCATCACTCATGGCGAATCTTTGATCATAAAATCTTCGCAGCGTATCCGAGGCGACATTGCTGTGGCCGGCTTTCAAGGCCGTCTCAGATCTAGAATGTTATGTCGGTCTGTTTCTGAAACTGGCCGACACAGAAGGGCGACTCACTCATAATAGTACTCAGGTTTTGACAATTCCATGAGATCAATGATGACAGGATACATTTGAAGACCTGGTGTAAAATGAGACTACAGCGCCATGGTTCACTGCGTGATCACGTACCATTTCGACGATCTCGTGTAGACAAATGGTACCCCGACTCATTACTCCCATTGATCCAAGCAACAAAATCGTTTTGTAAACGAAGTTGTCCAGCGAAAGAGAGCTTCCTATAGCTCAGATAGCATCGGCGGATGAATAGCCCAAAGAACGATCTCCTTTCCTGAATTAGAGTAAGCTGAGGGTGACGAATCGCCAAGGGCTCAACGCACGAAAGCGAACTGGGAATCGTCCTGAAAGAACGGGCGAAGTGTGAGGGTGATGACCGCTCATCTTGATAGGAAGGCTTGACATACTAATAGATCATCGCCAGGCGGGACTACTGTCTGACGAATGTCTGCACGGTAGAGTGAGCTCGAGGAAAAGATGAACGAGAGGGGTGGATCGGCCATCAATTACCTCTCATAAGTTCTCCCAGCGCCTCAGGGCTTGTGATTTGACGAGACTATTCCTAAACGAGGTCAATGAAGGAATCGCATTCGTTTCACCACGCCTCAACGCACAAGGTCTGTCAATCGCCATTGGAGATACTCGAAGGTCTTGATAATCCCTTTGTCTTTTGTTGATATTTCCATTCTACCAATAAGCTCTCGGAATGGGGTTGGAGGTTCCATCTAATGGTTCGCGAGATCTCAGCAAGTTCGACAAACCACAAGGCATCCGACGTTGGACAGAGGGTTGCTGACCTCTCCTATCTCCCTCGCAAGGACAGAAAGCATTCGCTGTTTCATCTTCTTATGAATCGGCCCGAGGTCTGTCCCTCGAACATAGAGATAAATGCACAAGAGCACGCCAATGTGGTGAGGGAACAGAAGATGGGCAACGGGTGGACTGTTTGCAGCGTCCATGCTGGGAGAAGAGAGCTTCAGGCGAGTTTAATGGAGTTCCAATATGGCTGCCAGTTGTATTTCTGCGCCTCCAGAGCTCAAGCGGGGCGTGAGGCTCGCAGGGCCAAGTTCGAGTCGCGTTGTGGTTTATTTGCAAGCGCGTGACGGAGCATCCCAAGGTATCAACACCATCATCACATCTGGCAAAAACTTTACAGCTCCGTGTTCTATCGAATCGTCTATATTTATAAATATTATCAGAAGCGAGTGATCAAGATTGATCTTGCTGGGGTATCAATGTCGTCCGTCCTCCATCCATCGGCTAAGCGGATCGTCTTTTGACTCATTCATGACTTAGGGCGTTGGAAGCCCTAAAATCCACCCTTGGAGAGTATTATAGGATCTCCATTCAAGATGGACGAGTCTTTATTGGTGCCTTTACATGCATGGACAAAGCAAAGAACATTATCCTTACGCATGCGGAGGAATTCTACCTTGAGAGTCCAGGAGTTTACTCCTCGGGTCAGTCAATTCGTTGGGCCCTAATTGTGGCTAACATCTGATTATTCCGTTTGCTTCCTATCCAGGACGTTACGTTGGTATGATTATGATACCATGGCGCTATGTCATAACTGCAGAGGTCGAAATGATAGGGTGACGAGTTGCTCTGAGGCCAAGGTAATGCATATCAGCCGCTTTATTGGTAAATCATGTCAGAGAACTTACACTTTTGCCTCCCAATCTGTGCTCGCGATTGCCAGGAGCCTTCACACACTCAGTACATCCCACACGACCGACACCAGAGCATGCCGGATGAAACCCTTTGGCCCACCCAGATCACTGCTCTACTCGTCTTAAATGACCCGAGTATAGTTGAGCTTGATATTCGCCTTTAGGCATATCAAGAGGATTGCCATATCCCGATCTTCCTAACTCGATCCTGCGTCCTATTACGTTTACGCCACAATGGTTAGACTCTCGAGCTTTGTAAATATCATCATAAGAGTGGATCGGAGTAGATCGCTCAAGATTTTCACCCTGATGGCATGCTCTGACCATCCCAGCAAATCTACTCTACCCTTTGTATCAAACTGTACTGCACCAACGTTCGCTCTAATACATCCCTTCTTTCCTGGAAAGATATCTTGCTATTATCGGAACGAATCTGCACGCCATCAATCAATATATAAGCAGTACCAGCAGGCTAGGTCGATGGAAGGAACGATAAGCTGGAGTTTACGGTGTTCACTGAGGCTGTGATGTCTTCATGGCAAAAAGATGACTCGAACGGCAAAATAAAAGTAGCAAACCGACGTTTTGATCGTCGGACCTATGGGTCACACCTTGAAGTATGGGCCCATCGCTCTTCCACTGAGCTAGTTTGCTGCTCATGTTCAGTGAGTGGCAATTTATGCAATCTCGTTCACCATTTATCGCGTAGGAGAGCTACTATCTATCACACCCTCGGGTATGCTGTTCGTTTGGAGCAATACTAAGATATGATATCGTCGTGAAACCCCAAGTTTTCAGAGACATTTCGTGCTGATGACAGCCTAGGCGTGGTGCCCGTCGAACGGTCTCACGCGACGCCGGCGTCGATCTTCCTAACGAGCCACCACCACCCCCGAATCGGCTCAAAGCTGCCTGTCAAGCCTCATCTGCAATGCTCGGCCAATGCGTTCTTTTCCTGTAACGTCTGTATGCTGGAGGTCCAAATGCTGTCATTCTCGACTCCCTTTACCGCCCAATTTGATGCACATGGGTAAACCAGCTGAATCATCGAGTCATCTGAACAATCCGTTAAAAAGTTTCGCTGTTCGTGCTCATTTCCACCACGGTTCCCTCCCCCAATCCTTAGCTCCAACAATGTCTCCCTCCACCACTGTCGTCGCCATCCCTGATGCGGTCTGTGTGTATTGCGCATCCTCGATGGGTAATGAGCCCGAGTTCCGAGAGGCAGCGGAGTGTGCGTTGCGTCCCCCTGAAATATTTTTCTTCCTCATATCTAACGCGTCTCGTCGCCGCCAGCCCTCGGCCGTGCCATTGCCAATCAGAAGCGTACCTTAGTCTATGGAGGAGGCAATCGAGGATTGATGGGCGCCGTCTCAGCGGCGTGTCGAGACGCAGGTGGGAAAACTCTTGGAGTGATTCCGAGAACTATTGCTGAGGGCGGAGGTGAGGGGTCTCGAAAAGAGGAGGTGATGTCCATCGTGGCTGCCGAAACCATCGTCGTGGACTCTATGCACCAACGTAAAATGATTATGGCCGAATCGGCCGACGCTGGCTTTATTGGCCTCCCTGGTGGCTTTGGTACCCTTGAAGAAGTACGTCTCGGTCCAAATATCCTCTGAAACGCTTTTCATGTTGCTCACTTCTCGATGGCACTGGTGTTTTCACCTGTAGGTTCTCGAGGCCATCACTTGGACTCAGCTGGGAATCCAAAAGAAACGTGAGTTTGGCATAACTAACCTCTGCATCGGAAAGTTGCTTATTTTCCTTTAAAATTTCATCCAATAGCTGTCGTCCTCCTCAACGTCAAAGGGTACTACACGCCAATCCGGCAGTTGGTCCAAGGGGGTATGTTGAGGGTCCTTTGCCCGATATCCAATGAAAGGCTAACACGTCGGCTCACTAGGAGTCACAGCTGGTCTCATCAAACCAGGATACTCTGGTATCGTTCAAATTGTTGACAAGCCAGAAGACGATGCTACATTCGATTGGGGTGAAGCAGCCTTGAAGGCGCTGGCAAACTGGGCTCCACCTCGCGAAGGCCCGCTATACACTACTTGGAAAAGCCCTCTTGCCGAATCCTAGATAGCTGCATTGTGTATATATAGAGCTTGCCTTGTCCGTTTGCCTATCTCTAGAAATTTCCTAAAGTGGAAGAAATCACGTGCCGTCTGACTCAAACCCAAACACCCACCGACAGACGCTTCAGCCACCCCAAGCTTGTTATCAGCACTTCTCTAGTATCGATCATGTCTTACACTCCATCAGTTCCTCGTGCTGCTAGTTCTGCGATGCTTTTGCCTGGACAAACCCCTCCCGCTCCCACCCCGGCACCTGTACCACAGACACCAGCTCCCGCAACCGCAAGTACAAGCTCAGGGTCAAAACCAGCTCTGACACTGGAACAGCAACATATTACCGCAGTGGAAGGGATCGTTCCCACATTACAGTAGGTATCTTTCCTTTTTAATGGGCTTGAAGTCACCAACGACCCAGGTTGCATCGCCACTTCCATCTCGTTCTACCTTGACGTTGTTACACCCAAGAACCATTGCTCACCGAGAATCACGTCTCTCTACAGAAACATTGTTGCTACAGTGAATCTCGACTGCAAACTGGACCTGAAGACGATCGCGCTTCACGCACGAAACGCAGAGTACAACCCAAAGGTTCTTATCTCTGATTTCCATCCTCTCGATCGCCTCTCATAACCAACGGTTTCTCTCATGTAGCGTTTTGCAGCCGTTATCATGCGTATCCGTGATCCCAAGACCACCGCCTTGATTTTTGCATCTGGAAAAATGGTCGTAACCGGTGCCAAGTCAGAAGATGATTCCAAGCTTGCGTCTCGCAAATACGCCCGTATCGTACAGAAGCTTGGGTTCGACGCCAAGTTCCTTGACTTTAAGATCCAAAACATCGTCGGTAGCTGTGACGTCAAGTTCCCTATTCGGTTAGAAGGTCTCGCGTATGGTCACGGTGCTTTCAGCAGCTATGAACCTGAGGTATGTCTAATGACGGCGAAGCAGCGCATGCGTTTTGCTTTTGCCGTGCTGAACAAGCTTGTTTCGCTTGCGCTGTCGATACTAGCTCTTCCCTGGCTTGATTTACCGCATGATCAAGCCAAAGGTCGTACTGCTCATCTTCGTGTCTGGGAAGATTGTCTTGACTGGCGCAAAGGTACTAATCATCCACGCCGCGCATTTCGCGAGCTATACTCACCATTTGAGATCGTTTGTAGGTGCGAGAGGAGATTTATCAAGCCTTCAACACCATCTACACCGTGCTGGTCGAGTTCCGAAAACCATAACACGCTCGTCACCTGCCACTGCATTCAAACCCCCCTCGTACTCAAAATTCTCAATCACTAATCAGACATTTTCTTCTCTCTACTTGGCAAACTTTCCTCATTCCTTCTATGACCGTCATGTCACCCACCCGTTTCCCTTAACATTATTATATATAAGCTTCTCTCCCCCTTCTTGCTTCACATACATTGCTGTCTCTGCCATAAAGTCATACAGTCGTACCTTGCTACGTACTCACCTCCTGCGTTGTACCCGTCGCCTAGTTTTGAAGCAATACCATGCTATTGCGGCGCTTATATGTCCCAGTCCGGTCCCGGCGTCCATTTTCTCCGCACACGACCAGGATACGCCGCCTGGAGGCGAATAAGATGAATTATGTGACAATTCAGGCTCGCTAAGTTGAAGAGAGAAGCCTTATCTGGCGTATAGAGGCCGATCCCAGGAACGAAGCTATCATCATTGTTATGATTCTCGCTTGCAAGGCCACTTATCAGTGGAAGGATAATCCACGCCGCCGTCTGCCGACCTCTTTGACACTTCCTCTTGTCCGCCACTGCTGTCCTTCTATTGCTGCACGTAGTGTTGAGGAACTATGGCACATCCTATTGAGAAATCAGCTTCGCCGACGCTCAGGGATGTTGATGAGGTTCGTGCGGCTTACTTCACTTATCATCGAGCACACCTGCCTTTTTTTGCCGGCCCTTTTGACTGTTCGAACGAACGAGTTCACTGGGACGACGTGCTTCTTCTCAGCTTATACGAATGTGTGGCGTTCTGACATGTTGCGAACTTTGCGTCCTGGCGATCGTGCTTAGGTTGAGCTTGCACGTCATGGGTACAAACAGGTATGCCGTAACGCTGTGCGAGATAGCCACCCACCCCTCTAATGCTGCGCACGCCGATCGTAGGAGCTGCGTCGAGACTGGAGTCCATTACAAGTGAGTCGTTTTCATAAATTTGACGTTGGCCGGATCTTAACCAGACCTATCTCGATGTGTAGAACTTTGGAGTACGCGATCTTCCATGATTCGCCTAGAAACTCCTGGTCCAGAACTGACGGCTTGGCTGTAGGTTAGCTTCAGTGTGATCTCAGTGATTACTGGAACCTCCTCGCTCTTCCTGTTCGGCTTAGTACGTTCCTTTCCGCCTAAATTACGGACACGCTGGACTTACGCTTGTTTCGTTATTACACTTTGTGCTTCATGTTCTCTACACCAACGTTTAGTCCACTGGCGGACCGGCTGTGATGGTGTGGGGCTGGGTTGTGGTGTCGTTCTTCACGATGATGGTTGGCCTTGCCATGGCCGAAGTTTGCAGCAGTATCCCTACCTCTGGTGGACCCTACTTCTGGGCCTCCAAGCTCGCTATGGATCGTACCTCTGCATTCGCTGCTTGGTTCACTGGCTGGTTCAACCTTCTTGGGTTTGTCTGATTCTCTGCTCAGAGCCGAACTATTGGCGCTGACTCACTGGACTTCATTTGCATCCTTCTTTGCGGGGTCTGTATAGACAAGTCGCTGTTACGACCGGCATCAGTTACGCTTGTGCCAACTTTATTGCTACTGTGGCTACCTTCAAGACGAGCTTTGTCCCTCACGCCAAGCACGTCATTGGAATATATGCAGCTGTCCTCATCGTCCAAGGTAAGATCCATCCTCCTATGCAGCCCTTAGATTATACTAACAACGAGACTAGGGCTCATCAATGCATTTGGTATGCCAGGCTTTCAGACAGATGAAACCGACTAACTAACAAATCCTCAGGTGTCCGAACGCTCCGCTTCATGAACAACCTCTCCATCTGGTGGCACGCCGTGGGGACTAGCGCGCTGGTCATTGGTGTCCTCGCCAAGGCACCCACTCACCAATCGGCCAAGTGGGTCTTTACCCAGTTCTATGATGGTACTGGTGGATGGGGAGATCGTGCCAGCCACGCCTACGTCTGCATGATCGGTATCCTGATGGCCCAGTACACCCTTAGTATGTCTTCTATCATCTGGGTTGAGAATGCCGTACGGGATTTCCTTATTTTCTCTCTTGTATCGCTGGGTTGAATAGCTGGATTCGACGCCAGTGCACACATGTGAGTCCATCCTACATCCCAACCAAGACCACAGCACTGATTCTCAATGTCTTGTGGCGATCTTATCCAGGACTGAAGAAACACACAACGCAGCAACCTCCGGCAGCTATGGCATCATCAGCGCTATTGGCGTGTCCTCCGTGCTCGGCTGGTTCTTGATTCTTGGACTGCTGTTCTCCATCCAAGATTTCGACAATACTATTGCTTCACCCACTGGCCAACCTGTCGCCCAAATCTTTATCGACACCGTAGGCATCAACGGTGCTATTGCCCTCATGGTACGTGCCTTCACCAAATACAAACTCCCCATCGACATCGATCCTAAACACGCATCCTTAGGTTGTGATCATCGTCTCGATGTTCCTTTGCGGAACCTTCTCGGTAACTTCCAACTCTCGAATGATGTATGCTTTCTCCCGTGACGGAGCGATCCCTGGCTCCAAGTTCTGGCACAAGGTAGACGACAAGTACCAGTCTCCTGTCCGAACTGGTGAGCTCCTTTGCCATTGACTGCTTCCTGTGACGTCTGCTCATCATACGCACAGTCTGGCTTGCTGTGGTCTTGAGCTTCTGCCTGGGTCTTCCTTCCCTCGGGTCTACTGTAGCCTTCACCGCGGCGGTGGGTCTCATGACTAGGCCAGCACCCATTTCGAAGCTCACTCTATCTTCCTTGATAGACATCAATCGCGACTATTGGGCTATATGTGTCATATGGGTGAGCGACGCCAATACGTAGCTTATTGCTCAAGTATATTGACTCAAAAAAATGCTACTCCTCTAGTATCCCAATCTTCCTGCGCCTCATTAATCATAGGCAGTTCAAGAAAGGGCCATTCCACCTTGGCCGGTGGTCCCTTCCTGTTGCTGCGGTTGCGTCCCTCTGGATTTGCTTTATCACCATCGTCTTCATGCTGCCTCAGGGTATGTGAATCGAAGATTGATGGCTTCTTGTTATTCATGCTCCCTTCTTCTCCATCAACTAGTCAACCCGGTGACCTCACAGACTCTTAACTACGCGCCTGTCGCAACAGGTGCAGTCTTCTCGTACGCAGTGCTTACATGGTTGCTCAGCGCTCGTAAATGTACGTCGCGATATAGTGTAGTTATAGAAGTGTTATGTGTACTCACTGTTCCGTATGTTCTAGGGTTCACCGGCCCAATCAAGCAGATCCGAGGTGAGTCTGGAATTATTGTGTACCATTCAGGGATTTCTTTCACTAACACAACGGTTAACAACAGCGGAAGAGCTTGGTATCGATATCGCGAATCAAGCCGAGTTCGAGCGTGCTGAGAAAGAAGGCGTTCTGGACCCATGACGGAGAAGAAGACGTCGTGAGAAGTTTCTTTTTGTGTGGGTATTGCTCTTTTGTTACTAGATATCTGTTGTTCTAGTAGATTACTTTTGTTCCTTTCACGACTATATTCATGAATCTGAGATACCATCTGATGACTCCGCACTGCAATAATGGAGATTGGGAGGGATCGAGGGGAAGGTGTGAGTCTGATGTAAGCGCCCATTGAAGAAAAATCCGGCCGCTTCCGTTGTTTGTACACAAGTTATTTCTACGTGATTGCACATTGACACGCCAGCGAGCAGCATCCCAGTGCTGCCCCTACCTGTTAGCTTGATATCTAAGCTTATTAGTATGTGATTTTTAGACGGTGGCTGATAGAAAATCCCGCTAAATTTGACGTAGAGACGCGCGAAACGAGGAAGGCCGCGCGTATTTATCAAGGTCAACTTGACTTCACTCGCTCATCACGAAACGATTCCTTAAAAGGCTCACGAGATTAATCGACATCCTATTCCTTTCACCCATCCCTACTTAACTAAACTGGTCAGTCCGCCCTAGTCCCGCCGTTTGCTAGGGTTGTCCTGGTCTTCATACTTACCAACCCACATTTCTTGGCATATTTCCAAAAGCTTATTGTCCCTATCTGGACCCGCTTGCGTTTTAGACTGCGCCTCTTTATCGCACTATCTTGCAGTTTTTAAGGTGCTTACACCCTCTCCGTGCCTCTTTTTCGGCGCCATCTCATCGTATTGCGCATGCTCACACGCACACCCCTTTCATCCTTCCATTACCCACCTGCTTCATTAGCTTTATCCACCTATTTGGTACGTTGAGTCAGGCTCATCAATCACATTATTCTGAGCGCTTATACTTCCTGGTCTCTCTCTCTCGATCCACGTCACTTTTCCTCCGCATTCCCTCGCTCCTCTCTGCCTTCTGTAGCAGAAATGGATTCTTCTACTACCTATTTAGCCAACAACGACGTCAAGGACGCGGCCAAGACGACGGTCGAATCTGGTGACGAAGAGATCGTCGTCTTTGCCAATAACAGCGGCAACGGCCCCAAGTCCGCCAGCAAGGCCGCCGATGCTAACGGCAAAGTCGCTCCTGGTACTGTCGAGGCCACCGAGGCTTCCGTCGATGCCTCCAAAGTCGACGGCGCTGTCGACAACGACAGCGGTGCCAACGGCTTGGCGGATGCATTTGGCAATCTCAGTGTCAACCCATCCGCCCAGCCTGGCGTCAATTTTGATTATGCTGCCCGTAATGATTATCGCACTCCTAAATATCCTTCTATTGCCGTCTCGAACGGTGACGTCAACCCTGGTCCCCCCGGCGCCGAGTGGCAGTCTGGCAAGGGCGGTCGCAAGCCTGATGACCAGTACTACGGTGCTTCCAACTACGCTCGTCCTCTGAATGCTTCCGCTTCCGACTTCCAGCACCGTGGCCCTCCCAACTATGGTGCTTACGGAGCTCCTGGTGCTGCTCCCTACGGTTCTTATCAGGGCGTGCCAGCTATGCATGGTAGCTACGCCAATCACAGCTACGACGTTTTTGGTGCTTCTCCAACCCTCACCGAGCCTGCTGTCGCTAACGGTGCTCCTGGTGCCCCTGGCGGCGTCGGAAATGCCAACGGCCCAAATGCTCCCAACAATCGCTACATGGCCCCTAACCATCGCGGTTCCATGAACGGTGAACCGGCCGTTCTCAACATTGGTGCCATCGGAGCAGCTGGGGGTGCTCCCTATAGCCCGCTTCCACTCAGTCCTTCCCCTCTTACGATTAATCCTTATGCTGTGCATCACCACCCTCAGCTTCAGATTCCTCATATCAACGGCCATCCTATGGGCTATGGCCCACAGTCTGGCCCTCCCCCCAAAAACGGGGCTCCTGGTGCTCCTGGTTCCGCCACCTCTCCTGGCGGTAATCCTACCAATGGGTCAGGTGCTGAAGGCGGTAGCCCGACCTCGTACCGCAACCTTGCGTTCAACATGCCTTGGCCCAACAGCCCCTCCGAGTTCTACCCCGAGTCTGGCATGTATGCCAACGGATATGGTGCCGCTCACCTTCCTCATGGGATGCCTCAGTCCCAGTACCTGACCCCCCAGATGGGCCCGCCTATGCCTGGCACTCCCCAGATGGGTGCGCCTTATGGGTACATGAGCCCCATGCCCGGTGCGCCCGGCGGCCCTGGTATGGGCGTCCCAGGCAACCACCACGCCAACGGTGTGAACGGCGCACACCACCAGGGCGGCCCCCGCAGCGCTGGTGGACACAATGGCGCTGTGCACAATGGCGTTGGTGTGAGCCCTACCGGCGCTCCTCCCAACGTCCAGGTGGTCAACGGCCTCACGCTTATCAACGGTGTTCCCCAGCCGAATGCAGATGGCACGGGCCCAAGTGCTAACAACAGGAAGCTTGGCCTGTACAAGACTGAGCTTTGCAGGAGCTGGGAAGAAAAGGGCAGCTGCCGATACGGCCCGAAGTGCCAGTTTGCCCACGGTGAAGAGGAGATTCGCAAGGTTGCTCGCCACCCCAAGGTCAGTCATTATTTCCCTTTCATCGACCCTGGACTGTGAAACTGAAGTGCTCCCTCCCCTTATTTGTAGTACAAAACCGAGATCTGTCGTGTAAGTTTGTTATTATACTGCCCCACAATGTGGAGTGTCGCTAATTGCATCCTATTAGACCTTCTGGCTCTCCGGCTCGTGCCCTTATGGCAAGCGCTGCTGCTTCATCCACACTGATGCTCCCGCTGGTGCTGCCACCGCCGATCCCAGCAAGGCCACCGCTGGCGGCACTGGCCCAAGCACCGCTCCCAATGGCGCTACGACTCCCAACGGTACCGCCATCGATGGGTCCGCCAATGCCGGTGGCCATACACGCACCACCAGCAGCACCAGCGATGCCGCTGAGCAGCCCCCATCCTCGCTGCTCGCTCGCATTAGCGCCAAGCGTAATGTTGAGGACAAGACCCCACCTCCAACCTCGGGTCCTGCTCGACTCGCCCCAAATGGCGCGGCTCGTCCTGACTACTCGTCCCACAACCGTCACCTGTCCTCCATGTCCGATGGTCGCCCAACCGAAGTTGAGGCTGCCCCTGCCTTCCCTACCTCGGTATGTATTCTATTCTATCCTGATACTGCGTACCTCAGTCATTGATTTTTTATGTTTCATCACACAGCGTCCTGGCCACTCCCATTCCGCTAGCGCTCACACCCTGATGACTCCTACCTTTGCCTCCCCAGCAAACGGAGCTGTCGGTGGATATGGCTCCAATGTTGGCACCCCTGGCGTGGATGGCAACGGCAACTTGACCCCTGGCTCGTACTGGGGCCATAAGCGCTCCGCCAGCGGTGGTAGCGCGACGAACGGCGGTTGGAACACGCCCACTGCCGACGTCGCTGCTGAGCAGCCTCCTGTTCGCTCCATCTATTCCGCACTCACCCCCTCTGCGTAAGCATCGGTCCAGCACGCGCGCGGGATGAGGATGGACGACACCACCAACCTTCGCTTCCATTTCCGCACCTAGATGGACAGCCCAATAATTCTTATCATCATCGTCTATTCCTTGATTTTATCCGCTACATATCGATTGAAAGATCTCGTGCCCACCTGCTTTCTTAACTTGCTGTGCTTTCTCTGTCGTCATCAACATGCTTTTTCCTCCATCCCTCCACCCCTTAGTTTCATTTTCGCTCTCAATCCTCCAGAGCGGTTTGAGCCTCCATCCCCTATCCCAGAATAATGCTCTCGTTCGCAAGATCGGGTAGCTCCCCAAAAAGACCCATTCACTTGGCGTTTCTCCCTCTCTCTTTCCTCCTTCCTCACTACTTCATGTTGTCGGCAGCAGCGATTCTTTCTTTCCTTCTTATCGTCGTCTTATTGTCCCCCATTGATTGCAACTTATGATCATAATTAACCTTCCCTACATTTATCCATAAGCTCTGCGATTTCTTCGACGTGTCTGTAACGCTGCTAGCTCTACCTCTCTCTTGCGTCTATCATGAATCAATACTCGCGTTGCTTGACTGTTCTATCATTCCCTGCGTGCATCGATGAGTTGCTCAGGTTGCTGGACGTCTTTTACTACCAATGTCATTGACGTTTTACTGCCCCCTTCTGGTGGCAGACATTGTTGGTCTGCTCAAAAGTGCAACGATGCGCGGGTGGCCTGTTGTGCGGTGTTGACTTTCGATGGGCCTAGCGGTCTGACCCAAAGTACACACCACATATGTCCCGGAAGGCCATACTTCTACCTTTATAACCGTTAACTTTCATCGATCATGATCCACGCCGTCTTCATCTGTAAGTCCTTCAAGTCCGCAATTGGAAGGATAACGTCACCACTTGACTTGGACTGAGCTTTCTCATCTCTCTCTCCAATACAAATACGCACATTCCAACGATTGTAGTCAATACACAGGGTGTGGCCCGCTTGACCAAGTTCTACAAGCAACCGGCCAACTCCTCAATCAAAACTCAGCTTCCAGATCGCATATTCAAGCTCATCGCCTCTCGTCCTGGATCGCTCTGCAACTTCTTGGACGCACCGAGACTATCATTGCCAGCCAACAGCACTGCTTATACCCAATCTGCCTATGGTTCCGAACTCTCTGGGGAGAAAGCTCGACCTCCGCAAGATGTCTGGAGTGCGGACGACACTAGGATAGTGTACAGGAACTATGCGACGCTATACTTTGTGTTCGTTGTGGATGGATCAGAGAGCGAGCTTGGCGTTTTGGATCTTATACACGTGAGTACACGCCACCGAAGAGTGCTGTTCTGTGGTTAATGCTATATTGAATCCTCTAGGTTCTCGTGGAATCCCTTGATCGGGCATTTGAGAACGTTTGCGAGCTAGACTTGGTCTTTCACTTTGATGAGGTACCAAACAATCTCGCAGCTCCTTAGACATACCCTAATGATCCGCATGACATAATGCAGGTGCACCACATTCTAGCCGAGATTATTCAAGGAGGTCTTGTCCTCGAAACAAATGTTCAGGAGATCTCAAGTGCAGGTGAGTCCTACATTACTTGACATCACACCTAGTCATTGCTCATAGATTATTTCGCAGTTCTTGAGGCTCGCAAGGCGCGACGTGAATCCTATGCCGCAGCGAATCCGCTATCAATAGGCGGGAGCACAGCTGGAACCAGCCAGCGAGCAACGAATGCCATGTCTACTCCTCTTGGGTGGATCGCCGGGAAAATGACTGGCCTCGGGTGCGTACTCCATTCTATTATCTCCTCACCCACTGTCATCTCACAGTGCATTCAGATCTCGATAATAGTTTTGGCCGCCAACCTGCCCTCCTCCCCTCTTTGCCACCAGCCTTCAAAGTCAAACACTGCGCTGATGCGCCTATTCCTCAATCGAGACGCTAGGGACCTAATGAGCGAGCTCCGCTGTGTTATCATGTAAAGAGTTCTGCATACATGTATGATAGCCATTGCCGGTGAGATTATGGTGTCCATGATCAACAACTCATATCGGTCCCTGGAACTTCCTTCTCGTGGAAACTTCTACTGAACTGTCAACCGTATGAGGAAAATAGGTGGAGCAGTAATTACCCTCATATCGAGGGAATGGGGGTCTTTGTCTCTTGTGATGCTTTTCGGTGGATTAATTGACATTCACAATCCTGCCCAAGACTCGGGTGTAAATGAATAGCCTTCATGAACCTAACACACGCCACCGCAGCTGTTACCGGATGTGAAATTTGGCATCCCGTTGCTGACGTTATCTCAGTAGCATCACCCCGTCCGTCCCAAGCTTGTTTCCAACCTCTGGCCGCCGGAGAATACGATATCCGGGCCTCGTCTCCTCCACATTGAGGCGCTGGATGCTCCGCTGGGGAATCTTCATTACTAAGCTTGAGGATTTCCTACAGTGAGCCAACCTTAGCTCGAAGTGTATATAATGCGTTGAAACTACGTGTCGAAGAACCAGCTCCATACGAGGAGCGAGTATCACTTCTACGAAGCTCTCATTCCCCTTGTCTCTTTCATTCAATCCTAACAAAGTTCCTCCGGCTCGCGTGCTCGTATCAACATGACCTCACCGGTTCTTGCTCACATTGGTAAGTATATTGCATCAATCACCCGTTCGTTGGCTCACATGTGGCACTTTACATAGCTCCTAATGGGCTCGTTGGAAGGGCTTTTGTTACTATCCTCGTCGAAGCTGTCATCGCTGGTGATATATCCAAACTCAAGGTTCTTGCTTCCAAAGAAACAGAACATATCAAGAAGGCCCTTGAGATGGTACCCGACGGCAAAGTCGAGCTCACCCTCGTTGAATACACGAACAAGTCGACCCTCGTAGCAGCTCTCCAAGGGGTTGATGTTATCATAAGCACAATGGGTGCGCATGGGCCCAACCATGACGCCGCTGAACAGAACCTGATCGAGGCTGGTAAGTTGTTCATAACTGGCCTATGAAATGGCTTTCTCATCTTTCTATCCTCCCAAAGCTGCGGAGGCTGAAATCAAGGTGTACTTCAATAGTGATTTTGGGGCTGACTACGATGCTGCGACGTGGGGAGCTGCTGTCTGTGAGGATAACCAAGCCCATGTCGCCAGGGCCCGAGCGCTTGGCCTAAAGACAATTTCCATTGCCAATGGCTTATTCTTGCCGTTCCTCCGCACACCCCTGATGGGTTAGTGATAAAGCCAACAACCCCGTGTTGCGCCCTTTGACATCCATAAACCTACTTCCCGATGGGCTTTCGATAGGAGTCAACGGTTCTGAATGGCAGATCACCGACGACGGCGATGCTCGTTTAGCTGTCGCCGACCTTTATGATACAGGGCGATACACGCTCCGCGCCGCCATTCTGGCATTCCAGGACCCTAGTGGTGTTCCTGACAGGTTGCGAGTCTACTCCGACATGAAGTAAGTCCTAATGCTGCGTCTTAACGTTGACCTTGGCCGTTGTCTTACTTTCCTGTGTATTGGACCCTCTAAATATCATAGAACATTCAATGAGTATGCTGCGATCGAGGAACGCCTCACCGGTAAAGCGGTTACGAAGACTTTCGTCCCAAGTGCCCAGCTCCTTGCAGAGTGGGAGAGCGAAGAAGTTAGAGCATCGCAACCGTACTTCTGGCTCCGCTTCATGCCCGGAACGACAGGAGCCGACTTTCTGGGCCACAATCACAATGAACTCCTAAACCCTGGCCAAAAGTATTTCAAGCCGGTCAGCTTTGAGCAGTTTACTGAAGCGGTGAGATAATCATCTGGCAATGCGGTCAGGGTAATGACGAAAACATTTTGCTCCAGAGTTTGCGATCATCAGGCTGTGATACGCCATGATTTTCGGGTTTCCGCTAGAATGCTTCACTAAGTCGGTCGTAGATCGCTTTGGTGTCAATATACAATTCCATTGGTGAAGTGTTGTACAGAGGTACAGGAGCTGAGAAGCCTTGAAGCCTTTGCGATGATGGGACTGGCAGCGTGAACTCTGGCAGTTTGAACTTGCTAATAGAGAGGATCTCTGTGGAGGCTTAGCTTCCAGCATGGAAGAACTACGTGCAACGTTGGCTAGCATTTCGCATTTCATTCCTTGCGTACAGCTCCTCAATTGACACCTAAAAATCGTTCTCCAACTCGCCACAGCCTGTTCTTCAGCACCAGACAAGATGTTTTAAATTTGAGACAATACAATGGCGCCCCAATCATGATTCAACATACTGATAGGACCAAAAACTTTCATTCTTCATGGAGTTAAGCCCTGGCAGAGTATCCAGCTCTGATGCTCGATGAAAATAGAGCCAAACACGATATTGTTGGCCCAACCTGACAGTCGATCTGTTTGAGCTTTTAGAGCTCTTTAGTCATCCTCCTCTTCGCTATTCATCGGTTTTTTTTTAGCTTCGTGCTTGACGCTCCAACCCCTATCTTATAGCTATGCCCACCAATGCCCCCGTTGTAGCTCTCGTCGGTTAGCGTGCTCCCTCAATCACTGTGAAACGGTCACCTTGCTCTCTGATTCGATTATCTCCACAAAGCTCCTAATGGGCTGGTCGGACGGGCTTTCGTGCCAATTTTTGTTGAAGCTACTACTCAAGGCGATATTGCTCAACTTAAGCTCGTTGCTTCGAAAGAGACCGATACACTCAGGATGGCGATCCAGGCGGCGCCGAGGAACACAGTCAAGCTCTCAATCGTCAATTATATGGATAAATCGGCATTAGAGGCTACGTTTGAAGGGACTGACGTCGTCGTAAGCACCATGGGAGGCACTGGTGACCAACGCCCTGCTGCCAGTGAACAGACAGTGATCGAGGCAGGTGAGCCTTTCACCACAGCCCTTCTTGGTTTGAAGCTAGCGCTTGAACATCGCTGTGCTCTTATAGCTGCAAAGGCCGGTGTCAAGATCTATTTCCCGAGCGACTTTGGCTGCGACTATAGCGACGAGACGTGGGGTGTGCCAATGTGGGAGTCCAAGAAAGCTTATGCAGCCTTGGCTCGTGGTCTTGGTCTTAAGACGATCTCTGTCTCCAGTGGTCTTTTTATGCATCTTTTTCTCACCTCCATGTTAGGTAAGTATCCTATTTGCGTGGCGAGTTAGATATTTCGAGCTATTTCTCACTGATGCCATCCCCTATGCTCGGACCCGATGGACGGCATCCGTCCACATACAGGCTTCAACCTCCCTGAGTGGGAAATTCCTGAGGATGGGAACACTCCTTTCGCGCTAAGTGATGTATCCGATGTTGGAAGATACACTCTTCGCGCTATTATCCTTGCGCGTCAAGACCCAAAAAGTGTCCCTGATCGGCTACGTGTCTACTCAGATGCCAAGTCCGTATATTCCCCTTCCCCGTTATGGAGGTCCTACCTTGGTATTCACCGGTGCTCTGTTTGAACCTACACAGGACTTTGAATGAGTACGCATCTATCGTGGAGCGTGTCACTCAAACCAAACTCACCAAGAGATATATCCCTCGCACCAAGCTCCTAGCTATTTGGGAGAACGATAGTGGTCAAACTCAATATCCGAACCTATTCCTGAAGATCATGGTGGGAACGACCGCCATCGACTTTTCGGAGCGTGAACACAACGAATTACTCAACCCGGGCGGGACGTATTTCAAACCAGCTAGCTTTGAGAAGTTGGTCGAATCAGTGAGTATATTGATTCGAGTTAAGCGAGAGTGCGAAAGAAAGAAATAAGGTGGGATTATTCTGATGCAATGCTCTATCTACTCCAGACATTGAAACTCTAGGCGAGTTGGGTTCCCCAAGGACTGCTCAGTGTTCATGTCTGCACCGATCGCACGGAACCCACTGTTCTCGCGTCCCACACGTTCTATATGGTAATGCAATCAAGTTCTAGCTCTTCGCAGAATCGGTATCCCGCTATGATGTCGGTTCCCTCTATTTCTGAGCCCTCAAGGACGACACTAGGGTCTGCGATGCGATAGCTCCCCGACTAGATCTGGGAACTCTCCGACTCCCAGTCGTTTTCACTCTGGAGATCCCCAGCCTACTAAGGCCTGCTGTCATCTCCAAGAAAAGTTTTTGTTCTGAGTATTTGTCCGCTCCGTGAACGTTCAAGTTTCTTGATGGAGGAACCCGAGTTGGTATATGTTAAATTCTCTATTCTGGGCGATTGTGAATGGTACGTCAGAATTCTGGGACCACAATGAGATCCATTCCCACGATGCCAGACGTTTTCGTCATTACGAGATGTACCTTGTCGTTGGCACTTGATGTGACTCTTACGCCGATAATCGATCAAATGCTGACTAACCTTGTCGTTAGAGAACCGAAGACTCGAAGGTCGAAGTTTTAGTATGACTCGATATCCCCCTGCCCAGCCGAAACCGAGTGACAGCGGCGGTCCCGTTTCTGACTCCATCAGTTCCCCTGCCATCGCGCCACACTCCACACTTACCAATCACCATGTGCCTGAGTGACTAAGGTCAACCCTGTAGCCACATTGCAACAATGCTGCTAACTTCGCCCAATATTGGTTTCTTACCAATATTGCTCGACGCTAGTGTAATGGGAGGCATGGCCGGGAGGACAAAACCCACGTTCAGCATCAGTGCTCAGAGACTCGTCAGTCTCTCCATCCTCCATCTTTTCTGGCCTCTTACCTCTCCAGCATCTATACCTCAATGGCTCCAGTTGTTGCGCATATTGGTCAGTGGAGACTCAGGTGATCCCACTGTGACCACTTACACTCTGCAATCTTTACTGGTCCTATTTAGCTCCCAACGGAAGGGTTGGGAAGGCATTCGCTCCTATCTTCATCGAGGCTGCTATCAAAGGCGAGATCGCGAAGCTCAAACTCATCACCTCGAAAGAAACGGAGACTTTTAAAGAATCTATCGCGGCTGCTCCGAAAAATGAAGTTGAGCTCATCGTCATCGACTATACCGACAAGCTGGCGCTTCTGGACGCTCTGCGAAACGTCGATGTCGTCGTGAGCACCATGGGTGGGCACGGTGACCAAGCTGAATCGGAGAAGACATTGATTGAAGCTGGTGGGCTTTGCTCATGACAACTCCTAGAATACTGGGCCCGTCTGATTACGTTCAATTATGCACAGCTTCGGACGCCAAAGTCAAAGTCTACTTCAATAGTGACTTCGGATCCGACTACGACAAGGAAACATGGGGAACTCCTGGATGGGAAGCCAAGAAAGCTCATGCCTCTGCCGCTCGTGCTCTCGGCCTCAAGACGGTCTCTATCGCCAACGGCGTGTTCATGCCATTCCTGCGAACTCCATTTCTGGGTGAGCTCATTAGTGGCCATTCGATATCGGCATCCTGAGTATGAGACTTTCTGATGGTACTTGTGCTTAACCTTCTGATCTCAGGGGTTAAAGGTTCCGAATGAGAGATTGTTGAAGACGGATATTCCTCATTTGCGCTTATAGATATGTCAGACGCTGGAAGATACACGCTTCGTGCCATCCTTCTCGCATCCTTGATCGTGTGCGAGTGTATGGCGACGCGAAGTAGGTCTAAATCTTATCCATGCAGCCCTCAATCCATTCTGACGGCTGTATGGATCTACCAACAGAACACTCAATGAGTATGCTTCCATTGTTCAACGCCTGACAAATGTTCCTATCACCAAAAAATATGTGCCGCGTCCTCAGCTTATTGCTGAATGGGAGACTCCCAACGCCAAGAATGAAAAGCCACTCCTTTTCCTACGCATCATGGCAGGGACAAGCGCGGCTAACTTCTTGGGACACGAGCACAACGAGCTCCTCAATCCAGGCCAGAAATATTTCAAGCCTCTCAGCTTTGAAGAAGCTGTCAAGGTCGTACGTGCTTTGAGCCGCGGCACAAGTGACCATGAGGCACTGACTATAAAGCGTTCTTCAGACTACGCAAATATAGGCTCAAAGGCAATCCGAAACCAAAGGCCCTTATTTTCTCCTCGAATACCCTTTCCAACCGTCCGTAATTACTATTCCGTTTGTGTGGTGGTAATGGAATTTGCTACACTGGGTGTGAAAGGATCCTGTCAATATTATATGTTCCAATAGCCGTCAAATTCGGCGGCGTTGTGCATCAAGTTCGGCCTCCACTATCTGAACCTGTTCTTGCGAGTCAGTCTGAGAGTGGAATGTGAGAAAGTGTCGCACGAGTTTGTTGACGTGACAAGTTTCACAACGTCACTCTTGGTATCAAGATTCACAACAGAACCTCCTTGAGCACTCACTATTGAGATATGCATATTGGCGAGTGACCTGGTAGGCGAGAGCCCGATAGCTACTATGCAATCATTGTGCAGATAACGCGCGGTGTCCTCGAGTTGGGCGCGATATAACTTATGTATGATGTTCGATACTGACGTCTATCTCCATCCTTGCTTATTCCGTATGGGGGGGGGGCATCTTTCGCGTCTTGGAAGAGGTACGAGCAATCTCGAACTTCCTGCTGGGAATCGTCATTCGTGGCCCCACGATCCACTCGGACAAACAGTAGCTTGTTAGTGGCTCCGATGAGAATCTTGGCTCTCCGGCTCGTGAAATTGGAAACTAGCTATTAAGATGCTCATGCTCTCACCCCGTGCGACCCCAGTTATTGGGTGTCCTGTGGTCTCCCAACGTTCACATATTTGGATCTCATCTCCTCCACATCACGACCCTCGATAGCTGGTGGAGGCCACCATATTACTCAGCTTATGGGAACATCACACGACGTGTTAGCCCAGAAAGCATGCTGATCCATGGCATTGGAACATGTGGAGGCTCGTGCTGGCTAGTCCGCACGATGTGTAGAGCAGGCTACGCTTCTACAGGGCCATAGCCTCAGTCCCCGGGAGCATTGTCCGGGTATATCAAGTGAATTTAGCAAAACTGTGTCTTGAATCAGCACCGTTTCCCAAGCTTTCCATTCTTTTTGCCTGGATTTCCTACGCTCTCCCGACACCGGAACACTAGGGACATCTTGCTGATTGATTTTCCTCCACATTGCCCTCTGATGGCACTATACCACCATGTTAAGCGCAACGACGGTGATTAATTCCTTACTAAGGTAGCCTCACGATGCATATTCCTTCCTCATTGCTGACCTCACCTTGATGATACCTTTGGGGTGATTACGACTACAAATTGGCGTAATGTGGGGAGCGTGAGGTGGATAAAACCCGGTTTCGCTTCAAACCTAGAGTGCACAATATTTTTCCACCATCTACCAGGCCCACCGCGGTGTATCTCAAAAATCTACCGCCCGGATGACTGGCCCATTTGTTGCCCATGTTGGTCAGTGGATCGTTTCCTCGCTTGGATATACTATAATCACCTAATTCGTGCATTCTTTGTTGAATCCTTATAGCACCTAATGGGATGGTTGGGAAAGCTTTCATCCCCATCTTCGTTGACGCTGCCATTAAGGGAGAGATTGAAAAGCTCAAATTTATCACTTCTAAGGAAACGGCAATATTGAAAGAAGCTGTTACATCTGCATCGAATGGAAATGTTGAGTTTGTCGTCATCGACTACACGGATAAAAGGGCTTTCTTGGCGGCTCTCCAAGGTGTCGATATTGTTGTCAGCACCATGGGCTGGAATGTTGGCCAACTCAAGTCTGAGCAAGCCTTGATCGAGGCTGGTGAGTCAAGGATTTATCGCACTCGAAGGCTAGACATTGCTGATGAACGTTTATACGGAAAATAACCCATAGCCTTAGAGGCCAGAGTCAAAGTCTACTTTAATAGCGATTTTGGCGTCGACTACGACGAGGGGACATGGGGAGCTCCGGTCTTGGAAGGCAAGGAAACCCATGTCGCTGCGGCCCGTGCTGCGGGCCTCAGAACTGTCTCCATTGCCAATGGCGTGTTCATGCCATTTTTGCGTACTTCATTTCTCGGTGAGTCTGGAGGCACTTGGATGACGGCAGCTAAGGTATTCTGTTGTAACCTTTGCTTCATCTCGGGATCGCAGGGGTCAACGGGCATGAGTGGGAGATTGCGGAGGATGGAAACTCTTCATATGCACTCATAGATATTTCCGACGCTGGGAGATACACACTGCGTGCCATTATGCTCGCACACCAAGATCCTAGCCGTATCCCTGATCGCGTGCGAGTTTACGGTGATTCGAAGTACGTTCTATTATTAATTATCCTCCCCTAGCTTCTCTCTTTGACAGACGTTTTCATTTTCCCCTATAAGAACGTTAAATGAATACGCTTCTATCGTCGAGAGCCTGACCAAAACTCCTGTCAGTAAGAAATATGTGTCACGTTCGCAGCTCGTCGCCGAGTGGGAGTGTCCCAATGGCAAGAAAGACGCCCCTTTCCTGTTCCTCCGCATCATGGCGGGTACAAATGCAGCCGACTTGTTGGGACGCGAGCATAATGAGCTCCTCAACCCGGGCCATCGATACTTCACACCTATCAGCTATGAGGAATTTGTCAAATCGGTGTGTGCTTGTTGCGTCGTGGCAGCGCGTGTCGAAATTTGGAAACACTGACCATGCTGTACTGCTCAGACCTTGTAGAGTCAGAACCGCCAGCCTGCAAAAGACAGAGACCCTCAACACCTCGAACTCTTCTCTCTGATTACCTGTAGCTACTGGTCTCCCTTTGATAGTTCTATGCTTCCCTACTTTTTACCATGTTCTTTACTAACCATCGTCCGTCCCCTAGTTAGCATTCAAGTTTCTATTGCCATCAACCTTGCGCGATGCCATCTATTTAGTTTTGATTGCCAATACCCGTTGCTATTCTGATAGGTTTATCTGATCATGAATTTTTGGGAAGCGTCCAAACGCATGCGTCGATGTGACGGCCGCCGACGGCGGCCGCTGTGCTACACTCGTCATTTGTCTTGATTCTAGCTGGCCAGCTCAGGGACTGGGGCAAGACATGTATTGCTGCTTGTCGCTCAGATGATTAGGAATTTCCAAGATCTCAAATTTGTTGTAGAGACTGGCAAGATGTCAACTATGAAGACATCCCACCTTATGGTTGTTTTGTTGGTCCTGCTGAGCCGAAGGTACATCGCGTGCGCTGCACCACGCCGTTGTTTTTCATTCTCGAGCAGGATCTGCATTACAGGAGATCTTCGCTGTCTCCTCACCAGCTGAGCCTTGTGGAAAGTGACGCCCACTGACACGAGGAATTGGATCTTTCAAATGGCTGTTTTACGAGTTTGGAAGGCTCTTGTCAATCCAGAATGATTACTTATAATTCACATCGATTTCGGCAAACGGTTTCGGGTTCATCAGCTATTGATTCGAACCATTCACATCGAGCTCGCTGTTCAAGCCACTCTCTTTCTGCTACACGTCAGAACATTTAGAGTCTTGACATCCATGCGAACAAAAGTTCGGGCGCCGTCGCCGGCCGTCGAATGACTAAGGTCCTTGTCTTATCGCGTCAGCACTCGTGAAAGAGACGACACAGAGTCTGGCTGTGGCCGCGGTCATGTCCATTTAATCCCGCTCATCCCAATTGAGATTTCTATTGGTGGCTCGTGACAGCACCCTAATCGCCTTGACGGGCAAGGCCATCGCTTCATACCCGAATAGGGTTGGTAGCTGCGGATGACCACTCGCCTGTTGATATGTTTCTCCACATATATACTTTTCAAATGCTGACTAGTTCAATGACTGCTTATGACAACTGTGGGGTAGCGTAATCTGAAGGGCCTTCTCAGCACAAAAGCACAATCGAGCCAAGGTGCTGTTAGTCTTATCAAGCACTTCACCGTTCGCCTGTCTCACCTTGCACCTCACTTCTAGAATAACCGTCCCAATGTCTGCTCCAGTCGTCGCTCACGTTGGTAAGTGTGCTCTACTCCCGATCGTACTGAAATACCTCTCTCACCTGAGCATCTGGGACGCAGCTCCCAACGGAATCATTGGCAAGACTTTTGCTCCTGTTTTCATCGAGGCCGTCATCAAGGGCGATATCGCCAAGCTCAAGTTCATCGGTTCTAAGGAATCTGAAGCCATCACGAAGGCCATAGAAGCTGCGCCGAGCGACAAGGTCCAGTTCGTCACTGTCGATTATGCAGACAAGGCAACTCTTGCGGCAGCGCTCCAGGGTGTTGATGTTGTTGTGAGCACCATGGGCGGGCATGGTGCTCAAGCTGCTGCCCAGCAAGCTTTGATCGAGGCCGGTAGGTCTTCTCTCAGCCGGTGTCCTTTCTAGTGATAAGATACTAAAACTGGTCGATTTGTGTGACTGGTTAGCCGTGGAGGCCAAGGTCAAGGTTTACCTTAACAGCGATTTCGGCTCGGACTATGATGAGCAGACGTGGGGTGCTGGCGATTGGGAGTCTAAGAAGGCCCACGCTGCCAATGCCCGCGCTCTCGGCCTCAAGACAATCTCCATTGCGAATGGCGGATTCATGTCCTTCACGCGCTATCCATTCTTTGGTGAGTTCGAATCAGCGTATTCTTCTGCATCTCGTGAGGAGCTCATTCTGAGCCGATCTACTCGGCGATGCTGCGTTTTTAGGCATGGTTGGTCCTGAGTGGCAGATTGTCGAGGATGGAAATTCATCGTTCGCCGTCACTGATATCCCTGACGCTGCAAGATACGCCTTGCGCGCGATTATCCTTGCATTCCAAGATCCTAATAGCGTTCCCGACCGTGTGCGAGTGTACGGTGATGCAAAGTACGTATAAATTGACGCGCTCTCTCAACCGTCGTCGTCTACTCTGTTTCCTATACTAAGCCACTCCCCACTTCTTAATCTCGTTTCACATCCATCGCTTCTCCTTTGCAGGACGCTGAACGAGTATGCCGCGGTCGTCGAGCGCGTGACCAATTCTCCCATCAAGAAAACATACATCCCTCGCTCAAAGCTCCTCGCTGAATGGGAGAGCCCGAACGGCAAGCAAGAATACCCCTTCCACTTCCTACGCATCATGACGGGGACCAGCGCCGCCAATTTCCTCGGGCGCGAGCACAATGAACTGCTCAACCCCGGCCAAAAGTACTTTACGCCCACGAGCTACGAGGAGTTCATCAAGTCGGTAAGTCAATGTCAATAATGATGAGAGCCCGGCGTTATGGCTTCGTGGGCACGGGATCCCAGTTTGACTAACTCCGCATCCACTTTTTCTCTCTCTCCCCTTCTCTATCTGCTTTATCTATTTTTATGAGTAGACTTTGTAAGGAATAGTGACTCGAATGCGGCTCTGGGTGAACGCCAAGACAATCTCAGATCGGGTGTATTTGACCGGCGCCAAGAATTTTGTTTCATTACCACGTTTTTTTCTGCAATGATTTGCTCTTTTCTGGAGTGTGGGCTGAAGCTTGTGTGATGGAAGCATATAGTGAGAGAAGTATTAGGGCTCTAAATTCCAATCAAGCCACACTGTATACATGTACGTACAACATCAGACAGCAGTTTACACGCCGAAAAGGTGTAATATAATAGAGAGAGACCAAACGAAAGAACGAGTCACATGAAATAAAGATGCGTGAATGGAATGAAAAGGAACAAGAAAAAGAATCGAAGGGACGCGCGAAAATAGATCAGGGGATCGGGATCGGTGCTGCTATGTATTACGAACAACAAAAAGTGAAGAGTGGGGGGAGGCGATTTGAAAAATAAAAGGGAAGCAGTAGAGCGTTCGCCGCCGTGATATTAGATGAGGCGATCGGCGACAAGGCACAGATCGAATTGTCGCGATGAGAAACGGGCGCCAGAAGCCCCAAAAGGCCATCAAATGCCCATGGGATGAGCGATGATGACTCGGCAGCCGACTAGCACCCGGCCTTGGCGGGATAATAGAGTACGTGTCAACTCTTCCTTCGCAAAGGAAGAGATCGACAAGGAGGGGGCGAGCGAGGGGCGATCCTGTAGCTGGAGTCACTTCTTTCTACTGAAAACCCAGGGAAATCAATGTTAGTCAAATCTCATCGATACCGGCAAAATGGTTGATGAGCCCGAGGTTGAGGAGGGTATGCGTACCATAAATGATCTCTATCAGGTCGCACACAGACGAGCGGGGAAGGCAGGGTATAATGAGAAAGCCACTCCAGAGCAACGGAAGAACAGGTAGCTCCTCGATCCACAAAACAGAGAGGTCGCCACTATCCAAACCGAGCAACCAGCCAGCGGACGCGCACACGCACACACACGCTCATCTATCATTCGCCTCGTCCCTTTCAACTACTGGCACGGCCAGCGATGCCCGCCGGGACAGCCGATACGACCCAGCGAGTCGTGCGCATCTTGTCATCGCACTCGCACGCCTCGCGCGAGCCCTGGATCCAGCCGCGTTCGCACCCATCGCACCACACGCGCTCCTTGTTGAGCAGAGCACCGGCGCTGGACGACGAGGCTCCATGCTTACCAGCCAAGAGCGAGCCCTCGCCTTCGGTGGCGCTGTCCTCGTCTTCGTCGCCATTTGCACTGCCTCCGTACGTGCTTCCTCCGCCGGCAGAATAAGTGCTTCCGCCATAGGCTGAGCCGTTGCGCGAGTGGGTGCCAGGTGCACCGGCTCGGTGACCGCGGATCGAGGCGCGCTCCTCTCCGGAAAGGTTACCGGCGTTGGCATCGGCAAGCCCGATGCCGCTGTTGCCACCGTGGATGGAGGTGTAGTGACGGCCGAGATCGTGCTTACGGGAGAACGAGCGACCACATCCCACGTGACGACAGACGAACGACTTGACGCGGTGTGGATCATGGGTCTGCATGTGGGTCTTGAGGTTGTATGCGCGAGCAAAGGCTAAGCGAGGGGGATGCCGACGACGATGAGGACGAATAAAAAAAAGTCCGGAAGAATCCAAAATTAGATGAGCCGAGGTTGACATATGTAGATTTACGTATCAGTCAAAGAATGGGGGACTTACCACGTTCGCAGTTGGGACATTGGTAGCGCTTGCTTGGGTGGACGCCAGGCTTGGAGTCTTCTTCGTAGTCTGGGGGGCTAGCAGCCGATGCTGCCAAGCGTTTGCCGCGACGGTCTTGGTGGTGATCGAGAGCACCAAAGTCGGGGGTGGGGATCGATGGCGACGAGGTTGCTTCGCGTTTGATGGCGCTGCGACCTGCCTGGGCTTGGGCGAGGTTGGAGGATGACGAGGTGGAAGCGCCAAGGGGATCACCGCGGCGAGGGAAATACATGTCAGTGGGGGTGGATGATGTGATGAGGGCGTCGTAGTCGATCGGGGACTGGGATGACGATGGTGGTGGGTTGAGTGGTTGCGATGATAGCACGTGCGGTGGGGCAGAGGCGGCGGGTGGGGAGTAGGTGGATGCGGCAGCAGCAGCAGCAAGGGCAGCGACACTGACTTGGTTCATAAACAGTTGGACTGAATTGAGTGTGGCCGCGTCGATGGGTCCCGGAGCCGAAGGATTGATCCCAAGTGCACTGAGAGCAGCCATGGCAGCCGCGGTCGATGCAGTCGTGGCCTGGGGACTGACTACGGGCGCAGTTGGCGAAGATAAGGAAGCAGCACCTGGGGGAGATGTGGCTCCTAATTGTTGCTGCTGCTGCTGCTGTGGCTGTAAGACCTGCGGAGTCTGTATGCCCCCCATATGATGGAATGCGGATGGGAGTCCGGAGAGATTAAACTCGGACAAATCCAGATCGAGGTCGTTCCCATAATGTGATTGCGTTTGATGTTGATGCTGTTGCAGGAGTGGCGACGGGAACTGTGGCGGATTCCCCACCGCCGAGGCACTATTGTGCTGCGGCAGGGACCCAGCTGCGCTCAGGCCTGTTACACCAGGAGCGTAGGCGCTATACAGCGACCCATTGGCCCCCAGGTGGTGGTTGTATCCTGACTCATGGCCAGAATAAAACGATGCGGCATCATAGTCGTTGTAGCTGTGCTGGCTCTCGCTGACGCTGGACACCGTCCCGTTGAAGGCCGATTTTGGCCCGTTGCGATAGCTGCCGTAGTACGCAGCTGGGGGCAAAGGCTGGAGGGTGTCCTGCGCAGAAAAGGGGAGATCGAGCTGGCCGAGTTCGGTTTCTGCCTCGAGCTCGCGATCAAAGGCTTCTGGGTCGGGCGCGAAGAGCTCAAAAGACGTGGGGTCCATCCACTGCGCATTTGGGTTTCCTGCTGCTGGCGATGCCTTGTCTACATTGCCGGCTGTTGAATTGAGATATTCGTTGATGTCGAGCAGTAGAGAATTTGCTGAATCTGTCGACATTGTGCTGCCCTTCGTCTCGTCGTCGTCGTCCGATTGTTGCAGTCTGTGTTCAGGAGAGAGGAGGAAGAGCGATCCGACGGTGGCTGTGCTCGAGTCCTTTGCTCATGTAAGCCGCTCGATCGGCCAATTCATGCCATCTTGTGTCTCTCTGGTCTATCAAGTAGTCCTTCATCCTGAAAGACACTTTTGGGCGTCACTGGCACGCTGAGGGACGTCTGAGCCCGCGTTTGCATCGCCCATTCAATTCTGCGGAATTCCTGGCCAGCATTCAGTTTCACCAATCATGGTGTCTGCGCACATCCACCCCCTGTACTGGTCCACCGAGCGCAGCTCAGCAATAGTCTAATTCCATAAAAAGAATCCCAGAAAAATAGCGCAATTCCGCATCTGTGGGGACTTTCTTGGCTATGTGTGATGCAATGATGAAAATATGCCGAGCAAGGCGAATCAACCAGTGCATAATCCAATTTGTCCACATGGCACGCCGCAGCAATACTTGGCGATCCAGGACTTTTGCTCAGCGCAGTCATGATCGCTTTTCACAACCCCATCTCATTCAACCTTCGCCGCCGGCTTCCAAGCCTCCTCTCTGACGCAAACCCTGACTACGCAGCAATATCACTCCACATAGCCTTGGCAGCGACTCGCTACCGACCAGGGGGCCCCGACGTCGATGTGCCATCCGGTCTTGGCATTACGCACACAACTCTACGTCAACCCAAATATCTGTTTCTTGCAGCCAACGCTACCTTATAAAGACCTTTAGTCTCCCCTCTTATGTCTGAGACTTTGAGGGAGGGAAGTGAGACCAGGCGTCGAGTCCGGGCAGGTTCGGCAGGGAATGCCGAGCCCCGGCCATATGAGCGAGCGCAGGCTCCCACCCTGCCCCCTCCACATCGCGCACAGTCATTGAGACCCCCAAATCTCTCTCGCAGTCACTGATCCTCGTACGACACGCGCAAGTCATTTTTCCCTTTCCTTTGCTGTTAATAATAGGCGTAGGCGCAGTCAATGAGTTCTTCTTCCTTGAGTGACTATGTATCCCGGATTCTCTTGGGCAGATCCCGATCCCCCCGTGCTCGCTTGGCGCAGCAACATTCAGTCAATTCCTCCCTCCCCCCTTAGTTCCTATCCCTTTTCGGTTCGACTCACTGCTTCTTCTCTATGACTCGAATCGCAGCAGCGAGCAGACAAATGAAAATTGACTTTGCCTTGGCGCAGCAGTCAGGCCTTTCAGTGACCGATGAATCATCGGCTTCGGATTCCGGGTTGCATCAGTCAATGGGGGATGCTGATACCCACCTGCGCGCAGCGCGTACAAGCCTCGCCGTAGCTCTCGAAGTCGTGGCTGGGTCCCCGTTTCCGTTCGGCTGGGTCTTGATGGCTGGGCTGATCGTTGGCATTGATATCATCGCTCCCTATGACCCCATAATGACACGCGCGTCGTGTCAGAGATGCAACTGACACGTCGCAGTCAGGCTCCGAGTCACCTCCCCCCTTAGCGTCCTCTCCGCCCACTCCCTCTGTCAGATCTTCTACCTCCTCTTACCACTCCCACGTCCTCTCCGTCGCTTGCTGGGGGGATGGTATTTCAGCCTGCCCTTGTCCACGGTATTATTAGTCGAGAGCGCTATGAACACTCCCCCTTTTGCTCAGCAAGCCAGCCGCCTGGGTGACCCCAAAGGACAACCGCCCAGCATCAATTCCTGGCAGTGACCTTCTGCTCCCCCCTTGCCTTCCCTTCCCTTATAGCGCTCACGACCCATGGGGGCCAACATCCAGCATGAGTATTTATAGACCGATCCCGAACTCAGGTACGGAAGCCATCCTGGACCGTCCAATCAGAATCTAGCCGTTGGCGCACACGGCAACGACGATCGCGCCCCGCGAAATCATTTATGCTATATCACTGCCGTCTTTATGGTTCACCCTGACGCTGCAAAGGTAACCTATTGGTCTCATCACTGGCAATGGTAATGAAAAGGGGTCGTGTCCATGCATATATTTCGTCCTTGGTGAACGTCGTAAGTGAGTGATCAAATATACAGAGGCGCCAAAGCGGCAGGGGAGGGAATTACACTGGACACAGTGGCTAACAAGAAAGGAATGCGATGATTACAGTAGGTAGCGAGTTTGAGAAAACGAAGGGATAGTAGCGAAAAAATGTTAGTCCGTACGTTTTGCCCACCGAATATTAATGTGTTGAAGGCGATGATGAGGCAAGCAACACAACGCAACTCAAGGTAATGACCACGGGGCGCACAAGAAGAAACGGGGGTCCAGCTGGGGAGAGTGCACACCTCTATAGCGACGTAGGCTGCTCGGAGTCCGGCTTGAATCGCAGTCGCGCAAGGATGAGTGTATGATACGGAGCACTGAGCCAAAAATAGAATGTCAGCCATAATACATCACGAAGTCAGTCAAAGACACTTACGGTTCGGCCCTAACTATAGACACCTTGTTGGCCGACAGCCGCGGGGCATCGCTCAGGACCGGATCCTCATTGTATCGCGGACCCGCCTGTTTTAGGACATTCGTGTCTGTAGTCCAAACTCCAAAAGGCTCGCCTTCACGACGGTCACCGTAGCTATTCCAAGGAAGAAGCGTCATCATGAGCGTCAGATATCAGCAAGCATACATAAGGGGGGAGGTGCTGAAAAGCTACCAACATGTTGAAGTGAGCCATTCCATCAGGATGCTTATGATTCACGACTACGAGCGAGATAGTATGCAATTAGTAAGAGGATCATTTGTGTCAGCGAGAAGAACCCACATAGGCCATAGTCTTTCGTGTCCAAGGTACCGATCACCAACAGCAAATCCTCCTTGGCCAGATGGTGCCTCCTTCCAAACGTATCCATAATAGTTTGTCGATGTTTCGCAAACCAGTCCTTTGCGGTATCAAGTGTAGGAGAAGTAACGTATCGCTAATGCATTGGAGTTAGAACCCATGGTCGCATAGTGATGAAGGGAATCAAGAGATAATACACACGTAGACGGTCGATTCCGCAACAATTAACGCCCGTTTGTGCTTCGCCCGGAGAACGAAATCGTACTTCCGTGAGACTTGCCTAGGTGCATCAGGGCTCACAGAGGCGCTTGACGGGGTCCTTCCAATGCCGAAGCCAAATGGCTTGCTGGTGCTTGGCGTAGCCGTGCCACTGCCGCTGCCACTCGTAGCGCTTTCTCCTCCGGGAGTAACTGGGGGGCTAGACGTATTGTTGCTGCTGAGGGACGTTCCTGTTGGGGTCCTCGGCAAGGGGGTCCGGAGGAATCCCCCAACCCAGTCAATGCCACGCTGGATAACATTGCGCTTTTCTTCGGTCTGGGACCCCATCTGGATGCCCTTGAGAGGAGGGACAGGGATACCACCGTGCCAGTGCGACGTTGAGGTGCCTATGGGATCGAATGCATTGAAAAGCTTGATGAAGCTGCCTTCAGGGCGTTTGTGATAACCGACATCCCCAATCTTCACTTCTGAGGGTGTCCAGACTAGAGGAAAGATGGTGGTTGAGACTCATCAGAAGATGTCAACGGTGCGAGCTACACTCGACGTACGTGGAAGGTTGAGCGAAACGTGGTGAGGATGCACGAGATAGTACCGATACCGCGACTCGTTGCGCTTCTCGGCAGCCACTTCATCTTGTGGCACAGGAGACTCATAGCCATCATCGAAGCTGGGAGGACGGCGCATTGTCAACATGGAATGGTCAAGCTGGGGCTGGGGTGGTCTGGATCCCGCTCCTGGGAGAGGATGGCGTTCGTCAGATTCAGCTTGGGACGGGGAGGAAACTGAATCGAGCATCGATAAGAAAGATTGGCTGTCATCTGAGGACGACACAGGGGATGGCTCGTTTGGAGCGGGATTGAGGACTGTATCATCGTAGGGACCTGTTCAAAGTGATGCAGGTCAGCTCCACAAAACCACAACTAAGGTAGACTCTTCAATGGCACGTACTCGCATCTTGAAGTTTCTCTGTAGGCTCTAAATGTGGGCTACGATGGCCGTCATCTTGTTGAGGGGCTCGAAGAGAATCGGTGTCATCTAGTTCGGGAAGCAGTGGCGGACGAGGGGTAATGTCCACCTGTGTGATCAGGATTTGGGTCATCTCAGCTGCAATGTGCTCGAATGAGGGTCGATCCACGGCCGCGCGCGCCCAACATCTCGAGATGAGATCAACGAGATCGGCAGGCATACGGTCGGTTGGGAGCGACGGGCGCTCGTTATTATCTAATGATAAGTTGACTTAAAAGGCACGAAACAAAAAGGCTGGTTTTGTTATTATACACGTACCAAGCACAACATGGCGGATGAGCTAACAACGAAGAATCGTCAGCCAAGGGCGCGTGTAGACTCTCAAGGACGACGCACCGTATCACTCAGGCTAGGCCAAGGCAACTCGCCATCCATTAGAACCTATATCAAGAGAGTGAGTAGTTATATAGTCGTACTAGTGTTAGTGCAACGTACCTCACTACATGAAACAGCAAAGGCATAAACATCCGCTTGCCAGGTCAAGGGGGTGAATGAATCTTGAAGGAGTTCGGGAGAGAGCCAGCGGAGTGTCCCGCCTGGAACGCCAGCGTGGCTCAAGCGGTAGACCTCATTCTTGAGCTTTGACTGGCCAAAGTCGGAGATTACACAGTGCAGCTCCTGAGGTAGATATGTGAGTAAGATGCCTTTCAATAATGATGAAGAGAGTCAAACGCACATCGTCAACAAGAACGTTCACAGCCTTGAGATCACCATGCAGCACCCCTCGTTTATGAAGATAGTCCATCCCGACAGCAATCTCTTGAATCTATAAACAGCCTATGAGCCGAATGGTCATCATTAGAACGTAAATATGGGTCCATACCATCTGCAAATAATTCGCTTGACCAGGGTGGGCCTTGAGATACTTGATGAGACTGCCGTTCCTCATATAGGGGCTGACAAAGAACCATGGGGGGTTCGAAGATGTACTCGATGCGCCAAGCAGAGGGAGAATGTTGGGATGCTAAATATTGGATATAATCGTCAGGGGCTTCCAATCGTGAAGCTGATGATGTCCCAACTCACTGAGAGGGTTTGCCAGATTTGAGCTTCGTGAAGGAATAAATCCGCAGGCGTAGTGGGGGAGAGAACCTAGGGAGAAACATTCGAATGTTAGGTGATTGTATTACGCGTCGTCATTGACAAGGAAGTCGCTGACCTTGATGGCAACTAGTTCTCCTTTCCACTGCCCTTTGAACACCTCACTGAAGTACCCAACACCAATCTGTTGCGCTCTGTCGATTTCCCATCTCGTGATGGTCCACTGTAAGAATGCCCCCATTCGTCAGTCAGAGCACAGAGGGGCTGGAGAGTCCAAAGCGCAATCACTCACGGAAGGCAACTCATCACCGTCCCCACTCGATCGTCGCAAAGCCTCAATTTCCTCCTCGATGAACTCGCGGTGGATCTTGAGTTCTTCAGGGTTCTCCTCCACGGGGAGAGTGTGGATAGATTTCGTAGCATGCGTAGACTGCTTCTCCGAAGAAGACAGCGAACCGGTAGTGGAGCCTCGTCGTACATTTGGGCTCGATAAATGGGGGTCCTATCATGCATCGTACTGAGTACCACGATTAGACAGGCTCGAAGTAGGGTGAACTCACCTCAAGCGCTCGCCGAAGCGTCCGGATGGCCTCTGCCATCTCAGGCTTCTGCACCTGCAACACCTCAATCAGCCTCTCATCCGAATTGGCGTCCATAACATCCTTGATAATTCTTCGCAAATCCGCGTTATCCAACTGACAGTCCTGCGCGAACCGATCATGGTGGTGCGCAGCGATGTCAGGAAGGACGAACGATGACGACGACGAATTATCGTTGGAGCCGTCGGTGGGCGCGGAGCTGTCAGAACGTGAGAGCTGGGGCCGCATAGAGGAAGACTTGGAAGCAACTGTCCCCGCGGGGTCGTGCGTGGGGATGTCGGGGTATGCTGGTGGGGGCAGCATGGGGAGTGGGGATGCTGGGCTAGCGATAGTCGCTGCTGGATCATCGTGCGCGTTCTTGGGACTATGCGTCGGGTGTTCCTTGAGCTCACGAAGAATACGGACTTGGATCGCCAACTGTCGACGATGATGGAGAGAACGAGAGAGTCAGTATTGCACCCGCGCAAAAGAGGCTGGGACGCCACGCACCCCGAACAATTGCAAGTCGTCGGTAAGCTTTTCGTGCGCTTCGAGAATCTGGAGTTGAATCTCCTCCCGCTTCAGGTAGCGTTTGATGAAGGGCCGCTCCGTGAGCCTATATGCATATGATGGTGTCGGTGGAATTTGACGTCAGGAACCGTCATAGCGGGGGGATTCAGGAGTTAGAAATTTTGGTGTGGGCCTAGACATACTTTTGCATTAGGCTTGCGATATCGTGGAACGTTTCGGTGAGGTTCCTCATGGGGTCTGCCAAGGCTGCGGCCACGTTCGGCCCAGCGATGTTGACTTCATCTCGGACGGAATTGAGAATACCCGCACATCGCTCCGCAAGATGCAAGCATGCCATTCGATTCGTCTAGCGGGACGTGTGTCATGAAGACGTCAGAGAGTGCGGCGCAGAGAGAAAAAAGAAAACTCCAAAATGCATACCTCGACTTGCCCCACATAGTTCCAGATTTGCACCAGGGAGCTGATCGCCTCGAATATTCCAGGGATCGGAACAATCCTGATGACCTCGAGCCCGGCTTCAAGAATGTCGTGTGTGATCACTTTGGTGCCATCCCAGACTTCTTCACCAGTCGCCCTCGCAACGGCGAGAGCTGTCTTCTGATATGCCTCTTCTTGCTCGGGAGGAACAATGAAGCGTTGAGGAGGTTTCGGTGATGCTTTAGGATTGAGCGAGTGAATGTTGGGTGGAGAGGATGAAATGCGGCTGCCGTCGGCGCGATCTGATGACACGGACTTGGCACGTCGACGAGGAGAAGGGGAGAGATTACGCCAGGGACGAGACGATTTATCCTTCTTATGCTGCCACCAGCGAGAACTCGGACGAAGATGCTCGGGAGGCAGCCCACTATTGTTCAGAGAATTGAGCAAAGAGTGAGTCGAGAGAAATGCGAATCATCGAGGAACGTGGAAACTGACGGATCATTCTCAGCGGGTTCTGGTGACCGGGAATCAGTGCGGGAAAGGTCCCCGAAGGCTCCTTTCCGACGTTCGATCTCGATGGGGCTCGACTTCATAGAATCGACGTTGAGCAAGCCAAGGCCATTGCCGGAGGTGGTGATCTGGAGGGTGCTGCCAGAAGGGACGCTTGGGAGGGAGCCGGCGCGTTGGGTCGGAGATAGTGATGCCTGTGCGGTGGCACCACCATCTGAGGAGGTTGAGGTCGGAGTGTTGAATGAGACAGAAGGGACTGAAGGGGACGTAGGGAGCGGAGGTCGCGAGAGACTGCTTGACCCAGCCTTGGGTAGTTTAGGCTTGGGAGACTTGGGAGACTTATTCTTCTTCTTGAACATCGTAGACGACGATCGCCCCCTCTACGTCGGACGACCGACGTCTGCGGTGCGGGGTAGTCAAGTTGAGTGCTAGAATGGGGGAGGGAGGGGGTTCAATAATAGGAGGGCAATGAGAGTGTTGCAGTTGAGTACTCCGGCCGATTATTTAAGGAGCAAGGAGTTGATTTGATCTCACTGTGACGATGGAGAGTTCCAGACAGGGATGCTACGAGTAGCCGATCGTTTGACGTTGATGAAAGGCCTGCTGATTCCAGTATCGAGCGGAAACCTGACACCACTTTGTGGACACACACCAAGGCTGTGGAGCGATTCCACCCAACCCTGGCGGCTCAGTGTTGTTTCAGGTGCTCGTCGTTGTAGTGGTGGTAGTGGAAAGCAAGAGAGAGAGATGGAGAGAGGGGCCTTTGCCGTGGAGAAGCGGCGTTTTGCAACCCTGCTTCTCTCTTTCCAGCTATGAACTTGGCGTTCAGCATCAACTTGACGTTACGATGTCATGAGTGATGCAACATACTGCAGTACACAGACCTCTGCCTAAAACATATTATCACCACGACATTGACAGCAAATAAACTACTGTTGTCCTGAAACACAGCGTCTCCTAGTGCTGACGTAGTTTATGGCGGTAACCGTCTTGTGGTATTGATTCGCACATTTGGGGGGTGACCCCTTATGCAGCGTGATCCGGTGACCAGAAAAACGAAGGAAATTCCGAGCAGGATTCCTGAACCAACCCCCTCAGAGACTCACCTTCGGGAATCCACCTCTGCATAGGTCCCTAAGGGCTGTCCCCCATAAATCTCCCAAAATGGAAAGGAATGTTGGCACTGCCACCCTGCGTTTCCGGTATTGAAATGGGATCATCGTCATAGCAAGAGTGCGTTGTCCCTTGTTTGAGGAAGCTTATTGTGCTTCAGATTCCACCACCACGACCACGCAAGCCATAAACTCCCCTTACCACATCTAAAGACGCACTGTGATGCCTCCTAAAAAGCGAGCCGCTGACACTGACGCGTCAGGAGACGAGTCTCGTGCCGCCAAGGTGGCGAAGACCTCCACGCCCAAGAAGCCTGCATCTAAAGCGAAAGCATCGCCAAAAGACAAGGCAAAGAAGGCCCCTGCTAAGAGAGGCGCTGCCGCCCAAAAGGTGCGTGTGTGTTTGAACGCTACTCTGCAATTCCGTCGTCGCGTCACCCCCTTCCCCACATGACCCTCTCGATTGCTGATGCTATATTTCCTTTTTGTGTCCGTATTTCCAGAGCCCAGTGACTCCAGAAGAATTCAAGCGCTCTGCTCTACCGCTCCACGTGGATTTCACTCATACCCCACCCAGCATCGAGACGGAGGAAAAGGCCGAAGCCGAGGGCAAGTCTGTCGTAGAGGCTGGCATGATTGGCTCCGTCACCATGCTCCCTGCCACATTCTCATCGGGTACACTCGGCTGGAAGGCCACAAAACACCTCGCTATTGAGCTCACGGACCCCGAGACCGGGAAAAAGACAAAGGTCAACGTACAGGTCCAGATCAACGCACTCGTCAAGGGCAGCAAGCCCGAGGCAGGTGGAAAGGATGCAGAAGACGACGAGGAGGCTGAGGAAGCCGCTGCTGCTGAAGCCGCTGTGGAAGGTGACGCTGAAGAGGATGACGAATAGTCTTTTATGAAACCGCATTGCATTGACGCTTTGGCGGGCTCTTCTTGACATACCCACACACACCCGCTGCTGTATTTTCACGTACCAAACTCATGCCTGTAGTAATGTCCCTGTCACCTAATTCACAAATGTGCTCGCTCAATATAACGATTTGACTGGTATCAATAAAGATTGTTTTGATACTTTGGTTTTCACAGGTCAAAGTCGGAATCGTCGTCGTCTCGTCCATGTGTCCCTGTCCGAATTGTTCGTTTCGACCCATGACCTCCGGCGCCTCCGTTAACAGTGCCAGTCCCTCTCCCAGCCCCAGTAGCTTTTCCGTCATCGTCAGAATCGTCGATATCGCTCTCCTCCTGCTGGGTCGCTCTCGATTGTTGTCTCGCATTCTCAGCCTCGACTTTCGATGCTTTGCGAGGATCGATCATGTTTGTCGCAATGAGGAGAACTTCAAGTTCTGATTGACCGAGAGAGCATTCAGCTGAGATTGAGGTGCAAGGGGTTTGGTACCAAGGTGGCTTACCGTCGACTGTCCGTTCCCGGTCCTTGCCATAAGCAATGAATTGCTGACGAAGCGCGCCATTACGATAAAGGAACAGACTAGGACAATGCCTGTCAGGATAGTTCTCGATGCACTTGTTCCCCACAATGGATACGACTTTGGTCCGTGGATATCGTCTGGCAATATCCCTCAGCTGCTCCGTTACCCGAACACTCGCAGGCTCACTGGATGAAGGGGGCAAAGATTAGATACACGCAAGTCATTTAGATTTATGAGGTAGATGGATTAGTGTTTTGAAAGACAAGACATACCTGGGCTGATACAAAAGGCAAATCACGCCTGTCCCATTCCACCCTTCACCATCCACTTTCTCTGCCTCATCCTCTTCCGGCGCCTTGCTCCCCTCCGTGACTTCCCTGGTATAATCATCTCTCCCTATCGGATAGATATCCCCAAATCTTCGTTTCGATTTGTTCTCCTTTTTGATTTCGTTCAGCCGTTGCCGGCGATACGACTCGAGGAGCCTCTCATCGTCCGAGTTGTTACCCTCATCCTCCGCTAGGAGATCGAGCTCATCGAGTGTTGGCGAACCTTTTGATAGTGCCTCACCGAGGGTAGGAGAAGGGGGTGGCGAGGGGGTACGAGGAGCCGCGGGTTTCGGAGGAAGAATGCCATGTTGGCGCAGGGCGTCATTGCTGCACCGATCATATTGGGGAAGCAGGGTGATATAAAGAAGCGAGGGGCTAGTTAAACTCTGTGCAGCACAGTTGGCGCATATAGCAAGCTTACAATTCAGTATCTTCATCAGGGTTGACTGCCATCTGTGGCCAAATTTGCGAGTGTGGGGGATTGGGCTGAGAGTAAGATGGATCGGGGTCGAGAAGGGTAAAAAAGCTTCCTCCTAAAATCGGTTTTTATAGACCGCCAAGACGTATCACAGCACGCAGTCCCAAGAAATTAGCAGGCGATGCAGGACGATCGGAGGCCCGTGTCACACTCGGCGCCGCGTTAGTCACACGTCACGCGCCCTATTTGCAAGAGCTACCTCATTGTCTTACGCGGATTAACGCGCGCTCTGCGTAGATTATCCACTTAATCTATGTTTCTATAAGATCCACGGCTTCAAGAAGTAGTATCGCGCGCTTCCCTCGAGCTCTCCGACTGGTATGAATCCAAACTCGGCGACGATCGAGGACCTCGTACCTCGAGGTTATCAGACGGAGATCTTCGAGGAGGCACGCGAAAGAAATGTCATCTGTGCGATGGAGACAGGGTCCGGAAAGGTATTAGCCTCTAACATGCTGCGCTACAAGTTGCATATTGAAGCTGATAGCGTCACAGACAATGATTGCTGTGCTTCTTGCCAAGTGGATCGCTTCCAAGCCCGAGAACGTAGAGAAGAAGGTATGTAAATAAAACGCGCATCATCGCCACCCATAGTATGGCTGACTGCCACGATCGCCTGGCAGATCTTCTTCCTTGTCCCCAAAGTACCCCTCGTCGATCAACAGCTACGCGTCCTTCAAGCGCATACTCCCCTTCGCGCGAAAGGGTACATCGGGGCTATGGGTATCGACGTTTGGGACCGTACCATGTGGATAGAAGAATTTGAGAAATGCGATATTCTCGTCATGACTGCACAAATTTATTACGACATTCTGGTGCATGGCTACTGGTCCATTGCTCAGGTGAAGTCATTCTTTTACACTGAAATCTTTTGCTCCTCTCACTACTATGATATCATAGACCTCTTTAATCATTTTTGACGAAGCTCATCATTGTCAGAAGAAGCATGTCTACGCGAAAATCATGAAGGACCATTATCATCGTGTTCCCGAAGAGCAACGGCCTCGAATCCTTGGGCTGACAGCAAGCCCCGTGTGGAATCCTAATCAGCCAAGGAAAGCTATTTGGTAAGTATCTACTTGATTGTTTTAAGTATTCGACTGTAAATTCAGAATGCTTCTTAGGGATCTCGAGCAAGCGATGCACGCTAAAGTTTTGGGAGTGAAAGCTAATGTATCTGAGCTTGAAGAACATGTTCCACGACCATCTGAGCGTGTTGAGATATATCCTCGACGCCCAGACAACTACCCGTCCTACCCTTATCCTAGTCTCTGGACCGAATCCCATGAGATCTTCCGCCAGAATGAGTCGTTTCCGAATTACAACAAACGAATTGGCACATACCAAAATATATTAGACTCCGTAGGACCTTGGGGCGCTGATCTCTGGGTGCTAAACGAGCTACAAGAACTCCTCAGAGCTCAGGTTACCGGTTATGAAGCCGCACTAGACCAACTCGCTCGTCGTCGATCTTCTGGTGCCAGTGCTAGCTCCCCTCGCAAATCCAAAACCAGTCATGCGAATATGCAAGGAGTACGAGAAATGATAGAGCGCCATAGTCTTCGGTTTGCCCAAGATGTTGTAGCCCGCGATGACTGGCTGTCTCCCAAGATACTCCGGCTCATTGCACTGCTGAATGATGCTTCCACGCGAACGAAAGTATTCCAAGGCATCGTTTTCACGCAGCGAAGAAGTGTTGCCTCCACTGTCAGCTGGGTATTATCGCGATCGCCGGTGCTACGACCATGGATCAAATCAGATGTGGTCATGGGGCATGGGGCTCTCAAGGCCAGGAAGTCTGAAAACACGCTTCTGGATGGAATGGCGTTCAAGCTCCAGCGAGAGGTGATTGAAAAGTTCAGGCTTGGTCAAGTTAACTTGCTTGTGGCAACGAACGTAGCAGAAGAGGGCCTTGATTTTCGCGTGAGTTTACTGTGTTAATCTGAGAGAAAGCCGTGATACGCCTGACAAGGTGCTGTTATAGGCCTGCCACATCATTGTTCGCTTCGATCCTCTCCAGACTTTTGTCGGCTATGTGCAATCGCGGGGCCGAGCCCGTCGAGCGGATTCGGAATATATCGTCATGATCTCCGAAGACGGCCAAGATGAGCTGCGACTTTATAACGACTACAAGCAAACCGAACCTGGCCTCAAAAAACGGTACCAGACAGAAGTCGATGAGCCACCTCCTGGGATCACGCTTGATGATGAGGATGGAATTGACGATGAGCTCACCAACAACGAGATTTATGAGATCCCGTCGACTGGCGCAAAACTGACCTCCTATGCATCCATTCCCCTACTCATGTATCTTTGCACCCTCATCCCGCACGATGGCTTTTCTCCCCAACTTGCTCCTAAATTCCAGCTCATAAACTCCTCAGAAGGAATCTATCGATGCACTGTCACACTTCCTTCTGCTCTCCCCCTCGAGGGTTCAGATCGAGTTTTCGCCGGCCCATTGCGCCGCGGCAAGCGGTCTGCAAAGAGCTCTGCGGCATTTATGGTAATGCGACGTCTCATTGACCTCAAGGTCTTCGATGACCATCTTCTTCCGGGTCGATTGGAGCGTGGAGACGATGCACTTGATGCAGACGGTCGCGGAATCGTATCTGTCGCTGATTTGGAGCCTATTATCCATATTGACTCTGTGGATCCTTTCGGGAGCTTACCCTCTGGAGAAACTGCTACCAGCTGGATGCACCCCATCTTCTTAGACGGTATTGCGGCAACTGCCCTCATTATGGCGGAGGAAATTCGTGTCCCACTGGATGCCGACTTCCCCCTCATCGGTGGGACCACGAAGCGAGTTGTGTTAGGCAAAGGAACTCCTTGCATATGGGGAGATGATGAAGGAAAGAAGACAGGCTTCGCACTGTTGGACCAATTCTTCACGAAGCTTTTGTCGATGACAACAACGGGGGAAAAACTCGATTCTGGACTCACACCATACTATCTTGCACCTCTCGACACCCGAGGCGAAATCGACTGGGGTATGGTTCAGGATGTCATCAATTTGCCTATCTCGCGTCGCCGGCCTGGGCCGGAATCCGAGCATGTGACTCTCATCCCTGGTCTGCTCGTTGAGTTGTTCGGAATCATGGGGCGCGTTTATCAAGTGATTAGAGTTCGCAACGATCTTACCCCCATGTCTCAACCTGATGAGAATTCACCGATGGCAGGTTTCCCAACCTACCAGCAGTACTGGGAAGAGAAGCGGCGTCAGGTAGTCTCCCCCGATGAAACTCTCGTGGAGGTCCGATCGTTGAAAAAGCACCAAGCTGTTTCGACTACACTCTCTCGTATCTCGGACCTCTCTGAGCATCTCCCGACGAAGGACATGGTTGAGCATCTCGACATCGTGCCGTATAGCTTCTGCTGCCCACTTCCTGTACCATTCGACTTTTTTGAAGTCTTCAGAACTCTTCCCTCAATCATTCACCACATTGTCGACATCTATCGTGCTACTTTGGTGCATTCACAGCTTAAACTCCCTCCCCTGGCCCAAATTCGCTTGGTCGAGGCTTTGACCATTCCCTCTAGCGGAATGGGCTATTCGTTCCAACGCCTCGAAACTCTTGGGGATGCTGTCCTCAAGGCCATTACCGCTGTCCATGTCTACAACAAATTCCCACATCGCCATGAGGGACAGCTGGATATCGCTCGGTCTAATTCTGTCAACAATAACTACCTTCTTGGACGAGCGAGGGAAGCTGGACTCCAGCATTTCTTGATCCATGAGGCGACGAAACCCCGCTGGCGCCCCGGTTCAAACGTCCGATTCATGAATGACCAATGGATGACGGTGGAAAATCGTATCTCTCGGAAATGTTTGCCTGATATTATGGAGGCGCTTTTGGGAGGCATGTAGATTTTCCCTATTCTATAGATTATAGCTGAGGGCCATTTTTTTTTAGTTTCATATCTGGAGGGGGGCGTCAACACTGCGCTTCAGACGGGGACGATCTTAGGTTTGTGTACTGGCGGGCCAGAGCCTTGGGCTTCTCGTGGGTATGAAATCGGCGCCCCTGATGGACAGAACGAACACTCTCAACTACTACAGCCTCTCGAGGAAAAACTGCAATATCGTTTCCATAATAGCCGGCTACTTCTCCAAGCTTTATGTCATCCTACTTTCCGGCACGAAACTGTTTCATCATATCAGCGGCTGGAATTTTTAGGCGACGGTGAGTTCTCTCCATGCACTTTCATATACTGTTGATCCTAGTCTGAATTTATCCCTGCTTTACAGCCGTAAGCCTTCATGTTAGCCGCCAAGAGCCTCCTATTGACACCCCTTTTCTGATAGATAATCGACCTTTACGTGACTCAATACCTGTTCCTCAAGTATCCGGAGGCTTCTCCTGGACAGATAACTTGGGCTAAGAGTCGCTCAGTATGCAATCCTTGCCTGGGCACTGTATCCGCTCGAGCGCTCTCACTTCAACAAAACATGCTCGCCAACTCTCCTGCACTTGAAACGGCCATCGCTGAGTATCTAGACGTCGTCAAAGATGTCCCGTACGCAGAACTCGTGGTGAAGACTTGGGCCTTTGATCCTCCAAAGCCTATGGCTGATCTACTTGAAGCTGTAATCGGAGCAGTCTTTGTAGACTCAAACTATGACATCAAAACAATCTTTGGGGTGCTTAGACCGATCATGGCTGATGTCTTAGAGGTAGTTGGGCCAAATATGCCTCGTGACCCAACTACAGAGCTCATGATCTGGGCTGGGCGAACTAGCACTTGTACTAGGATCAAGTATCGGTGAGCCCTCAGTCTGTTCGTAGGGATGTCTAAGTACATGGTCTGATCAACTATCTCCTTGCTAGGAAGAGCTCCAGTAATCCTACCGCTGAAAATCCAAAAATAGATTCTGTCTCCGTCATAATCCACGATATCGACGTCACCGGGCCAATCAAAGGTACGGACAGCTCGAATTATCTTCTGCAATATGTCTGATTTGTCCATATCCAAGATTTGAGCCTCTCTCTGTCAAAGTATGCGGCCTCTACCCTTGCCCTTCAGACCATCAAGGACTCCACTTCCCAGTACTATCTTCCCAACATGTGTGACTGCAAGGCAGTACGTGAGGCGAAAGAGGCTGAGAAGCGTGCTGCTGCCAAAGCTGCCAAGCGTTGCAAAGACAGCGTTGATAACGATGACAGTATGGATGTTGATCAGCCGAAAGAGGAACCCCCTCCATCGGCGCCCCAGAACGGTGATAATAGCTCACCACGGGCTCCAGTCGAAACCGAGGCGCAAATTGCACAAGAGCTCTCAGCGCTCGAATCGTGGAGAAAGCAACCCGCCGACGGTGATGTGATGGATCAAACAGAGATTGGGTTCGCACTCCGCGCTCAGGCTGCGAGGGAACTTTTCGATGATGATCAAGGCAATCCATCGTCTGCTGAACCTAACGCTGAGACTTCTCTTGCAGATACCAATGGTGATGAGGAGGCTCCATGGGAGCCCTGGTAGATGCGATTCTTCAACTTTTATTCACCTTTCGCTTTCTTTCTACTGACTCAATACGCATTGCCAGTAACTACAAGCTGTACCATCATCCCACCATTTCGACTTTTCTTGTTCCCATCACATCACTGTTTCCTACTTTGTACGAACTCTATGCAGAGATACCCAGCAATCACAACATTTCTTGATCAAAGGTCGGCTCACTGCCGAAAGCGTTTCGGTCAACCGTGGGTCACGAAGGCCTCCTTGAGATCAGGCTCTAGGGATATCAGCGCTATCCCTGCGATGCAAATGATCAGCTGGTCTGTCTTACGGCCCTTCTTCTGGGAAATTGCGGGTGAAGTAGGAGCAAGTGTACGCAATGCCAATCCCCCGCCTGAGTGCGCGCATAGCGGCGGAGCAACAGGTATGCTAACCAACAGCAACCGAGATGCGCGTCGTATCATCCAGCAAATGTGCCCTCATGATCATCAATGGGCGTCTGAATGATAGTATGCAACAAAATCCGTGGCTCAGAACGTGGTCGGCGATCAAGGCCATCCATTCTCCTCTGCAGATCAGTCCTCTTTCAGATTGTGGCTTGGGCCTTTCGATTCGGCATCGGCTTCAGGTTCGGTCATGGAAAAAGGCGGGCGGGCGGGGGTGGTGGGGAGAGGGCAACGTCGATTGTTCCATGGGAGTCATAGCACTGCAACCGCCGTTCTTTCTTTTCATTCATTCATTCTTTCTCTGTGGATCTGAATCCGCCGCCCTCCTAATCTAACAACCCCCAATATTAGGGTTCATTCCGCTCCTCCTTCCATCGCGCCATTGCTCGCTCCTGACGCTTTATATTTCGATATGAAGCGGCGAGGGCCTCATTTCCTGCGTGCTGGTAAAGCAACCGTCGGACGTGCGATGCGCACCGTCGCCAGCCGCCACTTCATACATGCAACTCTCTCTCTGTCTTCATCTGCATCTTCACCTTCATCTCCCCATACTTTTTCCGGTTATCATCTTGGTTTGATGGTTTTCCTATTCGTTTCCCTTCATGCCTCTCTTTGCACCACTGCATGCACACATTATGGCGTATACAAGGGCATTCTTCGCCGGATTTGAAATAATTTACCAGCCTGATAATCGCCACCACTTTGTGTTTAGCTCATGCTTGCTCCTTTTTTGCATTGTGGAGCAGCCTGGTTCCTAGAATAGCCAGTGATGGGTCAATAGATATATCATATTCGCAATGTAGGCTCGTCCTCCATGATGAGTGCCAGCCCTTCATGTTGATCCCTTCCTTCCTTCATTTTCTTCACACATGAATGAACGTGAAGATCGATCAGCAGCAGGAGCAGGGGAGCGAGCAATTGCAAATCATGCACGAGTCGTCTAGACCAGATAGGACTGGTGTGGTACTGCTGCGCTCTCGTACGGCATTTGCATTAGATCAAATCCCGCTCGCTCGCTCGCTCGCCCAGCCCATGCCACCCTATATCGCCCAACTATGACCGCTACTGCTGCCTTGCCTTTGCCTTTTGGCCTGTCATGTCATGTCAAATGGCTCCACGATCCTCGGCTGAGCACGGCGATGATGATAACAATGAATGATGAACAGCAAAAAGCAGCGGGCAATTTTTTGGTACTCTCCGTTCAATCTGCAATGTGCAAAATGTTGCTCGATCAGGGAGCCACTCAGCCAGCCCGTCAGCTAATAGTCGGTCACCACTCTAATCCCGATCTCGCTCTCCAAAAAAGAGAAAGCAGACTGATCACGACATTATAACGTGCTGTATTGACTATATACGGGAAGGCGTTCGTTTTGATTTCGTGCGCGTAAGGAGTTAGAAGGGGGCGTGAGGGGGAGTGAGTAGTAATTAGTGGAAGAGGAGAGGGGGCGTTCTAATAAGTAGATATGGGCGTCGAGTCGTAAGCATGATAAAGTGGGGGTAGGGGGGACATGCGCTGCATGTCTTCTGGGCGGAATTACGATTAGGTGGGAGGACCAGACTTGTAAAGTATAATGAGAAAAGCAGAAAGCAGACACGAAAAGACGAACAAATGGAGAAAAGATTTTGAGAGCGAGCAGGCAGTCGATACAGCAGAGGCGAAGCACGAAGAGAGAGAAAAAATTGCGTTTTAGGAGGGAGTCGTATGTTGTGGCGATGCTGGGTTGCTTGTGCGAGAGCAGGTGTACACATGTCGATGAGGGGAGAAAAACCGAGACACAATAAGAGAATTAGGGGCACATCTTAGGGTAGATCGAAAAATTAAAGCCAAGAAACAACCGAGAAACCATAGCCACAAGTGCGACGAGTCTTTTTTTTCTTTTGTTATCCTTTTCGGTTTTTGGTTGTGGGATGGAAGAAGAGAACGAAGGGGCGTGGACTGGGAAGCGTGGCGGGTGGGCGATGAGGGCGGATCAGACAAAGTTCTCCATAGGAGGGAGCTCGGAGGTCTCAGTCCAGAAGCTCGGCACGATCTGGGACACGCTGTCGATGTACCACCAGCTGCGGCCATCATGTGGATGCTGGGAATCCTTGCCCTTAGCACCGCGAGACTTGCCGCTCTTGCCACCTTCACGAGCAGGAGTTGTAGCAGCGTCGTTGCCGTCCTTGATAGCAGGCCATGTTACAGCATCGAGGCGGCGGGCAGCCTGCACAAAGATGCCTGCAACACCAAGCCCGACGGTGAGCTCAGAGACGATGGCGGGGTCCACAAAGACAGTGATGAGATCCTTGTGCGCGTCATGCACCTCACCGTGCTCCCCAGTCTTGAAGAACTGAGCGGTGTGCGCTGCGGTGGGGTCTGCGTCTTCCGTAGTGGCAGGGGTAGCAGTGGTGGCATCGTCGACCTTGACTAGGGACGAAGTGGGGATCGAGTCCGCGATGGGGAGCATGGCAGGAGGCGGGATCGTCCCGTCCTCTTCGGTCTTGCCCCTCCACGGGCCAAGAACGACAGTCGCAAGCTTCGTGTGCAGCAAGCTTGGTGGATGAGCAAGCTTCTTTGCAGGCTTGCCCTCCTCCTGAGGCGGGAGCGGCGCCATCGGCGGGTTCACAGCGAGGATCTCGCGCACCGAACGCTCCGCGCGCACAACGGCGTGCGTGAGCGGGAACGACGCACAGCCGACATAGTGGAACATGCCAGACGCCGAGCGGTCCGTCGCTGAGAGGTCCTGCTCGAAGATGTTGCTGACATCGTTCTGTTGCTGCTCCTTCTCGTCTGCAACAATAGAAGCGGTATCGGACGCGCTGTCACCCCAGCCATTGTGGGTGTCGCTGGTCGTCGCATCATCACGGATAGCAGTGGTTCCACCAAAGGACGACGACGCTTCCACAGCTGTGCGCAGAGAGTCGACGCTGGGCTTGGCTGCCATGGAGGAGGCTGCAGCCTGGGGGTCGCTCAAATCAAGCTGGTCCTCCATTACGACAGTCGTCACAGGGGGAACAGCATCGCCCACCTCGGTGATGTAGCCCTCGTCGTCCTCGTCCACGGGCCACGACGCAAAGTAGTCCGCCGCCCGCGGCGGGTTGCGCGGGCCCCAGATATCCGCACACACGGACCCCCACCCGTCGCGCAGGACCGTTGCGGCCTTCTTGGTCTTGGGCAGCTCGTGGCGCGCTGCGCGGGCAACGGCGGCCGCGGCCCTCAGACCCTGGGTGTACTCGCTCGGGAGGAGCTCGTGGCGCAGGAGGAACTCGAGGAAGGCAGACGTAATGATGGGCAGGGCGTGCAGGTTCCACTCGGCCCAGTAAAGGCCGCGGTTGACAAACTCGGCGGAGAGGAAGCATTTGATCGCGAGTGGGGGGTTTGCGAGGAACTGCTCGAAACGGGCAGGAGCCGCATAATCGGAGCGCTCCACAATCGGCTCTAGCGAGCCGGTATACTGATCATCGCCAATGCTAGCAGCAGCAGCAGCGGGTGCGGAAGCAGACGCAGCAGCAGCAGTAGCGGCATCAGTGTGTGAATCTTCCTCGTCCACGTTGTTGTCATCTTCATCATCTGCTTCGTCATCGGAGATGGCGTCCTCGGCGGCTGCGTCGGCTTGGTCTTCTTGAGCTGCTGCTGTGGGATTCGCAGAGGTCGTGGACTCGTTGGCAAGCGGCTGTTGCTCGGGTTGGCGTGGGTAGAATGGCTTGCGCTTTGGGATGCGTTCAATGACACCTAGGAAGACACGCAGCTGGGAGAGAGGAGCAGCACGCAGGAGGATCCAGTGGTGTGATCAGCATACAGATAGACACGCCAAGTACGCACGCACGCCATCAAGGGCCATCCATCATCGAATCGATGAATAGAGTCCCAAGTAGACAAAGAGCGAGTGGGAGATGAGAAGCACATACCTCGTCGTACAAGGAACGAACCGGAATGGGGAAGTTGCGGCGATGTTGAAAGTCGATGTCAGCCTGCACAAGGCAGTCATGCGGAGAGAAGCGTGCGCTGTGTCCGCCAACACCAAAGTTTAACGGGTCAGTCTTTCATCGCCAAGAGCAGAGAGCTAAGGAGGTACGTACGGGTCAAGGCGCTCGGCGCGCATGAGGATTTCGCTGTCTTCCCACTGCTCGAACCAGGGCTTGGGCGTGCCGTCATCGCGCGTCTTGGAGCCAGCAGACTTGTTCTTTTTGTTCTTCTTGCCGGTCTTTTCGAGATCATGGGTGACTCTGAGCATGATGGTGGGGACGCCCTCGCCATCGAGTTCGGGGGAGACGTCCACTTCATCGTCGTCGTCGTCGTGGCCGCTGATATGGATGCCCTTGGGCTTGAAGTCTGCAAAAGGGATGATCTCGACGTTCTTCTGGATGTGCGGGAAGGGAGGGAATTCTAGGTTGTGGATGGCCTTTGGCATGGCATCGATGGCCTGGGTGAGTGTTTGTGGCGCTGACGATGAGGAGACAGCGGTGGATGGTGCGGTGGCAGAGGGGGTAGAAGACATGATGATTATTGGGAGAGATTAGATGATTAGATGGGGGGGGAGACTAGAAGGAGCAGACAAGGAAAAAAAATGGGAAATGAGGGGAGGGAGGGAGGGGAGATGGGAGATGGGAGGAGAGAGGAGGGACGAATGTCGGAAATAGCCGCGGTACAAGTAGTCGCTGTGTTTCAAGAGTGGCGTCGGCGACGGGGACCCAATGGGGTGGGAAGGGGAGGGAGGGAGAGGGGAGGAGACGGGCGTCCGGTGTAGCAGAGTGACACGATGGAGATGAGATTTGGAGAGGCCCTTTATATATCTCTCCCTTTGCGATCGTCCAGAGGGAGAGCTGCAAAAGGCAGGCCAGAGATTTCCCCGAGCACGGGTGGTTGCCATATCTGTGTTCTCTCTCTCTCGCCAGGGCACAACCCTCCTCCTCCGTTGCCTTCTAGACTTCAAACGAGTGAATACATGCATGTGGGCATGTACCTTCTTTTTTTGCCGCGTCGATATTATCAACCTGCCCGCGCACGCACACATTCATCTTAATCTGGCAAGGCAAGCCGAGTAGAGGGTACAGACAAACGACTGAGTGGGTCTGCCACGCCGTCGGATAATCGATCACTTTTCTCTCTCTCTCTGCGTGCCTATATCCATCTTCCCAGCATCACACTACCCGCAAAGGGTCCTCCATCCGCTTTTCCTCTCTCCCTATCTCTCTGGCAGCTCAGATTCATTATTGCTGTCATCCTTCCCTTGCTCATCATCCCCCATCATCATCATCATCATCATCCCGGGAGTCAATCGTGCCTTGCCACCCAAAAAAGTGATATATCATATACATACACGTGCTCATTTGAGACATGGTGCCAAGTTGTCAAGGCTCAGTGGAGCTAGCTAAAAAGCAATTGCAACACACACTCTAGATCTCTGTCGCCCTCTCTCACTCGCTCTCTCGCGCGCGGCCACTATGAGATGTCACCGCGAAAAACTGTGAATCGGCATGCTCGTGCCCGGCAACCCAAAACCTATTCTTCTTGTCAGATTGTGTAACAGAAAGTAATCCCGCCCATTTGCATTTCGTGTGTTTCCATAGCCAACCACGGAAGATCGACACGAGACGATGTGCCGCTGACATAACGAGTCGGGTGTCATGCCTTGGGTGCATTCAATGTGTGGTGCCGAGGGGCGGATGACGACGCGCACCTCTGCTGTGCTTGTGCAGTGCAGCGTGCTTTTCACAACCACGACCAACAAATTTTGGTCTGCTTGAGGAGCTTTTTAACTCTTGAGGAGGGTCAATCAGCTTGACTGAGAGATGCTGTCGCGAGCAGCCGCCGCCTTGAAAGGCGTCGTGCGCTCTCAACAGCCTCTCGCCAGGCGAGGTCACCCACCTGGTCCTGGCGGAGGTGTTATACATGCCTCTACTAGCACAACCCATGCCTCTCGATTCCATACAGTATCCGCAGCAGCAGGCTCCCTGAATGCCGCTCTGTCTCGATCTGCCCCCGATGCATTGGCCCGCAAACTATTCGCGCATATCCTGACCCAACTCGAACTCGCCGTGCCTAACACTCTGCGTGCGGGCCAGCGCCAGTCTACCACGTCATCATCCATCATCCACAATGTCTTCCTTCGCGCACTCAAGAACCTCACGAATAACTCGTTCATCTCTGCCGCGTACCACGGCCCCGTATCCACCCAATCTATCGCCCGAGGCCTGTCCCTGCCATCACGCATTGCCCTGTCCGGCCCCGCACGCACGCGAGCCTTTGGCGCACCATATTACTTTCCGCGCGTCCCAGGGAGCGGTGCTGGCGGTGCTTCTGCCGCGTCCCCATTCGGGCGCGGCCCTGCAGCTGTGACGCACGTCGGGCTCGGCGCAGCCAGGAACTTTAGTACGGGTGCAGTTCATGCAGGCCGCCCCGTCTTCGAGAACCTGGTCCAGAATGTCCCAGTGCTTATGCGTGCCCTGTGCGAGGCGGATCTCGATCTCAAAGTCGGGGATGTCAACACCCTGCGCAAGAAGCGCTCGTTCACTCGTATCAATGCTGCTGCTCGTCTGAACAACAAGGACAATAAGCTTCAGCAGCCACTTCATTTCTCCACTGTCCCACAACCCTCGTCGTCGTTGTCGTCTCCAGTCGACAGTGAGAACAAGACTGGGACGATCCCTTCTTCTTCCTCTGTGAAAAAATCCAAGGCCGAGCGCCGTCGTGCCGAATTCGAGCGATTCTTCGGCACCGGGTCATCCTCGTCGTCCTATCATTCCTCTGCCTCGGCATCAGGAGAGAATTACTCCCCCGACGAGCCATTCATCACGACGCTCTCAATCCCACTCGATCCTCCCAGCCACTCAACGAAGCGCACCCCACTTCCCGGATGGCAGAGCAACACCACCAATAATAACATTAGCATTAGCATTGATGCAAATCATCCCGCCGGCCGCAGTCCTGATGCATCGGCAGGCAGGATGATGCTGTATGACAGCAGTGGTGATAGTATTTTTGACAGCCACATGCATTCTTTGAGGAGTAACTCCGACGACCACGATCACGACCACGCGACGAGTCCCGCCGGTATTCTCTGGCCGGATGAATTGCCTTCTTCTTCCTATCCTGATCGTGATTCTGCTCCCACCCCCGGTCCTCGTGGCGGAGCTGGAGCTGCAGATGGGGATCGAGATGAGCTGCTCTTGGGTCTCGATCTGATGCAGTCGATGCACGGTGCGTACGCCGAGCACGCACGTAATGTGTCAGGGCTGTTCGCAGCACTTGATGCAGCTGGCATCTGGACGCGTGGCGCCAGCTGCGATCAATACCGTCCTCCTCGTCGTGGGGGCTCTCACCATTACGATTACGACTACCACGTGCGCATGCACGGGGAGGCTAGCGGCTTTGGTGATGTCATCCCCAAAGTCGTGGATGTGCGCTTTGACGGGTGGTCTGAGGAGAGTGTGTGTGACTTGCTGACCCGCCATGCATTTGTGCGCCTCACGCGCGCGCTCGAGTGGTGTGAGATCCGCAGTGTGGCCAAGTCGATCCTATCGTCTTCGTCTCACGCGACGTCGATCGCTATTGCCAATCCGTGGGATGGCGCCGTGTCAGTCCCTCGGCCCACGGGGTTGAGTTTAGGCTCAGAAGACTTTGACATGGCGCGTGCTGGTCGCGTGGAGGAGGAAGACTTAGAGGCCCGATTTGGGGCCCCGGGGATCTCATTTGTGATGCCCACGCTGGATCTCTCCTTTGCGAGAGAAGATACATCATTCGATCGAGACAGTTTTGCGGGATATTCAGAGGACGAAGAAGAAGATACTGCATTCCCGAATCCTGCCGTGGAGCTCGAGCTCGACTCGATGATTGACCTAGAGTCGCATTGGGAGCACGATGGTGAGTCTATTGCCCTATCTGGACCCATTTTCTGGATGGCTGTATGCTTATCTTGATGCTTGCCCCACGTAGAATTACGTTCTACGAGTGGAACGCCGGAGCCAATGGAAATGGAGGACTACGCCTCGGTGTGGTCATCTGACGAGGAAGATGCCGATGCCTGGGTGCCTACCATCCAAAGTGCCTCTTCCACCTCGCGCTCAATGTCGTCTTACGATGATGTCGCGCGCTCCGAGTCTATTCGTGATGGAGACGCGTGGGGTCCCGACCCCACATCACGAATCGCATTCAGCTATCGCTATCTTGACGCGCACGGCTTCTGAGGTCGAGACACGGTGTCATTTACTAGATCACCGCTTCGCTCTCCTACATACATTCGATGCCTCTACTCTCGCTTTTTCCTCTTTTCACTAACAGTGCCTGCCGAGATATGTTCTTCCTCATTCACGCCAACTCATACACGTTCCTTGATTGCTTTTTGTTCTTTCTCTCGTAATACCAACTTCAAATATACCGATTTGATTCATTGTGGCGAGTCACTTGTAGCCAATTTGGAATAGCACGGAGTTTAGTGGAAGGCCTGTTCAGGTCCAATCAAAGTGTTCGGAAAGACGCGTGCCGTGACTCAGACGAGACGCGTTGATGTTTCTTGTTTGGACACGGCCACTCATAACAGCAGTAGTCATCTCCACAACTCTCGTGCTGCCTATCTTCTCATCCACGCGCCTTTTCGTTAATTATAACTCACGCCAAATCCTCTGACGGCGAGAACCAAATCAAGGAGATAAGAGATGAATGACCTGGAGGACGTGACAGACCCAACAGACTTCTCTGGTGATGCGATGCAAGCTCTCGAGCGCGCGTTGAGATGTGCTGTATGCAAAGACTTTTTCGATAGTCCCGTGCTGCTACCTGCTTGTGGACATTCATTTTGTTCTATGGCAAGTTTCTCTTCATTCTAAATATGCTTCCCAAACTTATATGACGCGTGTCTGAACGTGTATCCCTTCTGTAGTGCATCAGAGATTGCTTCTTGCAGACGAGTAAAGCAGAGTGTCCTTCATGTCGAACCACGGGTTCTGCTAGTTCTCTTATAAAGAATTCGATGCTTGAGGATGCTATATTCGCGTATCGTGTAGCTCGGTATGTTCTTTTGTCTCATGATGTGGTTCATCCGATGCGGCTACTGTCAGACCGCCTATCCGTACGCAAATGACTAATTCATCCATTCACTATCTTGTACGAGTAGCCCTACACTCCTCTCTGTGTTTGCAGAAGTCGAAGACCTCAAGCAAACTAATCAACGTCTCGTACGAGAAGGCAAGAAACGCGAGCTTCAGCGTGTGGCGTCCGATGAAGCAGCTTCGTCTGCTCGAGCCGCTAAAAGACCCAAGCTAGCACACAACTCTGCTACCTCATCCGAAACTGAAGTGGTCGTTCTTATCGACTCTGACGACGCAACGGAAATGGATGTGGACTCGACTGGCCCATCGAGGTCCCAGCCCTCCTCGCCATCCAAGAAACGAGCACGATCGCCTATGGTTGTGGATGATTCCGGGGATGACGACGACGACTCGCTCATGCTGACTCTACCGCCAGTCGCTGGTAGTAGCAGTCGAGCAGGGCCTTCCACGTCCAAAACTCGAGCATCTGGTTCCTTGAAGGGATCGAAGAAATCATCGTCCACTACTGACACCGATCCAATCGTTCCCTGTCCAATATGTGGGTCCGAGCTCCCCGTCAGCCAGATGGACCCACACATCGAAAACGGCTGTGCCTCGTTGGATAAGCAGGGCTCAGGCTCAAAGGCGGCTGCGTGGTCTAATCTGTTCTCGTCTGCTGCTTCAGGGAGTGGCAGCAACGGGACTGGTGCCAGTTCTAGTGCATCCAAAGACAAGTAAGTGTGCTCATTTGCTTGCCTGGATTCCTCTGGGGATGATGGAGTCAAGGACCTGAGGAACTGACTTTGTGTTGGACGGACAGGGGCAAGAAGAAAGCGATCACCGTGATCACAGATGATGACCCAGAGAAGCGCGACCCCATACCAAAGGTGACGTGGTCCCTGATGAAGGAGAAGGATGTCCGTGGCCTCCTCGAGGTAAGAATATGATATGCTTGTCAAAGTGATTCGCTCTAGACTCGCACTCATTCGGGCCGGAATATGGTTCAGCAATATGGACTCCCGACAGATGGCGATCGCAAGAAGCACGAGCGCCGCTATGACAAGTGGATCCTATTACACAACGCGTCATTGGATACAGCTCGTGCCCGCAAGTCACTGGCTGCTTTACGGAAGGAGCTGCGAATTTGGGAGAAGACAGTTGATGCAGATGCCGCGGCTCGGAAGAAGAATGGGCCAGTGGACGCTCAAGAGCATCTGGTGTGTCCCTTTTCTTCCTTCTTGTTGCCACCCTTCAAATGCTCCCAAGAAGTGATGAGTGGGTTACTGACTATAAATGGCATGTGGGTGTTGATAGGCTTCGAACAAGGCACACATGGATCGGCTCGTGGCACAAGCCAGAGCGAGCATGCCGAAGCCGCAGCCGCCGGCATTGCCGTCACATCCGGGGAAAATATCACAACAAGGGGTGGGTGATGATGATTCGGCAGCTACCGCGGTGCCTAGTCCGGCTCAGGCACTGTCATCGAGTTCGGGACAGGTCGTGGAAGGCACCGCATAAATAGATCTCAATCATAATTGTTCCCACGCCTTTGGCATAACGCAACGTTGCCGTCAGAATGATTGAGACTCAAATACGAATACGAATCAGCCTTTAGAGTAATCAAAATCAAATGATGGAATGTGCCACCCGAATTGAGTCAGTTGTTTCCAAAGCCATGCGAAGCGGAGGCTGGGTCGTTATGATATGAACATCGGAATTCATTTGAGAGACTTGAGTGATATATGGAATAACCCAACATTTGTGAAGGTAGTCACAGCGAAAGAAGGTACAGACAGGCATTAAGTAGAAGGGATAACTCTTCGATTTCGAGCTGGTTTCTGGGGGCTACTTACATCGGGTGTAACTCTTCAACCACCTTACAGCTAGTCATCACTCGACAACAGGTCAGAAAAGAGTCTAATCTATGTTGGAATCAACGTGGGATTAAGTTTTTCTTCAATGAAAAAGTCATGAAAGAGTTGCCGAGGGCTTAGAGGGCGCCTGGGGGTCGCAGGAGATTGGGGCGTTCGTAAGGCCAAAGTTTCGTAGTAACTCGCTTACTAAGCAAAGGATAATTCAGTTCGGGGGTGGGAATCGCTTGATCTCAGGAGGCGCTTACGGCGCAAGGTTGTCCGTCACATATACCAGCAAGAGTTGGTGTCTCGCCTTTTCCCTCTTACAACCACCTCAAAAGCCCCCCTTTTGACCCCTCCGTCCGTCGTACTTCCAAAATCCAGCTTTCCGCTCAGCAAACGACTTAGAAACACTCATGGCCCGTACCAAGGTACTTCTCCCTCCTTTGCCGTGCCTCAAACACCCCTTGGGTCTCCCCAACGGGTCTCCGACGTCGCCAACGTGGCTTCGTCATCCGCAGTACACGTTCTGACCTTGTTTTTCTTCTTTTTCCTTTTTACATCAAAACTCTACCAATAACGAATGCTCTGCATACGCACCATTCTGCGTGGTGGTGTGTTTTTGGTGACTTTGGATGACTCGCGGTCGTCGTCCGCCTTCCTATTTTGGTAATCCGGCGCTTAATTAGGTAAGCAACACCGCTTGATATATCATATGAATGACTTGATACTTATGATATCTTCGCCTTCAGCAAACTGCTCGCAAGTCCACTGGTGGCAAGGCCCCCCGTAAGCAGCTCTCTACCAAGCAGGCTGCCAAGAAGGCCGCACCCGTACGTCGAGTTTCCCGTCGTTGTCAAGCTGTGAAAATACCGCATCATATTGACTATTGTTTGTTCGCTACGAAATTATATCGCGTGTTAATGTGCACCCGGATCCTCCGACATGCCTCGTCCTCGATGTATAGGTCTCCGCCGGTGGTGTTAAGAAGCCCCATCGCTTCCGGCCTGGTACCGTCGCTCTCCGTGAGATTCGCAAGTACCAGAAGAGCACCGATCTCTTGATCCGCAAGCTCCCCTTCCAGCGTCTCGTCCGTGAGATTGCTCAGGACTTCAAGACCGACCTTCGCTTCCAGTCTTCTGCCGTCCTCGCTCTTCAGGAGGCTAGCGAGGGTGGGTTGCATATTCTTCATTGCTTTGTGAACCTTTGTCTGACTTGCCATCCATAGCCTACCTCGTCTCCCTCTTCGAGGACACCAACTTGGCTGCTATCCACGCCAAGCGTGTTACCATGTATGTTTGCCTCTTCTGACTTTCCTGGTTTTCCAGTCACTAAATACCTGGCCCCTCTTAGTCAACCCAAGGATCTCGCTCTTGCTCGTCGTCTCCGTGGCGAGCGCTCCGCGTAAACTAGTGTTGGACTTGTTTTACACTACTGCCTCCTACCCCCTTTACTTGTACACCCTTCTGTCTCTCCTTCCTATGTTTCATGATGAGTACTGAGGCCTCTGCGGTTGAGCATGTGAAGTATTGCGATTCGTCGTAGCTACCCGCTGGTCACTACCTATGCCAATCCCACGTCATGCTTCGCTACTTTGCCTACTCTTGTTGTTTACTGTAGCCTCTATCGTACTTATGTAAAATCAGCCGCCTAATCATCCCATCTCTACTCATGACACCTCATAATATCGTGTGCTTGCGTGAGCCTACGCCGCGCATTGTACCGTACACTCCAGCGGCGATAGCGTTACCGAAAGCGCATGAATCGTGATAAGAGGCTACGAATTATTGAATGGATGCAGTTTCGGCAACAAAAGACAGACGAGATTCGGATTTCTAAGAGGTAGAATGAGCTACAGTACGGTGAATAAAAATCGTCATTGGTGAATGCCCTCGTGTGTGATCGCAAGCCATACTGATGAGGCTAGATGAAGAATGAGATAAGTCTAGGCTACGAAAAAATGTCTGGACAAGAATGGTATCAATCATTGAGTAGTCGTAGGAGTAGCGGCAGGAGAAGGCAGCTCGATTAACGGCGTCTGTGCAGGAGCGCCCACACTCGCAGGGTCGCTTGACTCGCCAGGTTTACCGGTTGGGCCAAATCCGAAACGATCGCCCCACCCGCGGCGTTTCCTACCCTTGAGTGCGGCGCCCTCGCCGAATTCCTCGTTCCATCGCCGCAGAGCGCCAAGGGTACCGAGTGACTCGGAAGCGCTGGGTGTAATCTCTCGCAAAGCTTTAGCGAAATGCCGCGCCGCGAGTGTGCGGGTAGGGCTCGTTTCAGGTGAGGGAGATGTAAGGGATGCGAGGGTGGATAGGGTCGTGGAAGATGGTGATGGTGGTGAAGGGGATGGGGATGGGGCGGGCACGGTTTCAGGGGTGGTGTCCGGGGTGTCAGGCGACGGCGATGTAGGTGAGGTTTCGGATGGTGCAGAGATTGCTTTCACCACGGTCTTTGAAGGGACTGCCCAAGGCACTTCTACTGATTCCTTGACAGCATCTAGAGCAGCAGCAATGCAGAGATCTACGGAGTAAGGCAGGGTGAGCATAAGCTTCAGGATGGTTGAGTCACATTGAACGAACATTTGAGATCTGAACCAGAGAAAGACTCAGTCTTTAGGCTGAGTGCCTTGAGATCAACGTCTTCAGCCAACTGTTCGTCACGCAGCAATATTCCGAGGATTTCTGTTTGTTTATTGCAATGTGATGATTAGAGCCAACCCTTCCAGTTATTGCGTTAGACTCACCCTCTCGTTCTTTTGGCCCTGGGAGGTCCACAAGGATTCGGCGAGGCAGGCGGCGAAGAACAGCATCGTCCAGGTCAAAAGGCCTAACAAGGAGCGGTGGGTATAATGGAAATGGGTGTTATGGGAAAAGCAGTTCACCTGTTGGTTGCACCGATGACAATCACGCGAGAGTCTCTGGAAGTCTTGAGACCATCCATTTCTTGCATGAACTCAGTAATAATGCCCCTATGTGCCATCGTGCCACCGCTATCACGATTAGAGACTCGAGCGCCGAAAAGGGCATCAATCTCGTCAATGAAGACGACAGCTGGTGAAAGTCGCCTGGCGAGGGTGAACACACTACGAACAAGCTTCTCGCCTTCACCGACATACTGGAGTGTTTTAGAGCAAAAGGACTTAGTGGAACAGACAACCGCAATGGCGAAAATTTATCTACTTACCATGTCCATGACGTCGGATGGCTTGATAATCATCATACGGGCACCAGATTCGCGAGCGATAGCTCGAGCGAGCAATGTCTTACCCGTACCAGGAGGGCCTGCAGCAAAGTCAGTACACCACACATTGTCTCAGCATCGACATGGACATACCAAACAGAAGAGCGCCCTCCATGGCATGAGTCTTCAAAATACCGGTCGAAAACGCCTGTGGGTAGAGGAGGGGTAGAGAGACCATGGTTCGTACAGCATCAATGGTGGATGGAGGAAGATGCACAGATTTGAACGAGGTCGGCATAGTCGCTAGAGGATGTAAGGTAAGCGGAGGTAGCGTGAAAATGAGGTAGTTGGGCGGGATGAGCTTACCAGGGTCTACAATACAGCCTAATAACCTCTGCTCGTGCTGGTCGAGGTCAGGATCCTTGCGAACAGCCTCAATCACTTCGTCCACTACTGGCATAGGCCCATCAGATACCGCTTGAGCACCAAGTGGATCTTCTAGGTCCTTGAAGCTACTAAGCCCTTGGATCCATGCATTCCTCAAGCTCGTAGACTCGGCGTTGCTCTCAACTGAGCGCGACACCTGGTCCCAGGTAACCGTTGTCGGCTCAATGGAGGGGTCTACAGCCACTAACCCCTTTTCTGCAGCATGCGCAGAGAGGGCAGCGCCAACGACAGAGTCCGCAACGCGCTTGAGTTCCCTCCAAGGCTTGAACGTGTACAAGCATGAGTCAGTGAATGACACCGGTCGGGTAATGCTTGGTGGTTCAGGGAAAGTGGCAGACGCATTCGTGCTCCCCTCAGTGCTGGAGTCATGGTGCTCAGCGGCTTCTAGTGTCTCAACGACAGACTCGAGGTCAGGCGTGGGAGTACCAACTAGGTTACCACCAGCTTCTGCGACGGCAAGTTTGAGTGCAAGCTCGTTCGCTTTCAGCCTTTTCCTCATGCGAGTGTACCGCTCCAGACGCTCATTTCTTGCGCGAGGGACGAGCCCAACAACTCGGAAATAACCATCTGTTGGTGAAGCCTCACTGCCTGAGCCTTCGCCAGCGGGTCGTCCGAATGGGATTGCGATGAGATTACCCAGCGCCATCTCCGGTGATCCTGGTGGACGCCTTCCTGCAGTTGGGGAGGACGATGAAGAGGGGTAGAAGGGAGGGATATCTTCTAATAGAGCTTCTGCCCCACGTTGCCATCTCCGAAGCCTATCTTTCAACCTGCGCTCCCTTGACAGACGATCTTTTTCAGACCAAGACTGCATTTGAGCTGGAGGTTTGGGAGGAGGTGGGACGCGACCGCCATTTGCAATGAGCGAAAGAATGTTACTCGACATGCGAGGGGCGGGATGTGGAGCAGGTCCTTCGCTCAAAGGTGGACAAGACCCGAGTACGATGACGGTGGGCCCCGTAACAGGCGAAGTAGGCCTTGCCATGGGCCCTTGTCGCCTTGCGCGAACAGCAGCTTGCAGACCCGGGAACCATGCTGGCACATGCTCAGCAATGTGAGCATAATTCCGCACGTACACAATCCGAGGTCTCCGAAGCGCGTCAATATCCTTCTCGGGTGCATCAGGGGATGCAGGGCCTGTCAGATTGAGTAGATCATCGAAGAATGCTTTGACGCGTTGTGCAGAGATACTGCTTCCACGGGACATGGGGGACAGCACGCCGCTCCCGCCTCTTGACGATCTCACGAGGGGAAGTGGTGAGTCTCCGGTGGGAATTTGTATGGTGAACGCAGCAGGGCCACCAAACATGATGGGAGACGAGGCATCATCATCTTCCTCGAGTTCTTCCTCGCGTCCAGACGCGCGCTTTGAACGTGGTGCGGAGGAGGTGGACGGCTCAGCAGAAGGATCTTTGAGTGGATTCTCCTGGAACTGTATCACAGATGCGGCTAAATGTTCATACGTTCATTTCAGTTCCTGAGAACACCGGCAAAAATTGGGGCAATCGACTCACGCTTGCCATACATTCCGTGCTCCCCTGCACTCAATTCCACCGCATCGATGACTACAACGTCAGCCTTGGCTCGCTGAGCAAGGCTGCGAACAGTAGCATCGATGATGTAGTCGCCCCCTTCGATTGGGCAATAGAAACCAAGAGTCGGTTCGGCTGAGAGTCCGTTATTGGAGGAGTAGGTAGCTCGGTGTTGAGTCTGAGGATGCAGAGCCAGCAGAAGAGCCTCATAGGCATCCTGTAGCAGCCAAGGCTCTGGGAGACCAGCATCAAAGGGGTCTTCTCCGGGAGGGTATGGCGGGGGAGAAACAGGTGGAGGCGGATCGCGAGGCTGCCAAAGGATTTCTTTGAGATTTGCCCTCACAGGACTCGGGGTAGTGCTGCTGACATCTGCGAGTTCTGCCTCTGCGGTCTTGGCTGCAGATCGGGTGTATTTTCGCTTCACTTTTTCTGGAGTCGCAGTGTCGATTGAAGTGCCATCTTCTGTAGGTGGAGGAGTGGCAGATGAAGAGAGTTGCTGCTGCTGACTGTGAAAGCTTTCTGACAGACGCCCAGAGCCGCCTACAGAGCGGGGAAGTTTTCCTGACGACGAGGAAGAGAATGCTAATGCCTGTCGTATGGGTGCTGACCGCGCAAGATGGTGTCGCGGGTGGTGAAGGAGGGCCACTCGCGAGCGCATTAGGACGCGCACTGAATTGTGTGACACAGAGTGGCAGCTCCAAACAACCGTCAACAGCCGTCCAAAAAGTCACCTCCACTTCCACCTTCATTTGTTAGACCATGAGCCAGAGACGCGGAAGAGCTTCGTCGGCGAACAGCACGACCCGGAGGACACGACGGCTGTCGGTAGATGGCCCTCAGCAAGCTCTGGTATGTCTATGCCTCTAGTCTGCCCAACCCCGAAGTTTCTCAACACCGTTTCCACTCTACCCCGGTTAGGCGCTCGCGCAGCTGCAGGAAGAAAACGTTTATCTATTCGTGCCCAACCTCATCGGTATGCCATCCCTTAAGCTCCCAAGTAACGCCTTCTGTGAGCTTATCCGCATACTATCAAGGGTACACTCGTATCATCCTTGCCGCACTATCTCTCCACTACATGGCCACCCATCCGAAGTACTGCACACTTCTGTACGGCGTCTCTTGTCTCCTGGATGCTGTGGACGGCTACGCCGCACGGAGATTCAAACAAGAGTCTGAATTCGGAGCTGTGCTGGACATGGTCACAGATCGGTCAGTGCCTCCGTAGCAGGCTGCGTCCATGTAATGCTGATGACACAACTCTATTCAGGTGTACAACATCCTGCCTCCTGTGTTTCTTGTCGTCCGCATATCCTGCCTATGCACTTGTATTCCAGTTCCTCATCACCTTGGATTTTATGAGCCACTTTATGCATATGTATAGGTACGCGTGTCGGGCCCCGGCAGCCGCGGCCGTCTTCTCTCACCATTCTAATTTTTTTCTTCTTTTAATAGCACACTGAAGACTGGCGGCGAAAGCCACAAGAAAGTCGACAAGGATGTCAGCTTCATCCTCAACCTGTACTACACCAACCGCGTATGTGTCATCACTGCAGCGTCATAGTTGCCGTGCACGAAAAGCTAACCCCTTTTTCATTTTCGGATTAGATGACTTTGTTCATCGTCTGCGCATTTAATGAGCTCTTTTTCATCTCCCTGTACCTGATCAAGAAGTGGGACACCGCCGTCCCACTAGGGGGTGTCTTCCTTCAGCTGGCTCTGCTCGCACCAAAGTCCCTCGCTCCACTTATCGCCAATGTCACCTGGCCTCAATTGCTGGCTGCCATCACTGGTCCCATCTGTTTGATGAAGAACATCATCAACGTCGTGCAGCTGTGGAAGGCAAGCAAGATTCTCGTCGGCATTGACATCGCGACCAGGCAACTCAAGCGCCTGGAGGAGTCTATGAAGGAGAAGGATGAATAATGCATATTATTCTGTGCTCATTGTTATGTCTCTCATCTCATCATATAACCTCCATCCATCCACATCCCATGTTTCAGTAGGCAGTACAACATTTGGACACTTGTCTCCTGGTTACCATACTTTAGTAATGATCTATTGCGAGCTCGTAATTTTATGTTTTCTTGTTCCTTTGGCGAGAATCAAGAGGCGTGAAATCATTCAGACAGATGTTGGCTTGATGTTTAGACAAGAAAAATGTACATGCAGGTGGGGGTATATGATGGGGGTCACACGAGCTGGAATGAAGGATTTACACAGTCGAGATCTGCTCGCCTCCCATTCCAATGCCACGGAGTTCATTCATCCTAGTAAGGAGGAGAGATAGTCGGATTCCGTTAGATGTCATAAGCCAAAAAAGGCAATAGACTTACGGGAGAGGCTTGTCCTCGTCGACGCCAGATTCTGGAAGCAACAAATTAGTGAGTTGAACCAAGACTCTTCTAAAAAGACTCGTACGCCTTGTCGACACCAGATTCAGGTTCCGATCAAATCCATGGGTGCTCTGAATTGGCAAGTTCAGTCGGGGACTCGAGCGTGATCGAACTCTATCAACGCACCAAATCCTTCCATGTTTCTTCCTCATCATTCTCAGTCTGAAGTTGGTAAAGTTCGAGGAAACCCTTGAACCTAGTAAAGAATGAGGTCATACAGACCCAACAATGAGAGAATACTTAGGGAATCAGAGGCAATGGTGTTATACTGACGTTAGGAACCCCTCCGGTGTGGAATCGAGGTATTGGATTTCCTCCTTTGCTTCCTCGGAGAATATTTGGCCGTTCGTGGCTTCGGCAAATCTATCGAGACCTTGGCTGTCTAGCACTGAGCCTTCTGGAGGGGTTAACAGATCGTCCGGAGGTGATGGTGTTGAGGATGAATTTGTGGCGGAGAGTTGTGTGGGCTTTGGCGAAGCATATTTCGCGAAGATGTGGCCCAAAGCGCGTTCAAACTGTGAAATCGATCATAATAAGCGAGTGGTGATTTAGGACGATATACTGTGAAATACTTACTTTGGTGGTGATCGCGCCTTCATCATCCAACAACCGAGCAGGAGCATTTCTCCTCCCTTGTTGGGATTCGAGATCGGGTGTCTCGGGACGACTCGATCCCTTTTCCAGTAGGGCTGTTAGCCTTGGATCCCTAGGTGTGGGGCTCAAGATAGACATTTTCTTCTTAAAGCACGATTGCCTTGTTCGCAAAGGTTGTGTGTATCGCCAAGTTGATACAGAGGGTTGATACAAAGGCTGAGTGGCTGTGATCAGTCAGGCACGTGACGGACATTCAACCTGCCCGCGTCCCGCCATTCTTTCTCGGTGCCATAGCGCTCAACCTCGCAACGCCCTCCGACCCGCGCTGTGGCCCTGTTGGCGCCTGATCGATGCCTGCACACGCTGGGGCCCATGCGCCGGCGGCCCATGTACCGCTCACTCATGAGGACATCACCCGAGCTCTAGTGAGCTCCGACGACCAAGGCGAAACTATCAACCTTGCGAGCTGGGGGTTTACAGAGGTTGGCGAGGATGCTGGACGAGATCTTGCTGCCGTTGGGAAAGAGCACCCCGATGATGATGGAATCGTCACTCGGTGAGCTGTGGTTGTTCTGTGCGCTGTTTCCAGTCGTCTGAGCTCACCCATCAATCTTGCAGGATTGCCCTGAATGGGAATTCTTTAACGGATCTCCCCAGGTCACTAGAGCTCATCAATCGACTACGCTATCTAAATCTTCGAGCCAATGCCTTTTCAGCATTCCCTGCCGTGGTGAGCATAATCTCTCAGCAAAAGACGCCAAGAGCATACGAGCCATTAATACCGTCTGCCCCCCAAAGCTCATGAGTCTCCCAAGACTCGAGATCCTAGACATAAGTCGGAACGCTATCACGGAGCTACCACCACATCCAGGCACTCTGACGAATCTTAACGTAGGTCGGAAGCAATCATCGCGGTGTCTCCTAACAGCTGATCCGTTGTCGTTTGATGCGCAGGTGTTCTCCTTTGCCAAAAACCTGATCACGCGGCTTCCCGTTTATCTCACTGAGTTTGAGTGGCTGAGAGTGCTAAAGATCGAGAGCAACCCAATCACTTGGCCTCCGCCTGACATCTGGGATCGTTCGAATATTGAGAGCGAAGCAGAGCAGCGACCCTGGCTCTACGAACTGAAAGCATGGCTCCTTGTGCATGCGGACTCTGAGGCGGGTCCCGACCATGACGATATTATCAAAAACAGCAGGTACAGTGTGCTGTGCCTGAACAATGTTAACTTCTCACTAAAGCCCCTCTTAACTCAGTGATGACGAAGTGTTGTTTGCTCGAACTCATCTTGCTCGCCCAAATAGCGGTGCTTCGACCTATGCGTTCCAGCATGAACGCAGCTACTCTACAGACTCCGAAATCTCCCTCACTTCGTTCGACTCTAAACCTGACGCTCTCCAACCTGCGTTTGTCCCTGCTATCGCCTCATCCTCTTCTCTCAACACCCTTTCCATCCCCAAGCAGCCTGCCCCCGACGCTTTCGAGTCCCAGTCAGATAGTTCTAGCCACGCAGTCCATGCTCGAGGCTTATCTTACTCTGTCGAGACTACCGCCAAAGCCTCGCGTAGGAGGACCCAAATGATGGGCAAAAAGAGCATGCCAAACTTGAGATCGTCCACTAGAACAGAACTGGGCAACAACCAATCTTCCTTCTCACGACCCCCACCCCCTCAATCGTCCAGAACTCCACCCCCGCCTCCCCTTGATACATCCATTCCCGAAGTTCCTCCAATCGCTGGGCCCTCGAAAATCAAACCAGCCTCGCCAACCCGAACTCCAACAAAATCAACGGAAAGCAGTGTTCCAATCGATCAGGAGCGGAACCACTATTTCCGACGTGTGTCTGCACTGCCGAAACCCCGTGCTGAAACGCCACAAAAGATGCCAGCTTCATTATTGAAGACGGTTGATGCAATTCGAGGCATTCTGTTCTCTCTATCCCAGATTTATTCTGCGGTGCGAGATTACACCGCATCAGCGATTGATGATCGGACTTCATCCGTCTTGATCAAAGTCCTGGAGCCCGCGAGTTCGTATCTCAGTGGCCTCATCAGCGCCCTGGAACAATTCGACGCCGCTTCGGCGCGAGGGGAGCTACCAGCACCGGAAATATGCCGGACGCTGATTACAAGTTGCAGAGACAGTGTTGCTGTTTTTGGAAAGGTTACTGGTGTTCTTCAGCTCCAGCTGAAAGTCCTGGCATCTTCGCACGATCCACGATACACTCGTACGCTATTGTTGATGCTCTATGGCTCCATGGCCGAGATATCGAATTCATGGCAAGCCATGCTCCCGCTTCTTCCTTCCCTCGTCCCTCTTCTCCACTCTCGGAAGCGTGCTGCTCCACAACAAAATGGCATACGTCAACGACCGCAACGGCATGGCATCTCACGTTCTACAGAGGGCAGTGATGCACCCCCTCGAATTTTGCGCCTCAATAGTGGCGGTATAAAACCACTGGCCGTCTTGGGTGGCCAAGTACCAGACAAAACACCTTCACCGCCGTCCAGTAATGGAGCACACGCGCCAGAGCCCATAGCCTATAACAAACGAACACTGGCTGCTCGTGCAAGGCGTCAAGGCGGGTCGTTCAGTTCCAACGATTTAGAGGCTGGCCGGAGACTTCCCAGTAGGTCTCCTTCTGAATCCTCCTATCCCGCCAGTGTCTCCTCGCCATCCATTCCTTCTCCCGTCACCTCACAACGGCCTCTCGCTGTCCGAACGGGGTCTACGACCAGCGTCACACATCATCCTACGGCTTCCTCCCTATCCAAGCAATACTCTCCACTACAACCCCCCAATTTGCCATTCGCCCCATCGTCTCGGTCCCATTCTCGAGGGCAATCAAACTCTTCTTCTGGTTCAATACCTTCACCGTCGTTAGGCAATACCTCAATACCTCCATCTCTCGCGCCGCTCGCCTCTACTTCTGGAACAGGCTCGAACCAGTCGTCTTTGTCTATCAACGTCAACTCGACTGGTCTCCCCGGCTCGCCACAATTACCGTCAGCACGAAGCCGTTCTCGCGCTGGCGACTACCCGTCCCCCCAATCTTCGACCCACCATCGCCCAACGCATTCAACCCGCAACATCTCTACCGAAGCAGCCATGCACCCCTCTGTTACGACCTCGCGTATTGTTGATGCAGATCTTCTTGTAGCCATGGAAACTGCCACTAGACACGCGACAGAAGTATGGAGAATGCTTGCAGGGATTTTGCGAGCAGCTGAGGCAGATGGCCAAGGCCGGAAAGCGGATGAACAAATGTGGGAGGCGCTCCAGCGTGTGGAGGAAGTTACTGTCAAGATGATGGCATACTTTCCTGAAGCTCGTGATGGTGACTCGGAAGCAGGAAAGAAGGCGCTGGGTGAGGATGCGCACACTTTCGTCAAGGTATGACACGCTCTGTCATATGTACACTATTTATTGATGCTAACATTCTACCTCAATAGTCCACCGTGCAGATCCTGGTCCTGCTCAAAAGCTTTGCAACGAGGCACCCTCTCCCGCATGGATTCCGTGAAACCGTGACACGGTTGACGACTGCGATGCAGGATGTGACAGTCTTTTTACACGTATCCAGTTATGCGCCAACTCCCACTCCAGTGCCTCCTTCCGCGACTATTGGACCGCCTGGGGGGTTCATGGGGGCTGTTCCCTCTAGCCAGGCCGCTCGTCCCTACTCTCCTGCGATTTATACAACAGGACAAATTCCAATGACCCCCATCGTTGGAAACAATGCGTACTCATATCAGGCCCCCACCCCGACCACCCCATCTGTATATCCTACAATGGGCTATAACTTTACTCCCGCCGGAGACGAAAGGAGCCTAGGGGTTGGCTCTGCTGGGACTCCTACGGGTCTTGGAAGGAGTAGAAGCGCAACGGCTGGTCCGGCTGCGCTGAAGATGACTCCAAACGGCTTCCCTGAACCCCCACTCACTGCTCTTCCACAAAACCAATCTTTTCGTCTGGGCTAGTTTGTGATACTGTATTGATGTTTTCATGACTGCCACCACCACTATCACCACATGTTTTTGCACTGAGTGTAAAGAACGATCTTTATGACCGTCATCCCTAGTACACATTATACGTATAGAATATATAGTTGCTTAATAAAATTAGGCGCTGGTTGAGATGTCGTCTTGAATTTCCCAATGCACGGTTCATAGCTATCGACCGAGGAACTTGGCCACCCAACGCTGTGACAAGAAAGAACCAACAACGCCATCCCGTGTTCTTCTGTACATCTCCATGGTGTATTCTCGCTGTCGTTTCTCTTCTTGGACTTGCCACCCTCGATAGAACCGCGCCAAGGCTTGGTCCAAGGCAACTTCACGATCCTCCTCTGATTGCTCGGGGGATTGCGGGAGGGCTTCATACGATTTGACAAGCGCTTCTTTGGCCGCATTAAATCTTGCATTACTCTGCACAACACAGCACCATGATGAACATAAGCACCCTTGGCTACGGTCGGTACGGGACAAGACGACATACATCTAGCCAAAACAAATGGTTCGTTCGATCATTGTCCACGCTCGACCATCTTGATGCCCATTCATCTTTGCTGGCGGGTGTTATGGAGGATTGCTCTTTTGCTGAGGAGCCAGCGAACTCGTCTACGGCATATGGGCTGCCCTCTAGAGCAAGGACTTCACTGGTAGGAGAGGAGGACGAAGCAGAGTTTGTGGATGGCGTAGAAGTGGAGGGCAAAGCTTCGACTTTGCTGTTTGAAGAGAAATTATAAAGCACGGGGCGTATGTTTGATATGGGGTGGGGTGGCCCTATGAGGTGCTTGCTGCAGCGAAGAGCAGAGGGACGCATGGCGGAATTTGGAGTGTCAAAGTTCCCACGCGTTACTCGACAGCAACAGACGTAAAGCCATCATCTCCAACTGAACCCAGTGCTTTGAGCTGTGCAACAGCGTATAAGCAGAGCAAGAGAAGCTATTTCGAGCTCCACAAACGTATGTTGCTAATCCTGTATTCTACATATTGTGCATTCTGAATTATGGCATGCGCCCCACAATACGGCACATCCAGCACTCGAACGCAAACCAACAAGCTTCACAGCCCCGCACTTCAAGATGGACACCCCTGAGTCCAACGTAGCAGTCTCTGGGGGCCCCGCCGGCCTCCCGGTCGAACCTCCCATGGGGGCTCCGTTGGTTGTCATCGGAAACTGCGAAGCCGACCAGATGGTAGGCGACCAGACCGCCCACTTGGCATCTGGCACTCTCCAGCTTTTCTCCAAGACTCCCTCTCCAGCCCCAAAGCTCGTTGGAGAGGATGCTTCCGAAACCCCGACCGAAACACCTGAGGGTGACGTCAAGAACTCAGCCCTCATGCTGCGCATTGGCGGCGCGGCATTCTCGTTCGAGTCCCATTTGACGACAGTCTTCACACATGCGGAGAACCCGCGGTGGTACTTCTTCCTCCTCTCCTTCCCTTCGGATTCTCCCGACCCCAGCGCCACTTCTAGGCCCAGATCCAACAGCAGTGCGGTGGGCTCAGGGTCGTACGTAAGAATCACACTCCCAGAGGGCGTAGAGATCCCTGGCTCCGCATTGGAGAAACTACGTGACGCCTGGGAGGATATTTTGATGGGTCGCGGATTCCTCCCAGATGAATCTGCTTCATCCCCGATCACGTCTCAACTGCCGAATTGGTTTGGCTCCACACCTACCCCTGCAGCCCCCGCCTCCCAACCAGTCGAGGAGGAGTCGACCATGACGGGATGGGCGACAAGGACGTTCGCTCGTATGAGCATCTCCCTTGGCGAACGCGTGGTTGGGTTGCTAGGAGTTAACGTTGCTGATGAGGCTGCAATCTCCCTGCCTGATTCAACGCCTGAATTCGACGCTGGCTCAGCTGATCAACTCCCCCCAGTTCCTCCACCCGATGTCGACCGCAAACTCCCTGCCATCCCACCGGAGTCAGCAGATCCTACGGTCGACGCAGATGGTGCTAAGACTGACCTCGACTCAGCATTCATCCTTGCGGATTCAACTTCTGCTACAAGCGGGCTTAGCACGTCCCAGGCTAGTCCAGCCCCGCCAAATCCAAATGTTCTTCCTGAAGAGCCTGACTCTTCCCTCGTCGCCGAGAATCCCGCAAAGACTACAGAGACTGACACAGCCAGCCCAATCGCGAAAGAGGTATGTTTCTGTATACATTCTTGGATCGAATACGCGTTGATCCTCATTTGTTTATAGGCTACAGAAACTAAAAGTGCTGAAGAGACTCCCTCTGCAACAACGAAACCAGAGGAAAGCGAAGCGCCAGCCGCTTCGTCATGATTGTCGTTCTAGGATGGACCCCGTAACTCATCTAACCCTCCAATCACTGTAACAAACGTTATTTTGATTTTTTGAATGCGTCGTTGTACAATGTACTGTATGTAACAGAATGTATATTTAGCAATGTTGTTTGAGCACTTGCGGTTTATTCAACATTCGTACACATGATGTGTGACGTCAGACCCAACATCTCTTCTCTCCCCCATACTCACCGCGAACATGGATGCCAAGCCGACTAGCATACCAAAGACCCCTTCCTCGGACCAGTCCATTCCAGAAAGCTCGAATGCTCCACCAACAGTATCTCCAAATAGTGCCACAGAGTCACCCACCCCAGCTGTCAAAGAGGATAGCTCCCCGATCGCCGATGAACACGCCAATCCCTGCATAGCTCATGAGAAAGCTGCACGAGTGTTACAGGGCCACTGGAGAGCTAGGAAAGGCAGTCGTGCTCCGGCTACTGATAGTACGAATATCCCGCCAAGCCCCTCCTCAGTTCCCCATGACGCGGAGGCAAGATGGGACGAAATGAATATTCAGATGCGCTCCCAGGTAAGCTCCACTATCGTTATTCGGCCCCTTTGCTATGATGTGCCTCAACGGACGCATATAGGTCAATCGGACGGCCGCAGAGGACGCAAAGAATGATCCCGCCGCTCGTTGGAGGAGGGCTGGCTTCGTCGCCGCTCGCCTTCAAGATGGTAACGCAATACCTGAGGAAGGTGACGAGGCTGCGGAGAGGGTGAAGGCGAAGGGAAAGATGAAGACGAAAACTCTCGAGACACAGCATTGGCTCGAGCTTATTGACGGGTGCGTACCATTTCTAGCCGCAAGTTTAGGCGCATGTGTCGCTAAGTCTAATTTGGCATATAGGAAACATCGATACGGCAGTAATCGTAAGCCCAAATAAATACCATTCGTACGACAACAAGTTGACTTTTCTTTCCCTCCTCTCTAAACCATCCAGTCAAGGTAAGCAAACTTCGAGCGAGCTTACTTGGCATGATAATGCAGTATACATGACTGACAACCTCGTCTACCTTTAGTTCTACTTTCGTAAATGGTTAGAAGCCGACACGGAGGAGAATTTTTTCTTCTGGTAAGAGCACCACTTGCGCCGCTGGACTCATTGATTCCTGATAATTTGACCAGGCTGGATCGTGGCGGCGGAAAAGATCTTGATCTTGAGGAATGTTCCCGAGAACAGCTCGAGAAGGAACGAATAACGTAGGCGTTTATCGCCCTATTGGCAGGGAGTGCTTATCGACTCTCCTTATCCCATGACAGTTATCTCTCCGCGGAGCAGCGGAGGAATTACCTAGTTCAAATCGACGAGAACGGCCTCTTACGCTGGGCCCGGAACGGTGTCCTCGTAGACACACGGCCAGGAGAGTGGAAAAACGCGGAGGGCGGTCAGGGCATTGTCCCACTCGACGGGACGGAAGATCGAGCGGTGGAGCATCGACTACGGCGCCAAGTGACTACGCTTAGTGGGGGACCTAGCGTCTCTTCATCATCTCTATCATCCGTTGGCGGTCCCCAGCACTATGACGGTGACCCTCAGCAAGGAAAGATTAAAAAAGCGTTCGCGAGTAGGTTTACGAGCAAGGGCATAACGGACCGACTGCTGAAGAAGACGATGAAGAAAAATACTTGGATCTACGCATCGGTGCGCAAAAACTCAACTCCACCCAATTATCGTCCGCTGACTCTATCTGATTCAGGATACCAACTGTAAGATTCTGCGACCCCAGTGATCCTAGATTAGAATTATTCTGACACTCCCACAGATAACGTATTCGTTGGAGTGAAGAAGACTGGGTCATTCCAGCATTCTTCTCTGACGGGCGGTGGGTTGATAACGTCTGCTGGGTAAGCCAGTACGTTTGTTTCTACGATGAAAAGTCTAACACCATCCTTCAAGCCTTATCAAGGTCAAGGATGGTCAAATCACATCGCTATCGCCTCTGAGCGGGCATTATCGTACATCCATCGATGTGAGCCAAGATCCTCCTGAGAGCGGCGGAATGTCATTGATAGTCTGGATCCACCGTTTATTACAGCACTTCAATGCTTTCCTCGAGGTCCTTGAGGCAAGGGGAGCTGATTTGCATAAGGTGCAGCGGACCAAGGCAGAGATAGCTCTTTGGGGGTAAGATATCGAGCTCTTCTTTCCGTTTGCTCTCTATGAATTCCGCTTGCTGACGTCCAATTAGCCTTTCGCGATGGAAACAATTCAAGAAGAACAAGGGAGATATCATGAAGCATCCTGGGAAGCAGTTGAAGAAGGTCTTCACAGAGGAGGGACAGGCTAAACCCACTTCCTCGGCACCGAGTCCCCAATCGAGCCCTGTAGAGGCTAGGAAACCAGAATCAGAAGCCGCCGATCGCCCAGAGGCAAAATCTGACGACCACTCATGGCTGCCTGAGAACTGGAAGCAGGATGTGTTGACAGGAAGGCGGCAGAAGAATGGATGAACTCAAGGTCGGTGAGAAACTCATGGGCTCAACGATCTGGAAGCTGAAGCTACGTCACGAGCAGAGAACGCATCAGGTATTCTGCGTGAGCCATTGGTATATTCCGCTAGGGAATGGATGATATATTTATGCTCTCGACCACTCTCCCTCGATCTCCATGATACTAACTGGGAGCTCTGCCTACGGGTTTTGGCTTTGAAAGATACTCTAGTATACCACAGGTTGTTACGCACTTTCTCATCATAATCAGTCCACTCTGGCTCGCCAGGCGAAATCTCAATCTTGTCAAAGACTGTTCCCGATTCCTGCCCAACACACTTCCAAGTTCCCTATTGAGCCATAAGCCATCCGTAAGTTGGCAGGTCATCGTCTGATAAACGGATTTCATGGCACGTACGCGAGCGTCAAATCCTGTAAACTCCAGCCCACGACACTCGATCACCAGCAGTGGTTGCAGCTGCCCTGAATTTTCCGAAGAGTAGGGCTTGACGCGATAAGCGGTGTCGAATTTGGCGGAGCTCTGGCGTTTGCACTCCCCGCATCGCCACACGAAGTGTGCTGTTGCGTTCTTGCCGCCAGAGACTTCATGTTCTTCCTAAACAATATTAACAGAGCCGAGAAGTGTGACGACATACGGAAACGTTAAGGTGGGAGTCCAACAAGGAGGGTCAGAATGTGCACAGAATTTGGGATCGCTTGATCATGCACGCACAAGTCGATTCAAGCTGACAAGCTTAGGGTGTTCCTCGTGACAGCTGCTGCATTGGACCTAATAGATCACATAGCATATAAAGTAGTGGAGTTTAGAGGCAGTGATATGTCTCATATGCAGGACGAAGCACCTTGAAGAAGTACTCGAATGATTCAGATGCGGGCTGAAGATCGGTGACATTATCCAGATCAGCCTTGATAGATAATAACAGTTTGACCATATTTTCGGATAAAGGAGAAGGTCTTTAGGGAAGACTATTATCCGAGTAGTGATCAAGATGTGGGTCAGTTGAGATCGGGCGGGTCTGCTTGCTGAGCGCCGAACAGCCTTCCGTGGAATGTTCAATGTTCAAGTTCGTTCGCGTGTTCAAGCCCTCGAGTCGATTCTCCACCCACCAACACTAAGCACCGTCTGTGTACCTCCCGCCTGTACCAACTGACGTGAAGGGATGTCTTCACCCTCCCCACACATGACTCCCATCGAGGGCGAGTCCAAAAAGCGTGTCGTGCGTCTCTACCCAGCCAATCCCCCCTCATCTGAGAGGTGTTGATTCCCCCTTCATTTCATGGATAGTGCTACTTCTTTGACTCGGATATTGGTGGATTTCACTATGGTCCTGGCCACCCGTGAGTGTTCATCTAAGTTTGCTTTCCATGGCCCTACGAATCTCAACACCTAAGTGTAGCATGAAGCCAACCAGGATACGGATGTGCCATGCTCTTGTCATGAACTATGGTCTTTACAAAAAGATGGAAATCTTCGTAAGCCCAAAACTGGCGTCTACCCCGGATGGAATCCCCTATCTCACTCGTCAATCTTATCTCAGCGAGCCAAACCTGCCACTAAGCGCGAGATGTCCCAATTCCACTCTGACGAATATGTGGACTTCCTCAATCGTATCAATCCGAGCAACATGAATAGTTATGTGCGAGAGCAGCTGAAATGTGAGTGCAATTGATCGTAAATCTTCGTCGATCCGTGACTAAGGCCCTGCCCTGCTCAGATAATGTCGGGGACGATTGCCCAGTCTTCGATGGGTTGTTTGATTACTGTTCGATCTCTGCAGGTGGATCAATGGGTTAGCGTTCTCTTCTTTCTCACTGACCGTGGGAAAACCGTCGCTAAATGATGCTTGATAGAGGGTGCTGCACGTCTGAGTAGAAACAAGTGTGATATTGCTGTCAACTGGGCAGGTGGTTTGCACCATGCCAAGAAGAGTGAAGCTAGCGGCTTCTGCTACGTAAATGGTTAGTAAAACTGCCAATCATTACTACTCCCGTTTCTCAGCTGACCGTGTGTATTTGGTAGATATTGTACTCGGAATTCTCGAACTACTACGGTATGCTCAGCTTCTGTGCTATTTTACAAAGGCTCACAAGGCGACTTAGATATCACCAACGTGTCCTATACATTGACATCGACGTACACCACGGAGATGGTGTTGAAGAAGCCTTTTACACCACAGATCGAGTGATGACTGTCAGCTTCCACCAATATGGGGAGTTTTTCCCAGGAACTGGAGACTTGCGAGTACGTTTCCCGTTTTTCTCAATGAACTGTGGCTTCTTATTGTTATTGACTGGCGACATGGCCACTCTGCTAGGATGTTGGTATCGGAAAAGGAAAGGGGTACTCCCTCAACTTCCCTTTGAGGAGTGGGATCACTGACGAGAACTACAAAAACGTTTTTGAGCCTGTAAGTTTTGTTCGTCTTGAAGGATCTCGGGGGGTTGTGTTGAGGTAGAACATCTCTTGCGCAAAAGGTAATCCGCGAAGTGATGGAAACATTCGCCCCGGGAGCGATCGTTCTGCAATGCGGAACTGATTCTCTCTCAGGAGACAAACTTGGCTGCCTAAACCTTTCTATGGCCGGTGCGTGCCTTTCATGTCTCTGCGACCATACAGAGTTAATAATTTAGTTTTTTCAGGTCACGCCAATTGTGTCCAGTTCATAAAGTCTTTCGGTCTCCCTCTGCTCCTTCTCGGCGGGGGCGGCTACACCATGCGAAATGTGAGCCGTGCATGGGCGTATGAGACTGGACTTGCGGCTGGAGTTCGGTTGGGAAAGAGTAAGCCTCTCCTTGAATTTTTCTTGGCCTCCAGCATTGATCTCGACGCACTGTTCGTCACCGTTGGCTTGCAGAAATCCCGCTGAACGAGTATTACGAGTACTTCGGGCCAGGATATGAGCTGGACGTCAAGGCAAGCAACATGGACGACTTGAACAGCAGAGAGTACCTGGAACGGGTAAAGAGAATCACCTTGGAACAACTCCGCCAGACCGGTGGACCTCCAAGTGTGCAGATGCAATGTATGGTTATTTCTAACGAGGAGATATTCTTTTACAGGAAGGCTCACTCATACTATTCTTGTCCTGCCAGCGGTACCACGAATGCCCCATGATGACGATGACGAGAACATGGATGAAGACAAAGAAGACCCAAACGAGAGGAGAACCCGTAAGTTTCTTTGCCTGATTTACTATCTACTCTCGATGTAACCCTATAATCTTTTCAGAACGTATGCGAGACCGCAATATCCAACGAGACGATGAACTCTCAGACTCAGAGGATGAAGGGGAGGGTGGCCGAAAGAATCGTAAGGACCGCAAGCGCGCTTCGCCGTCCACTGCGCCTGCGTCTACGCCCGCGTCTGGTGCCCCTTCCACGCCTGCCACGGGTGCCGGTGTACTTAGTCCGCGTGTGCTTTCTGGAGGTGCAGGCACGTCGGGTGGGCTCGGCATTGTTGGAATCATGGACGGCGTGGAGATGGATGTTGACGGTGCGGACGAGGCGATTCCGCGCAGCTCGGCGCCGGTCACTACGATGGTACCTACTGATACTCCTATGGAGGATACGGAGATGGCGACTGCCACGGAGACTCCTGCAACTGGGGCTGATGCCTCGACGGCTCCTGCTCCTGCTGCCGATGTCGCCACCGCCCCTTCTAGCACCGATGCTACCGAGTCGAAGCCAGCAGTCGATGCATCTACTTCGACAGCGCCAGAATCAGCAGCACCAGCAGCGGCAGAAGTGGCAAAGCCGGACGAAGACATGAAAATGGAGGTCTCCCCGAATTTGGCGGCTACGAACTTCCCCGATGTCCAGAATGGTGGCGTGCCGCCTCTGAATATGGACGGACCTCCGAGTTCTCTGCGTGGGGAGCGGTGAGAAGCTCGCAACGCGGGAGAGTGAATCCTGAATGAAAGTTGGGAGAGGCAATGTGCACTAGTTGTACCTTTGTATGATATTATCATGTGCTCCACATGTATCATGTCCATCAATGCACCTCCATACGATGTTTCTGCAGGAGAGCGAATCATAATGAGGCGTTAAGGGCGGAATATGGGGCGTCTAGAGATGGGACTTTTGATAGATATTCATGTGTGAGCTATTGACAGACAACTAATCAATCGACGACCCACAGTGTGTACGCCGAGGTCGTACACTCACGACGACAACAACTCTAAGAACCCTCGCTATGCTCGCTCTCCCTTTTGAGCATTGGACCCCTTTAGGGGATAAGAATATGCTCTCCGAGTTTTGCGTCAAATGCTGGCACAATCCTGTGCCGCCTGATAGCGTGATGATATTCAACTCGAGCGAGAAACGAGCAAAGTACCCTGATCGACTCTTGGTCCGGGAGTGCTATCGAGATCTCATAAGATTCATTGAAACCGATATCGCGCAAGAGGCAGATCCCTTTCGTGGTGTTGTAGTGACCGGCCAACCGGGGATTGGTCTGTTCAGGTGTTTATTTGCCGTTGTCTTATTACTTATGGGCTTGGACACAGGCAAAACTTTCTTCGGCTGGTATTGTATCCGATACCAATGCGCCCAAGGCCGACCGGTACTATATCACCGTGCCAAAAAGAATTTCCTCTTCTACGATAGCCACGTCTATGAACCAAAGGTTTCAGCCACAGAGGAAGATCTCCAAACTGACATCATCGAGATTCTACGGCCTGAACTTCCCCTATGGTGCATCATCGACATGCTTGCGGTCGAGGAGCAGCCGTCAGGGTTTGCTTTGGACGCTTCGTGGTACCCTATCCAGACGACAGCACCGAATCCCGCTTGGTATTGGTGGGGCACGGTATGCCAGCGGTTTACATTCTTCCCGCTACATTGCTACCGTCTTACTGTCATTGGGATATTTTGATGGCATCTCGATACATCTTTCCCGCCTTAGGAACGTGGCGCTTCTGTCTACTACCTACCACCTTGGAGCCACAAAGAGCTCGTTGCAGCGTACGTGGATTCCTCTTGATAAATTATCCGATTGATATCCACACATCCGTCCCATAGTTTACCGCTGCAAGTGGGTTTCGCCAAGCGCGAGAAAGAACAAGCCAATTTCCACCAGAGGGCTCTGTCTAAGCTCGACAAAGCGGTGGCCTTATTTGGCCCGGTCGCAAGGACTGTCTTTGCTTACCTTCTCGCGACAGATACCGAAGCCCAATTCCAGGAGAAGCAGACCACAGATCTGGTCAATTCCTTGACATATGACGAGCTCAGCCAATATTGCCATAATGCCACCAGGTCGCTTTCGAATCCAACCCACAAGCAATTGCACAAGATACTACTCCTGGTTCCTGTGGACGTCCCCATATATGATATGGATACCCCCCTTGACTTTACAAGTCGCTTTCTCGGGGAGCATATCCAGCATAGAGTCATGGCCTCGTCCCATTTCAAATCAATTGAAGAGAAAGGAAGGCTCATTGGGCTGATGAAGGGTGTGTCTAACCCAGCTATTACGCTCGAGGGGCTTTTTGAATCCTTTGTGCACAGTCTCATCTTGCTAGGGCCCCAGTGCCCAACTCTGCTGGCTCATCAAACCATATTTTCTGGATCACAGTACATCTGTGATAACTCCGGCCACGAAACCCTCACGCTCCCAATCCCTGCGAGTCATACGGCCGTTCATTACTACTCTATCGACGAGTTGCAGAGCGATGTCCTCGAACCAGGCTACTACTGTTCTATGGCTCCGAGCCAGGCCAGATGGGATGGCTTGCTTGTCAGTCACACGGCCATTTACATCATCCAGACGACAATCGGTCAAAGATATCGGCTCGATAGTCCCCGCGAGAGTAGGCTCGAGCTGCTCAGAAAGCTGAAGACTCAAGACAAGGAGTGGAACTACGTGCTGGTTGTCCCCAACATCGCGGATGGGACAGCCATCACTGATGTTTCCCCAGAGTGGAAAGAGAGATTAGGAGGGAGGGTCGTGATTGTGACATTTGAGCCTGGTTCAAAATTTGGCGAGACTGCAGCCGAGATGAGTATGGACAAGCTCAACACAAAGGAAGTGGGAGAATGGGAGCATCAGCAACAAGAGCGAGAGGATGCTTTGGACATGGACCAGCACTAGTTCATTGATATATGATATGACCATGTAGTACTCTCTGAACGTATGCACTTAGTATTCAGGCGCTCTCATTGTCTGGATTTACTAGCAAATCCTGCGCGGACGGCATTAAGCGCCGTCGGCCTATATCAAAGGGGAAATTGAATATGGTCATTTTTTTCTCACCATGCCAGATGGAAGGTGACGGACGCTGAGGCCTTGCTTGTGAAAGTCCTGTCCCTTCGCGCGGCTAGTTGGTTTTGCTGACTTGGCTGCATATGACATCTTGTAGAGTAGTCTTTTTTCTTATGCCTCTGCTTTGAGTTCGGACGCGCTCGTTGAGCCAGAAGCTTTTGGGCCGTTCGAAATTTTGTGGAGGTACATTCCTTTCTATATCTCTCTTCGGTGTTCATATCTTATGTATGCTACTCGTCTTCTATCCATCTTTGCTATACGATACTCTTGCTTGCTGGCCATAGCGGTGGGTTGCGGATGCACGGCGTTTCGGACCTTTAGCACGGCGCCCCGACACTTTTTCTGTGTGACACACATATGCATGTTTAATATTTTGCCTCATTGTAGGGCAGCTGTTCCTTATCCTGCCTGCAGCTGGCGCTCACTTTCGACCGTGATCAGGAGGGCTATATAGCCCACACTCGATCTGCTCGTACGACACCGCTCGCTCTCCCCCCCTTTCTCTATCTCTCTTCAACTCTTTTAACCAGGATCTGAAATCCCGACGTCATGGCCCCGGTCCCGTCCGCAGATGCAGCCGCTCTCCCAGCCACGGAAGACACAAATCTCGTGGCAGCTGCTACCATCAGCACGGCTATTGCGCATCCCGAGGCGGATGCGCTAGTTGTAAACGAAGACGACATGGTCGATCAAGGTGAGCATTAGCTATAGTCAAAGAAAGGGAAAGGAGCACGCCATCTCTGTCTACTCTGCGGCGTGCATCATCGTTGCACATACGAGTAGTAGCAGTAGGAGCCACTGCGAGAATCTTCCCACTGACCTCCAACGTCCTTGTTTCTGACATTGGACCCTTTCCTCGCACTGCAATATAGCACTGTATGTCTCAGTATCAGTCGTCCAGCAAGCGATTGCCTTCCTTGCAGAGAACAAGCTCACTCCAGAGCAGCTGAGCTTCCCATCAACCTTTATTCCCGGCGGCACTATCGGAAAACACATTCGGCATGCTGCTGACCACTACAACCTACTACTTCAGGTGGGTATCATTATTGCGACTACTGAAATAGAGAAAGAGAGCGCCTGACCCAGTTTCGTCCTGTACCTTTGCATACATCAATGGCGCGTGCTTTGCCCCCACTCGGCCGAAACCATGCGTGCCCCCAATTCTTCTTCATCATTGTACCAACCGACAAAACTGGCCGCTTTGCTCTTGTGTTTAGGCGGTAGCGACCCCATCTGCAACTCCTGTGGTCCTCAACTACGACACTCGAAAACGGAACACCGACGTTGAGACGTCCCCAGAAGCAGCACGCGATGCACTCACAGGCATCATCGACGGCCTCAAAGAAGTCGTCCCCGCGACACCGCTTGACACCCCGATAACTCTCCATGCTGTCACACCCTTTGATGCTGTGATGCAAACCACATTCGGGAGAGAGGTGAGAGCTTTGTTCATTTAGTCTTACGCTTGTGGTATGTCCGGGGTAGTAGACTCATGATGCGGACACATTTCTGGCGAATGTAGCTCTGGTTCGCTTCCCTTCATGCGATACATCATTATAGTATGGTCAGGGTGATCGCCGCCGAGCAGGTACGCACAATTCTACTTTGGCTTATCATCATTCACTTCTGCGTCCACCTCCACACACGCGGGGGATCGGTGGATTATCGCCCGGTCTTCAATCTAACTTATCATCTTCTCCTTCTTTGTTCTCTCTTACTAGGGCATATCTGCTGCAGAGTCCTTTGGTGTTGCGCCTTCCACTTTGATGTTCAGGGGGAAGAACAAGCTATAACGGGCACCAAGCCTGGCGAGTGCTGCCGATGCATTGGTCTTCAGTCGGCATCCCTGTTTAACAAGTCCGAGGTCCTTGCGATCGTCGTCACCAGACTTCTGGCAGCGTAGCGGCGTACTCGGCTCCCTCAATAATAGCACGCTTCATCTTGATCTCTCTTTGCCTCACCTCACCTACCACGGGTCGACCTCCATTATTAGTATATATGATGGACGGCAGACACGCCTGCAGCTCGCCTCGTGTTGTCATCGTCGACTCTGCACACACCTCTCTCCTATCCCGCATATGCTTGCTAGCGTAAATTTGTTCTTGTCTCACTCTCATTGATTGGATGTATGCACAACCTATCCGCTCCACCCGCACATGTACGCTCCTGCCCCGATATAATAGCGATCCCTACCTGTTCTAGTCTATTTGTCGTCCAGAGGACCGTGTTGTGGGATTTCTTTTTTGTCTTTGAGAAGAACAATAAACGAATGAGCGCCCGTTTGTGCAGCAACTCACGAACCCGCTCACACATACGCACACATGGAGACGAAACGCATGCATAAGGATTTGACATACTCGCTCTGGCATCCCACTCCAACAAGTGTCTTAATTATGTGTGTGAGTGCGTGGTGTCAGATTCATGCATGTGTGTATACGATGCCTAGTGCTACTGTAATACAAATTGCGTGCAGAGATGGAATAAGAGGTAGAGAGTGTCTGGTGCGAGTAAGTGGGGAGTCAGTCCACAAGTAAAGCCGAAAAAGTAAACAACAGGAACAACAAGGACGAGATGAAATGGATGATGCGTGAGCGGGATGGCTAATAGCAAAAAGCGGAAAATCAGGCATCGTGTATTAAGGATGATGTGGGGGAAAAAGGGGCGAAGCTAGTAGTTCATCCGATATACAAACGGGCAAGAGGCACAAGAAGAAAACGTTCTTGGCGCTCATTGCCAAGAGTGAGAGAGAGCAAGGCATTGAGAAGGAGGGAGAGGGAGGACACAAAAGATCTACAGCTCCTCGTCCTCGTCCATCCTGGAATCGGGGGAATCTACCACCCTTCGCCCAATCAACCATCCTACCCGAGTGACCCATGCGTCCCGTAGCGTCCGCATTGGTCGGTGGGTAAGAGTGGATGATGGGGACGAGGATGATGCTCTCCCCATGACCCCAGCGCCGCTCCTCCCTCCTCTTATCCTCACGGCCACAGGCTCCTCCGGCTCACCCAGCAGAGATGCTAGCGACGGCAGCTCGCTCTCAATCGTTACCATTTCATCCAGCCCCCTCTCCCACGTCCGGACCGTCTCGCTGCCGTACATGCCTCCATTCTTATTGACATGCGTATCGAGTCGGTCCAGCCACGCCTTCCATTCATGTTCCACGCGAGTCAGGAGGGACTCGTGCTCCCTGGCGATGAGTGCACGAGCTTGCGGTGAGAGGCGCAGGAGGTGGAGGGTGAGGGATTGTAGGTAGGCAAACGTGTCAGAGGGATGCGCTAATTCGGGGGTGGGAAGAGGGAGCGAAGCAGTGGCGGGAGTGGTGGATGAAGGCGATGATGAGGATGATGAAGACGAGGACGGTTCAGAGGTGAAGTACGAGAGATATGACCGTGCAGTCGATGCGAATTCTGCGACGACAGGCCGTAGTCGATTTTGGACATATCCATCTCGTACACTGCTCCCGTTGCCACCACTGCTCCCCGGTCCGGACGGCGATCCAAGGGATCCAGAGATAGGGGAGCTGAGGGCGCTGCCGAATCCAGACGAGCTTGCTAATGGGGTCATTGGCCCGCCAAAGCCGAAGCCAAAACCAAGGGAGGGTGGCTGCGCAGGCTGAGAGTAGGGGTGGGCATCACGAATCTTCCGTGATGCAGCGTTCAGGGCCTGCACGGCAACGTCAAGAGAGGGTCGGGGAATGAGGGGGAGAATGAGGTTTCTAAGGCCAGGGTGTTTGGTCATCAGAGAGGTGAGGATGGCGAGATGCGAGGCAGGGGGTAATGAGGCTGGAGAAAGTCAACAAAGAGATGATATTCGTCAGCGTTCGGGGTAAGAGAGCGAGATCATCAGTCAAAGCGGGGACACACCAAGTAGCAGGCCGACATCTACAGTATCGGAAGACTCTGAAGCAGGCTTAGCACCTGGAGATGGTGCGGGAGGTTTCCCGGCATCGACGCGTAGCCGCTTTGGAGGTGCCTTTTTGGGTCTATCGACAGGGCTGGGACTCCTTGCCATCATGCCGTCGTCCTCGCCGTCAGCATCTGGCTCGTATCGCCTCTTGTTGCTAGTGGCAGAAGACCGAGAGGGTGTTGTGGGGAGGGGTATGGAGCGAGGGGGACTGGCCCTGGTTGAGGCTTGGTGGGCAAAGTTGAAGCCAAAGCCCACCGAGGGCATAGCGGGGGCGGTAGGGAAGGCGATTCCTCTGTGCTGCATTGGAGAGCTCTGCACCTCCATCGTCACCGAGGGTGGTTGCAGCAACGAGTGGTTAGTGGCGGTGGTTGGTGGTGGTGGTAGCGGGAGTGGTGGGTGTAGAGAGAAGAGAGACCCGTTACTCGAACACCTCAAGGAAACAATATGATCAGTTAATCAGTTCCCAGCGCTTATTTAAGGCGGTTTTTTCCTCTTCTGCGTTTTCTCATCACGACTATCAACACAGTAAGCAGCTTTTTTCTTCTTGCTACGCCACGTCGCCCCTCCGTATGACGAGACAAAAGAATGAATCGCTACTCGTTGAAGCCAACGGCTCATGACCTGCCAAATCTATACCCAAATTGCTGACGGCTTTTTTCAACCATTCCACATGTTCAGCTTTTTCTTCTCAACACGTCGCTGACATTCCACTCCTTTCTAGGCTGTTCATTTTGGCGTCCTCACTGTCCTCATGGTAAGCATCAGCAATCCTGTCCTTTGTCTTTGCATGATAGAACAAAATATAGAAGTCAAGCACGCAGGCACATCTATCGGATGTGCCTTTGACGATTATCCATGCTAATACTGAGCCTTCACACATTATCTGCTCGTCTCCTGTGCAGATCTGAATGCTGACGTACCCCCGTTTGTCTGTCAGCTGCCCTCTTTAAGCGTTTAGATCTCTCTCACTGTGCATCGTCGTCGCCTCATGGTAAGCGACTCCATCCAACCTCTTGAACTTTTTCGATTCTCCCTTTCCTTCCCCCCCTGCTCCAAATGATTACTATTTTAATCAGACTCCGAGGCCTCTCACCGTTCGCGGTAGTGAGGTTCTAAGAGAGACAAACTGTCAGTCTTCAACCTAATGATGCCCTTCCTTCCGCTCCTTGCCCTTTTATACTTCACGATGATGGTATTAGAATGGGACGCTGACCTGCTTGTTGCAGTTTATCACATAGTTCCTTCGGTGTATATGGCTAGGCTATCACTCGTGACTGCGATGTCGCTGATCGAGTGTGAATACGCCGCATGATAACCTACTGCACGCATGCACACGGGCGGAAGAAGGGGCGTAGTGAGAGTCTTATGACCAGAGCACTGCAGAGATCAGAGCATTAAACCTCTGAGGATGTTAACCCTGTGCGCACTCCCGCGCACGGTCGACCCTACCATAGGCGACCACCACACGCACCTCTATAAAGAGTCGTGTGCCTCCTTACGGAGGACGCCATGACCGCAGATCTGGCGTTTAGGGCCCAATTGGGGGATAGCGAGAGCTACCAGATACATCCGGCGAGAGCCATCATCCCATTATTACTAAAAAGCTCAGACTCGTTCATATACGAGGCCTACAGCCAGACACTACGTATATTCCCCCTGGACTAGCATATTATGCAACCCCAAGTCCCCGTCGCATTTCCAAGTGCCTGTCGCCGCTTCACGACTTGAGATGGAGTAGCATCGAGTTGAACGATAGTAAGTCGTCACATTCTCCTGCAAATTATCCCATGTCGTTACCCCCGTACTACTGGTCGATATGTTGGCAAAATATATAACCCATCAGAATACATTCCGTGCTAGAATTAAGGTGAACGAGCAAAGTGAAACCAAAGGGGAAGGAAGCGAATGAAAGAATGAAAAATGTGTTGGGTGTGAAGACGAAGTGGAAGGCCCTTCTCATGCAAAGCGCAAAGCAGCAAGAGGGATTGAAAGCGACGACAGCAATATGAGCATAAAAGCAAAATGTAAAGTACACGGCAACAAAAATGGGGATATATATAATGGGGGTATCGACATCTGAGCACGAGGGAGGTGGGGGAGGCCTCCCTATCTCTCTCCCATTCCTCACCTCCGCAAATGTTTCAGAGGTTTCTTGACCTTCTCCAGTACCATTGTCCACCACCACTCGATGTGCGTGGCGATAGAGCTGTGATACGGCCAGCACACGACCGTCTTGGGCCCCGCGATGCGTTCCCAAGCCATCAAGTCAAGCTCCTCGCCCTGCATCACCAGCGGCTTGCTCGATCTCGATTCAACGTCGCGGGTTGGAGGATACGGGTACGGTGATGGACTCCGCTTCTCTGGTTGGGGCAGTGATCGTTCAGAGGGAGAACGTCCAAAGGCCGAATGGATGGAGAACGAGTCAAACGGTGTTTCGTACGACTGTGGGTGGGGTTCAGATGGGTATGCCCATGTGCGCTCGATAGACTCGAATTCCGGGACGGAGGAGGCGTCTGACGAAGGGGGAGGAGCACCCTCGCGCTCTTCTGCCAGAGGGTCAGGAGTCAGTACCGATCGAGACGAATGCCCCCATTCGGGCTTCTCAATCTCGCGCTCCAGCTCCGACAGCAGTGGGTCGAGCCCAGTCAGGCGTGCAGGTGTAGGAGGAAGAGGAGCGAGAGAAGGCGGGGGTGAGCGCCACCGACCACGGGCTTTGGATGCTAGGTCCTCGAGGTCGACTTGATTGTACAAGTCTTGGACATATGTTGTTCGTACATAGGGCACCATCTACAGCACCCAAGAAAACTGATATTAGCAATTGACAAACGCAATGGTTAAAGGGATGTGGTGGACTGACGAGGAATCGGGTAAAGCCGCGCTTCCAAAAGTCTTTGGCAATCAGCTTGCATTCGCTCGCCGCACATTCATGCTGCAACCTCCTCGCCGCCCTGAATAGGAGAGGCTTCGAATCATCATCCTCATCCTCGGTCCGCTCCACATCACTCTCATTCTCTCCGCGAGCATTATGAGATTGCGAATCGCCGGTAGAAGCCACTTCGGCTGGTGGTGCTGCGGCATAGTCCTCATCCGGGCGCAGACCAAGGAACGGGCGCGCATCTAATGCAGTCATGCCGTTCCAGCACGAGTATACCGGGATGGGTCGCGCGGCAATCATCCGCGCCTTGGATTCCCAGTCGTTCGAGATGTAGAACAATTCGTGGATTCCGTTCCGCACTTCGGCAAAGGGGTCGAGGCGGGATCGGAGCGTATTCCCGTTCAAGGACCGGGCAACCCAATTATCGTAGAACTATGGTAATGGAGCAATATTAGCAGGGCATGAAAGGCCGAGGAGGGAGGGGATTATGTGATAAGCCAGTTGGGATTCATCCAGACAGCGAGACATCCTTTGGATGAACGAATAATGGTGGGCATGCCGAGCTCGAGGGAACAGGAATGGAAAAACGCATAGGATCCCAAACGCGTATGGGAATGTAAACGGTCATAAACGTACCTTAGGGCCGGTTCCAAAGAGCGATGGCATCGGATCCATTCGCCAGCGCCAATCTAGCCCGCATGCTCCGTGTGCTGACTGAGCGGCTCGAACGTGGAGCAGTTCGAGTGCATCGGCAGGGCAGAAGAATACATCGTTGATAAAGAGTAGATTTTCAAATGGTTTAGCATTTGAGTTGGTTTTATTCCGCGCAACGTGGAACGGCTCCAGTACGACATTCCGGTATACCGCCAATTGGGATATCCGATCAACATTATCCCACTCTGTGCGTGTTTCGTCCGAGAGGATGTTGTGCTCTACTCCCGCGACTGTGAGGACCGCGGCGAGATGGGCGAGGCCCTCTCGTGTCCCGTCATCACTTCCGTTTTCGAAGATTGAGACAAGGACATTTTTAGGTCCAAGGAACTGGATCAGCCCCAGAAGTGAGCGCCCAATGGAAGGAAGGACGGATTTCGAGTTGTAGAGGTTGAGAGCAATCATAGTTCTCCCGCGAGAGGTGGATGCGAGGTGGCCGTACCGTGCAATGGCAGCAGGGGTGTAAATGGACGTGCAGTGGGTATGGTTGCCAAAGGCTGGAGCGCCTATGACGTTGAGCCGGGAAGCGAATTCCTGCTGGAGGAAGGGGAGAAGAGTGGCCATTCGACGAGCTCCGTCTTCATCGTCGTCGTTACCAGATGCGGCTCGCTGTTGGGTATACTCCCGACGGCCGAGATGAGCAAGTTCGTCAGGTAGATGCACTGCAGGCACGAATTCTTCGATAGTGTGTGGTTTCGGGATGTATGGGGGTCGCGAAAACTTGTCGTTATATCCAGGATCCACCCATAGGTGGAGCACTTTGAGCAGCGGAGGGAGGTAGATGAGAAAGACGACAAGGAACACAAGAGAGAACCCGAGGCATATTCGTGATCGCCAAGTTTTGGGGAACGACGGCCGTAGTCGCTGATTAGCTTTGCTGGAGGGGAGGATGCGGATGGGGAAGGGGTTTTGCTCAAAGGATTCGCTGTCGTCGTCGTGGTGAGAAGAGGACAATAGGGGTTGGTTAACAGCGTCTAGCGGTACATTCTCCTGGTCATCATCCTGGTTGGCTGGAAAATATGCAGCGCCGGTCTGCGGAGAGCGGGATGGGTAGATGCGTCGTAGGTGGTGGCTTGCAGCACGTTGAACCGACTGCAAAGATGACCACATAATTAAAGAATTAGTCGACTCCCACCCTCAAGAGGTTAGAAGAAGCAAAGAGCCTGCAGGACGAGTGTAGTGATGGTAAAGCACAGGATGGGAGTAAATCTGAGGTAAACACATGTACACTAGAACATTGATCCAACTGAATTGCCTGCAGCTTGTTCCTTCCGTGACAATAGAATGTATTCAAGTTCCCCGACCCACGTTCTCCGCTAAAGACTTAAGCACTTTCTCGCCCTCTCCCAACTTCTCGACTTCCGCCCTTGCCCAACAAATGCGCAAAAATGTGGGGGACCCTTTGATACCCTCCCAGTAACCAGTGCCAAGAATTTTTTTTACGTACGCATTCACTGTGTCTCTTCAGGGTCAGCTGATGCGCCGCAACACCGTAACGATGAGCGCTTGGAGTCCAATAATCATATTCACAAGCGAGCGTCAATGACTTCAAGCTTGCTCGTGCTTAGATAATTGTCTTCCGACCCGCGCCTGTATTGTTCTCACCCCACCTTCGCCGGCTGGGAAGTTCGATAATTAGTAACAGAAGCACAGCTCGATCTGCTCTGAACCTATTTTTGCCCTGGACGGCCAGTGAAAAGATGTCAGAATGGACTTTACTAGATCGGGGCTTCGACTGTATTTGCGGCTAGAACTTCCACACAATGTCTCGCCAAACAGTCACAAGAATCATGTATATTACTACCAACTGAGTCGATCTAGCTTGGTTGTACGCGGATCCATACCTCTTGCTGCTCGCAGATTCACGACCCCCCCAACAACGCTGCTCCTGTCCTGACCGAAAAAGAATGCGGCTCGTGCAAGACATTCCTGTGCCACAAGTGCCTGGATGTCCCCGACTAGGAGAGGCCACCCAACAAGCCGGCGAAGTGATGGGTCTTCCGCGAGCAGGTCGGACAACAATATTGCATTCTCTGAACGTGCAAAGTTAAGCACGCTCTCATCTCGCTCATCAGTGGCCAGTAGCCATCTAGGATTGAGGGGCCGATAGTTAGTCTCACTTAATCCTCGCGCGCGCAGCCACTTGAAGAGACCTACTTGTCATCCGGACCTGGTGGCAGAACGTCGTCAAAAGAGGTGTCAAAGACCGCACCAGGAACGTCAGGAAGCACTTGTGGTTGGTGCAAGGACGAATTCAAAAAAAGGGCTCCCCCGAAGAGGCGCCACCGAATGTGCTGGATTCCGTCCAGAGCCGATGGATGTAAGGCGACTCCATATCGTAAAACTACAATAAATCAGGCTGAGTCAACTCGTAGAATGCAACCGGTCAGTATTGTCTATGGAGAAAAGGCTGGCTTACAGTCGCCACGCCGCCAGTGAGCCGCCATCCACATACGGCCCCCATTCAGCTCACGCATCCTCTCTGCCAAGGCATCAGCAAGTAACGAGATGGAGTC